>OU343048.1:41509932-42109932 GCA_910593695.2 Ocypus olens
AAAACTCGATTTTTCAAACCGTCGTAACTTGGTTCAATTTGGTCAAAAATCGATGAATCTTTCAGTTTGGGAAAGATTCAAGTTTTATCTTAAAGAATGTGTAGTTGATTTTGACCCCAAATCCAACCCACCCCCCGTAACAACGCGATGGAAAAAAATGTTTTTTTATGTAAAAAATTGTCCAACTTTGACAAGCTGTACCGTGCGCAAAAAAAATCGGCGGGAAATTTCACAATGGCAGAAAAATGTAATCAATTTCGTTCAAATGCCTTAAAAATTCGAGTCGTTTCGATGATTTGGAGCAAAGTTATGAATTTAAAAAAAAATTACATTTTTTTAAATCAACTTCACGAGAATTTGGGAAAAGTTGTGCAGTATACTTACGAAATAACAAGAGCCAAAAACACAATATAATTCAAAATTGCACAACTTATCGCAAAATCATCCTGAGTTATTGTCTTTTGTTTGAAATTTCAATTAAAATGAACAAATTTTATCACCCGTAGGTCGAAAACCTTTTTTTGCACTAGGGGTGACAGAGGGTGGAATGAAACTTATGCTTTTCAGATTGCAAAGAATCATTGGCTTCTGAGCAAAATTGACCGAGTTATGACCGAAATGGAATTTTTACAAGTTGTAAAAATTTTACATTTTTTGTCAATCCAAAACACTTTTTGTAGGGGTTTTCAGGGAGTCACGAAAGTCGAAAACTTCTCAGATCGCAAAATTCCAACGAGTTTCGTGCGAAATTCGTTTAGTTATGGCCAAAAAGGCGCAAAATGTATTTTTTTTCAAAACTGCATAAAGCGCCAAATCATCGCATCGACTTGAATTTTGGAGGTTTTGGATGAAAATGATTGAACTTTATTGCCATGCTGACCGATTGAGTCCACGATTTTTTTTTGCACACGGTACAAGAAACCAAATTTGCACATTTAAACTTCAAAAACATTTTTTTTTCTTTAGGGGGTGGCACGGGGTGGAATCATTTTGGCAACAAAACAATTCACATGACGTTGAAGAGAAAATTTGAAACTGTTCAGACTGCAAAAAGTTCATCGATTTTGGTGTAAAATTACTCGAGTTATAGCTAAAAAAGTGAAAATTGTCCTTTTTTTTCAAAAATCCATAACTTTGCTCCAAATCATCGAAACGACTCGAATTTTTAAGGCTTTTGAAGGAAATTGATTAAATTTTTCTGCCATTGTGGTGAAATTACCCGCCGATTTTTTTTTTGCGCACGGTACAGCTTGTCAAAGTTGGACAATTTTTTTACATAAAAAACATTTTTTTTTCCATCGCGTTGTTACGGGGGGTGGGTTGAACTTGATGTCAAAATCAACTACACATTCTTAAAGATAAAACTTAAATCTTTCCCAAACTGAAAGATTCATCGATTTTCGACAAAATTGAACCAAGTTACGACGGTTTGAAAAATCGAGTTTTTTCGTGATTTTTCGAGTGGCACTTTTTTTTGACGCTGAGTAATGGTAATAAATATTGTAGTAAAATATAGTTATATTATTGTAGATAATCTGAATGGCCAATATTGAATTTTGATTAAAATACATTATTGTAATAATATTGAAAAAATCATTATTATTTACTTTTGTACAATATTGTATCTATATCGATAATCAATATAGCACCAATATTTGATATCTTGTTATAATATTGTAAGAACACTGAATAGTTAACATTGATTTTAAATTGAAATACAATTATACAATGGTAATATTTTTTGCATCATTATTTTAGAAACATATTATTGTGGTAACAATATATATTAATATTAATTTCGATTAAAATACATTACATTGCGATAATATTGAAAAATGTAATATTATTAAATTACGATTATACGGGGTTGGGCAGTCAAACCCCACCATTTAACAAAGCTTGTGTTGTTTGTGCGTATGTTGTAGGGAAAGCAGACAGTGGCTTTGACGTTTGACGTTCTACACAGTTCTACAGAAAGTGACCGAAGTTTTATACGTGCATAACGCGAATTCCGTTTACATTTTCGTCTTCCATCCATTGCTGCAAACGTTCCTCATTCCAGAACTTTTACGATTTCCTGTGAATAACAACACTTATTTCCAACAAGATGGAGCAACTAGTAATACAACAAGGGTGTCAATAGGCCTTCAGAAAGACGATTTCCCTCGTTAGTAGGGATGGGGATATTCAGTGGACGCCACGATCGCCAGACCTTTTAATTCGAAGGTTTTTGAGACTCGTCCAGCAATAATACAGGATTTAAAAGAAATACGTGCAATAACACATGCAGTACCACGATTTGTTAGTGAGAACAACATTAAAAGACTCAACCATTGTGCACAAAATGAAGGTCCCCACCTTGCTGGAGTTATATTAAAAAATGTTTTTTTTGTGCTTGTACAATCATTTCCATTTATATTCTTAAGATTTGTTGCAATATATGAATACAAAAATGTTTCTGTATACTTTTTTTTTTATAGTTTTAAATAGTGTGGTTTGACTGTCGAACCTTGTACAATATTGTTTCTATATTGGTAATCGATATTGGATCAATATTGGTAAAATATAATGTTAAGATATTGAATACATCTTGAAAAATAAATTAAATATACCGGGTGTAACTGAATTCTGGTAGACCCCAAATATCATTTATATTTTTACATATATCTTTATGAAATTTAATATGGTGTTTCTAGGGAATAAAGTGTGTCGACGTGTGGACTTTTAATAAAAATTCGACTTCCGAATTAACCGGAAATTACTTACCTTAACTTTACTATTTCAAATGGAACACCCTGTATATTCTTACATATTTTAATTCGCCTCTAAATTCTGAGTTTAGACATGTATTACAAGTGATATTTCGGTTGTTAGATGTTTGTTTAAATTTAAATTAAATTTAAACAAAAAACAATTTTAAATTGAACATCCAAAGTGTCACTTATGATACATCTATGAACTCAGAATTTAGAGACGATATTGAATTATATTAAAATACCATTTCCGGTTTAACCCGAAATTACCTTAACTTTTTCTATTTCAATACACAATTGAATTCGTCTCTAAATTCTGAGTTTTTAGATTTATCACTCATGAGTTACCTATCTCTAGTCCTGACAAAACATGTCCTTAAATAAAATCGAGGAAAGAAATCCTTAAAACAAACCTGATAAAGTTCCAAAAAAGTTCTAAACAAAATTGACCTGAAACCTAGAAAGAAAAAAAACGTCCTGTAAAATGGCCCTTGATAAGACCTGTAAAAGAGGCATTTGAAAAGACCTGAAAAAGGTTCTAAAATCCTGAAAAAGCTTGAAAAATGGCCTGAAAAAATAGTTTTGAAAGAAAGTATAATAGATAAAAAAAATCATGAAAATCGTGACAAAAGTCCCAAATAAATGCTTCTGAACAAAAAGTCCTATAAGAAAGTCTTGAAAAACAGCACTGAAAAATAATCTTGAAAAAAGTGCTAAAAAACAGTACTGAAAAAGAATCTTGAAAAAAGTGCTAAAAAAACAGTACTGAAAAAGAATCTTGAAAAAAGTGCTAAAAAACAGTACTGAAACAAGAAACCTGGAAAAAGAGTCCTGAATAAGAGTCCCAAAGAAAATTTCCTGAAAAAATCCTAAAGAAACTACCGACAAAAATAGTCCCAAAAAATTTCTGACCAAATATCCTGAGAAAAAGTACTGAAAAAAAGTACTAAAAAGGTTTCGAAAAAAGTCCAGAAAAGGGCATTGAAAAGATATCCTCAAAAAAAGAACAGAAAAATGTCCCGAAAAAGTCCTAAAAGAAAATTCTTGAAAAAAAGTTGAGACAAAAAGTCTTAAAAAAAATTCTGAAAGAAGAGTCCTCAAAATAAAGTCTTGAAAAAATTCTTTAAGAAAAATCCTTAAAAATTACATGAAAAAAATCTCAAAAAATTATCCTTGCCCCGAAAAATTGCCCCGAAAAGAAAGTCCACAAAAAAATCTAGTAAAGCCCTGAAAAAGGTTCTGAAAAGAAAAGTCCTGACAATATCTTGAATTGCCCTATAACCTGAAAAAAGTTTTGGAAATAAAGTTTTACACATTTTTAAAAAATTTTTGAAAAAGAAGTCCTTGAAAAAGTCCCGAAAACAATTTCTGAAAGAGATTATAATAAAGTCCTGAGGAAAGAAGTCTTGACAAAGAAGTCCTTAAAATAAAGTCTTAAAAAATGTAATTAAAACATCCTAAAAAAATCAATAAAATGGTCCTAAAAAAGACTTCAGAAAAAGCTCTGAAAAAAATTGTCCCGAAAAAAAAATATAAAAGAGACTTGAGAAAAAGTCCTGAAGAAAGTTCTAAAAAATAGTTTTGAAATAAAGTTCTTGGAAAAGGCTTGACGAAGTCCCGAAAAAATGTCCCAAAATAGGTCCTGAATATATCGGGTGTAACTGAATTCTGGTAGACCGCAAAGTTTGTATTTCTTCATTTAAAAGAAGCATTATTACTTATAAAAATGGATTAAGGTTTTATCGAATTTACTTAGTTACGGACGTAGGAAAAATTTTGTATGAAACTCGAGAGTAAAGCAACTTTTTAAATTCTGAGTTTAGAAATGTATCATAAGTTACCTTTTGATTGTTAGTTTTTTGTTAAAATTTAAAGTAAATTTACAAAAAATAACAAATTTAAATTAAATTTAAACAAAAAACTAACAACTAAAGGGTCACTTATGATACATATGTGAACACAGAATGTAGAGAGGAATTAAATTGTGTAAAAATATATATAGGGTGTTTCATTTGAAATAGAAAAGTTAAGGTCATTTCCGGTTAGACCGGAAATATAATTTTTATTAAAATTCCACTTGCTGGCCCACATTATTCTCTTAAAGCACCATACTAAATTTCAAAAAGATATATGTAAAAATAAAAAAGATATTCGAGGTCTACCAGAATTCAGTTACACCCGGTATAGTTACACAGGTATAATAGATACAATATTGTTACAATGTAAATACAAGATTCGTTTCTACTAAGGTATTTTATCTGCAATTAAAGTTAATTTGAGTATTTATTCATTGCTTGTTAATGTTTTAACAATTTTGTTTTTATTTAAAGTACAACTTCATTTTACTTATTAATTATAATTCCAAAATTTTTAGATGGTGTTAATACTTTTCACAGAAACGTAATTTCGCATTCATTATAAGCAAATTTGAGTCACTAAAATTATTACATTTTTAAAACTCAACTTTCAGTTTACATTAAATTATTCCAAAATTTAGGAATGAATTCCTAATAGCTTTCACAGAAACGTAATTTAGCATTTATTCTACATAAATTTGAGGAGTCGATGGCAATTGTTTTTATATTTTTTTCAAATCACTAAAATTATTACATTTTCTTTCAAAACTTCACGTTCTATTGTCGTTAAATGATTCCAAAATTTAGGGATGAAGTGTTAATAGTTTTCACAAAAACGTAAATTGGAATTCATTCTAAGTAAATTTGGGGAGTTTCAAGTGGCAATTGTTTTTATATTTTTCAAGTCGTTTTGATTATTATATTTTGTCATAACTTCACGCTCTGTTGTCATCAAATTATTCCAAAAGTGTAAATAGTTTTTACAAAAACGCAATTTGGCATTCATTCTACGTAAATTTGAGGAGTTGCAAGTCGATGGCAATTGTTTTTATATTTTTTCAAGTCACGAAAATTATTACGTTTTTTCGAAACTTCACTCTCTGTTCTCATTTATTCCAAAGTTTAGGAATGAAGTGTTACTAGTATTTACAGAAATGTTATTTAGCATTCCTAAGCAAATTTGAGAAGTTTCAAGGCGATAGCAACTGTTTTTATATTTTTTTCAAGTCACTAAAATTATTACATTTTTTTCAAAACTTCACGTTCTGTTGTCATTAAATGATTCCAAAATTAAGGGACGAGGTGTTAATAGTTTTCAAAGAAACGTAATTTAACATTCATTCTAATTAAATTTGAGAAGTTTCAAGTTGATGTCAATTGTTTTTATATTTTTTCCAAGTCACTAAAATTATTACATTTTTCAAAACTTTACGCTTTCTCGAAAACGAAAACGATATATTTGGTGTGAGAACGAAAAATTTCGTTTTCGTCCCGATCAGAAACGAACAAAATATGTTTTGTTTTTATCCCTGGTCAAAAGAAGAAAAAAGCCATAACAATTATGAAATATTAAAATTGTATTTTTTTCTGTGTTTAAAGTGGTTGTGTAATATAATGACCTTAAATAATTGTCATGTTAATATTGAAAGCTTTCACCGGTGGATTGTTTCCACTAATTAATTTTTGTTTCATTGATATTTTTCTTTTAATCTAACATTTGTTAGTTTTAAAATAACACAACAAAATTTCAAGTAATTCTCCGAATAAATTTAAATTTAAAATTTTCAGTGCAGCGATACGTTTTATAAACTGTTCAAGGCAACATTGGCGATGTTATTTAAATTGGCTTTCCATGGTTCAGATAAGGAGAATGAGTTACACGATATTACACGCAATCGCAGTGTTGCTATGGAAATTAAGTTGGCAACAATTGGAAAGGTTAATTAAAAAAATGATACTCCTCATATTTATAATAAAGCAATTATAACACCTAAAACCGTATGATGTGATAGTTCTCGGTTGTTAGGATACGACTTCTGTAATAGCTTTGGTGCAATTTATTTTTTTAATCGAAATTGAAATTTCAAACGTCATATGTGTCAAACGATATCGAAATAACTTTTATTATTGGCAAAATAATGTTTACCAACGGGATATTGATTGTTTATTATTAAAATGAGTATGACAGATACGGGATATTAAAAAAAAACACTGTATAAAATAATATCTGGTCAAAACTGATTAAAAACTTTTCGCAGAAACATGATTGTGGATCCTATATGTAATAAAACAATGGAATCAAGCTGTCATTATAAATTACCTTAAAAAAATCATAATTAAAAATTATCCACAAACAATGGAGAAAGTTTCGTTTCAAAATTTATGAGTCCACGAGAGGAATCCGACCGCAAGTTTTACAAATATAAATCTTGATCATCGCCTGGGTAAAATATTGGTCATAAATCATCGATATCCCCTTATTTACCCCAGATTATATATATATATATATATATATATATATATATATATATTTTGTTCTCACTGATGATGAACTTTCGCCCCTCGTCCTTTATTAAACCTGATCGATACCCGGTCGCCGCCGCCGTTGCCGCCACCTCGCCGATTTTGTTTTTGCGGCGGCCTTCGGATAACTTTCCTCTATAAATCCGCAGATGTAAGAGGGAAATACGGCAAGAGGGGAACAATGGGTTTTTGGCTTCTAGCCAAAATCGGCACCCACGGAGACTGTTAGTCACCTATTGCATCCGAGGTCAAATTTTTTTCTATTTGTTTGGCGCACTCCGATGCCAATTTCGGGTGGAAAACTTTGTTTATTTACACTAGAATGAGGAAAAAAGTGTGTGTCTGAAGCGAAAACTTATAGATAAAATAAAAGTTCAACATTATTAACCAAAAAAATAAATAATCAACTAACCCATGGTGATGGTTGCGACCGTTACTACGTGGTAATTCATTATAGAAACACTGAATAAAATACTTACTATGTTTTTTACCACAATTTAAATTATGTTTTTTTACCACAATTTAAATTATGTTTATAGTAACTGTTTTATTCAGTGTTTCTAACCCAGAAAGTCTTTTTAGTTTTAGTTTCGCGCCGTATTTATTCCTCCAAAATTTCTGTAATTAAACATAATCAGCTAACGAACCGTTGGCCAACAGACGAATTATTCAGATCCGGTTTACGCCCGTCAGCGTTTCGGTAATTATTTGCGAAAATTGCGAATGTCGTGACTGATTCTCGATTCGTGTCTGGAAATAGTTTACGGGTGCCGAGATTCCAACTGTTAGTTCTGGCCAAAGATTCTGGTTCTCTTTTTATTTTCGGTAAATTGCGAACGAGGCATGTTCCCACGAACGCTTCGAGTATTTTTAGAAGCGGTGCGAACGCAATCTTGCTTTAATTCGGGGTCGGTCGCGGTGTGCGGTGGAAACGTCGAAAATGTGGACCCGTGTTTATTAATTTACCCTTTGAAATGAAATTAGGGGAAGGTCGAGCAAAATTCATCATGAAATTAAAACAGCTTAAAATAACCAAACTTTTGATGAGTGACAGAGAAGGCTAAAATATCTATTGCACTACACGATTTTTTCGAACCTTGAATTTTGTTTGTGGTTTCTTCTGGGGCTGTTTAATACAGTGGCACAAAATCTTTCCTTTCTCGAATGAATAAATATCTTCTTTTTTTTAGAATCATGAACAACTTTGTTGAAAAACTTTTGAACTCGTATAATGATTTCTAAATCTGATTATGCGGTTATTGAATGGTTGAAAGTTAGATAGGTCTTTGCGCAATCTCATCCTACCTTATTGTAGCCTAGTTTTGTAACATTCTTGGTTATTTTTGGGTCTCAGTATGTCAGTGGCGGCTCGTGAAACATGTTGATGGTAGAGCCACTTATACAATATACACCCCCGCTTTTTTGATGAAAGAAAAAACGACCAAAAGGGTTAATTAAAAATTCTTGCTAAGCTTGAAACTACAGGTACTGCCATGGCTCCTTGGCTATATATAACGAGCCGTTTTGTGGCTGATAATTGTTCATAAATTCATTATATTTAGGGATGGGCGATATTTCACGGACCTGTGATTTTTCACTGATGGTAAAAAATCACACCGATGTGAAGATAGCCACGGATTTTTCAGCCACGGATTTCCCGGCGCATCCGCCATCACATAAAAAATTCTTCAATTTTAATGATTTATATTAAATCAAACGCTGAGAATGTAATTAACATTAGCCTATAGATGTGCAGTCAATCCACAATTTAAATTATTTTTTCCTAAAATCCACGGGAACTCTCTTTTTAAAATGACAAGAATTCAAAGTCCAATATGGCACTGTTTGACGCGTTTTAAATTAAATTTTTTAACAACAACGTGTAGATAAGAGTCTACTTAAACGATTTAACGCATTTAATTTTGGGTAAAATTGTTTATAACTTTTTTATGAATTTGTTTTCTCGGGTCTACCCGAAGTGTACATATACTATAGCAAACTTTCAAAGTCCAATATGGCACTGTTTGACGCGTTTTAAATTTGATTTTTTAACATCAACGTGTAGATAAGAGTCTACTTAAACGATTTAATGCATTTAATTTTGGGTAAAATTGTTTATAACTTTTTTATGATTTTTTTTTCTCGGGTCCACCCCAACTATACATGTAATATAGCAAACTTTCAAAGTCCAAAATGGCACTGTTTGACGCGTTTTAAATTTGATTTTTTAACATCAACGTGTAGATAAGAGTCTACTTAAACGATTTAACGCATTTAATTTTGGGTAAAATTGTTTATACCTTTTTTATGATTTTTTTTTCTCGGGTCTACCCGAAGTGTACATATAATATAGCAAACTTTCAAAGTCCAATATGGCACTGTTTGACGCGTTTTAAATTTGATTTTTTAACATCAACGTGTAGATAAGAGTCTACTTAAACGATTTAACGCATTTAATTTTGGGTAAAATTGTTTATAACTTTTTTATGATTTTTTTTTCTCGGGTCTACCCGAAGTGTACATATAATATAGCAAACTTTCAAAGTCCAAAATGGCACTGTTTGACGCGTTTTAAATTTGATTTTTTAACATCAACGTGTAGATAAGAGTCTACTTAAACGATTTAACGCATTTAATTTTGGGTAAAATTGTTTATAACTTTTTTATGATTTTTTTTTCTCGGGTCTACCCGAAGTGTACATATAATATAGCAAACTTTCAAAGTCCAAAATGGCACTGTTTGACGCGTTTTAAATTTGATTTTTTAACATCAACGTGTAGATAACAGTCTACTTAAACGATTTAACGCATTTAATTTTGGGTAAAATTGTTTATAACTTTTTTATGATTTTTTTTTCTCGGGTCTACCCGAAGTGTACATATAATATAGCAAACTTTCAAAGTCCAAAATGGCACTGTTTGACGCGTTTTAAATTTGATTTTTTAACATCAACGTGTAGATAAGAGTTTACTTAAACGATTTAACGCATTTAATTTTGGGTAAAATTGTTTATAACTTTTTTATGATTTTTTTTTCTCGGGTCCACCCCAACTATACATGTAATATAGCAAACTTTCAAAGTCCAAAATGGCACTGTTTGACGCGTTTTAAATTTGATTTTTTAACATCAACGTGTAGATAAGAGTCTACTTAAACGATTTAACGCATTTAATTTTGGGTAAAATTGTTTATAACTTTTTTATGATTTTTTTTTCTCGGGTCTACCCGAAGTGTACATATAATATAGCAAACTTTCAAAGTCCAATATGGCACTGTTTGACGCGTTTTAAATTTGATTTTTTAACATCAACATGTAGATAAGAGTCTACTTAAACGATTTAACGCATTTAATTTTGGGTAAAATTGTTTATAACTTTTTTATGAATTTTTTTTCTAGGGTCCACCCCAACTATACATGTAATATAGCAAACTTTCAAAGTCCAATATGGCACTGTTTGACGCGTTTTAAATTTGATTTTTTAACATCAACATGTAGATAAGAGTCTACTTAAACGATATAACGCATTTAATTTTGGGTAAAATTGTTTATAACTTTTTTATGATTTTTTTTTCTCGGGTCCACCCCAACTATACATGTAATATAGCAAACTTTCAAAGTCCAAAATGGCACTGTTTGACGCGTTTTAAATTTGATTTTTTAACATCAACGTGTAGATAAGAGTTTACTTAAACGATTTAACGCATTTAATTTTGGGTAAAATTGTTTATAACTTTTTTATGAATTTTTTTTCTAGGGTCCACCCCAACTATACATGTAATATAGCAAACTTTCAAAGTCCAATATGGCACTGTTTGACGCGTTTTAAATTTGATTTTTTAACATCAACATGTAGATAAGAGTCTACTTAAACGATTTAACGCATTTAATTTTGGGTAAAATTGTTTATAACTTTTTTATGATTTTTTTTTCTCGGGTCTACCCGAAGTGTACATATAATATAGCAAACTTTCAAAGTCCAATATGGCACTGTTTGACGCGTTTTAAATTTGATTTTTTAACATCAACGTGTAGATAAGAGTTTACTTAAACGATTTAACGCATTTAATTTTGGGTAAAATTGTTTATAACTTTTTTATGAATTTTTTTTCTCGGGTCCACCCCAACTATACATGTAATATAGCAAACTTTCAAAGTCCAATATGGCACTGTTTGACGCGTTTTAAATTTGATTTTTTAACATCAACATGTAGATAAGAGTCTACTTAAACGATTTAACGCATTTAATTTTGGGTAAAATTGTTTATAACTTTTTTATGATTTTTTTTTCTCGGGTCTACCCGAAGTGTACATATAATATAGCAAACTTTCAAAGTCCAAAATGGCACTGTTTGACGCGTTTTAAATTTGATTTTTTAACATCAACGTGTAGATAAGAGTTTACTTAAACGATTTAACGCATTTAATTTTGGGTAAAATTGTTTATAACTTTTTTATGATTTTTTTTTCTCGGGTCCACCCCAACTATACATGTAATATAGCAAACTTTCAAAGTCCAAAATGGCACTGTTTGACGCGTTTTAAATTTGATTTTTTAACATCAACGTGTAGATAAGAGTCTACTTAAACGATTTAACGCATTTAATTTTGGGTAAAATTGTTTATAACTTTTTTATGATTTTTTTTTCTCGGGTCTACCCGAAGTGTACATATAATATAGCAAACTTTCAAAGTCCAAAATGGCACTGTTTGACGCGTTTTAAATTTGATTTTTTAACATCAACGTGTAGATAAGAGTTTACTTAAACGATTTAACGCATTTAATTTTGGGTAAAATTGTTTATAACTTTTTTATGATTTTTTTTTCTCGGGTCCACCCCAACTATACATGTAATATAGCAAACTTTCAAAGTCCAAAATGGCACTGTTTGACGCGTTTTAAATTTGATTTTTTAACATCAACGTGTAGATAAGAGTCTACTTAAACGATTTAACGCATTTAATTTTGGGTAAAATTGTTTATAACTTTTTTATGATTTTTTTTTCTCGGGTCTACCCGAAGTGTACATATAATATAGCAAACTTTCAAAGTCCAATATGGCACTGTTTGACGCGTTTTAAATTTGATTTTTTAACATCAACATGTAGATAAGAGTCTACTTAAACGATTTAACGCATTTAATTTTGGGTAAAATTGTTTATAACTTTTTTATGAATTTTTTTTCTAGGGTCCACCCCAACTATACATGTAATATAGCAAACTTTCAAAGTCCAATATGGCACTGTTTGACGCGTTTTAAATTTGATTTTTTAACATCAACATGTAGATAAGAGTCTACTTAAACGATTTAACGCATTTAATTTTGGGTAAAATTGTTTATAACTTTTTTATGATTTTTTTTTCTCGGGTCCACCCCAACTATACATGTAATATAGCAAACTTTCAAAGTCCAAAATGGCACTGTTTGACGCGTTTTAAATTTGATTTTTTAACATCAACGTGTAGATAAGAGTTTACTTAAACGATTTAACGCATTTAATTTTGGGTAAAATTGTTTATAACTTTTTTATGAATTTTTTTTCTAGGGTCCACTCCAACTATACATGTAATATAGCAAACTTTCAAAGTCCAATATGGCACTGTTTGACGCGTTTTAAATTTGATTTTTTAACATCAACATGTAGATAAGAGTCTACTTAAACGATTTAACGCATTTAATTTTGGGTAAAATTGTTTATAACTTTTTTATGATTTTTTTTTCTCGGGTCTACCTGAAGTGTACATATAATATAGCAAACTTTCAAAGTCCAATATGGCACTGTTTGACGCGTTTTAAATTTGATTTTTTAACATCAACGTGTAGATAAGAGTTTACTTAAACGATTTAACGCATTTAATTTTGGGTAAAATTGTTTATAACTTTTTTATGAATTTTTTTTTCTCGGGTCCACCCCAACTATGCATGTAATATAGCAAACTTTCAAAGTCCAATATGGCACTGTTTGACGCGTTTTAAATTTGATTTTTTAACATCAACATGTAGATAAGAGTCTACTTAAACGATTTAACGCATTTAATTTTGGGTAAAATTGTTTATAACTTTTTTATGAATTTTTTTTCTCGGGTCTACCCGAACTATACATATAATATAGCAAACTTTCAAAGTCCAATATGGCACTGTTTGACGCGTTTTAATTTTACAACATGTAGATAAGAGTCTACTTAAACGATTTAAAGCACGAAATTTTGGGTAAATTTGTGTCGACTCGATCCGACAAAAGGGCATTCAAATGTGCTCCTACAACGATTTGGCACAAAGTAATGGGTGTTTGAAAAGAAAAAGCGAATTTTGAGGTTTTTTGACTCATAAGTCCGAAGTTTTTCGACGAAATTGATTTCGTTTTCACGAATGAAATTTTCTTTGCATGTTCTTTGAGGTATGCACAAAAATTAATTGTTTGCGCGAAATCCTGAATATCGCATTTTGTACCTTAGAACCATAAAAAAAACTTTAATTTAGGTCAAAAAAGGCTTACTTTAACGATCTCTGTAGGCTCGGAAAAAAATTTGGTCCTAACTCACCACCTTTCGTCCATTTTTCCATTCGTCCAATAAAAACGAACAAATTACACTGACGGAAAAAAATGAAACACGAGATTTGTAAAAATTTAGGTAATAACTTAGCTTCTATCTAACCGATTTCGACGATCTTTTGAGAAATAAAAAGCAAAATGTGTCCTCTTTGAGAGAGTTTATCCCCCACTTAAAGAGAAGGCTCTACGTCTCTCCAAACGAAAAAATAAAAAGACCACAAAATGCACTTTTTTTTAAACACTCATAACTTTGTGCCAAATTGCCGTAGGAGCTTCGTTTTTGAGTCCTGCACAGGGAATTGATCAAATTTTAATGCCTTTATGGTGGATCGAGTCGACAAAACTTTTCCAACTCCATAGACACGTCAAAGTTGGACATGGTTTCCTGAAAAAAACGGGCGGACTTTAAAGAAGTCACTTCAATGTTTTTCGCCCTCAAAGATTCATCAAAATCAATTGAAAATACGCCGAGTTATGGCGGTTTGAAAATGGTCAAAATTTCAAGAATTTCAAGTGTTTCATTTTTTTCCTCCAGTGTATATAGTTTGGGTAGACCCGAGAAAAAAAAATTCATAAGAAAGGTATAAACAATTTTACCCAAAATTTCACGCGTCAAATCGTTTCAGTAGACTCTTATCTACACGTTGTTGTTAAAAAATTAAATGTAAAACGCGTCAAACAGTGCCATATTGGACTTTGAATGTTTGCTATATTATATGTACACTTCGGGTAGACCCGAGAAAAAAAATTAATAAAAAAGGTATAAACAATTTTACCCAAAATTAAATGCATTAAATCGTTTAAGTAGACTCTTATCTACACGTTGATGTTAAAAAATCAAATTTAAAACGCGTCAAACAGTGCCATATTGGACTTTGAAAATTTGCTATATTATATGTACACTTCGGGTAGACTCGAGAAAAAATTTCATAAAACGCGTCAAACAGTGCCATATTGGACTTTGAAAATTTGCTATATTATATGTACACTTCGGGTAGACTCGAGAAAAAATTTCATAAAAAAGTTATAAACAATTTTACCCAAAATTAAATGCGTTAAATCGTTTAAGTAGACTCTTATCTACACGTTGTTGTTAAAAAATTTAATTTAAAACGCGTCAAACAGTGCCATATTGGACTTTGAATTCTTGTCATTTTAAAAAGAGAGTTCCCGTGGATTCGAGAAAAAATAATTTAAATTGTGGATTGACTGCACATCTATAGGCTAATGTTAATTACATTCTCAGCGTTTGATTTAATATAAATCATTAAAATTGAAGAAATTTTTATGTGATGGCGGCCGCGCCGTGAAATCCGTGGCTATCTTCACATCGGTAAAAATCACAGGTCGTTACTGTTACTAATGGGTGAAGTTCACCGTGACTGTGACTGTGATTGCGACTGTTAGCTGTGACTGCTAATTAAACAGTGCTTGCTATGTAAAATTGTAACTAATACCCAAACTGTGATTGTTAGCGAAAATCCTAATTTCTTGACATTTTCCATCAGTTTTATAAAAAAGTTTCAGTAAATTTTGGCACATTTTTCAATTAATCAAGATCATATGACACATTTGGATATTATAAACCTTTAAAAATTTATAGACGCATAAATCCTGTTTTTGGCATTTTTTACACATTTTACAAAAAAGTTTCTTAACAATTTTTTGAGGATATTTTAGTTTTTCAACAATCATCCAACGCATTTTGGAAGTTATAAACTTCGAAAAAAATATCAATATATCAAAAATGCAAAAATTATTTATATTTTTCTTGAATGATTTTTTCACATTTTGCATTATTAAAATTGTACAACACATTTGGAAGTTGTGCTATTTTCAAAAATCAACAAATACCTTTTGCAAAAATTTAACACACAAATGTCTCGATTTTGACGTTGCGATGATCAAAAGAAATTCTCTAAAATGAGAAAAAAGGTTTAAAAAAACAGATTACCAGTGTTTAACACGTTTGGTTGGTATACGATTTAAAAAATTAACATTGAGGATTCGATTTTTAAAACGTATAGCAATTTTGATTTTCTTTTCTTTTTTTTTTCTTTCTAGAGATTTTTTTCGAAAATCGTAAGTTTGTCACGAACGATCATAATCAAGATTTATTTTTTTGAAAATTTCGACTTGAAGTCGAATGATCAAAATCAATATTTTATTATCTTTTGATTAATTTATTCATTGGTGGAAAACTAGGTGCGCGGGCAAAAATATATGGCCCACTCTACACGTAAAATAGCCAACTCTATTGACCTTATTCTAACCTAAAATTCTGTATGGTTGAAGAAAGTTCTTTGGAAATAATTTGAAGAAAAGAAGTTTAAAAATAATGCGAAACATAGTTTGCAAATCAAAGTGTAAGGTGGGTGGGCCCGATCCTATCCTCCAATTTATCGACAATAAACAAGAGTTTATATGTGGATATCTAGAATCTTCTTCAACCTGACGTAGGTTTGCGGGTTAAAATAAAGATGTCTGGTGGGTGGGCCATATCCTACAATCCAGCCGGTTGTGTCTGGTGAGTAGGCCCTATCCTACAATCCAACCTTTTTGCCCACGCACTAATATTTTCAGCAATAATTAAACGAATCAAAAGAGTATTATGTTTTTTGTGTCTTTCTTACTCTTATAACTGATTTCTACTTGTAAACTCCCGTTTATCATCAATTAATTGGAGGGTGGGGCAGGGTCCACCCACCACCCGTGAATTCACTTGGATTTAAACAACACACTCACGTTTTGTATTATTTCTGATCTTTCAACTTCTTCAATTAAATTCCCAATTAACTTTTTACAGGGTCTTGCGAGGTGCTATAAAGTGGTGGGTGGGTCCTATTCTACAATCCAAACGCTTTATTAATTACTTTATACCAGGGTTCGGAAAATATCCGATATTTATATAAATATCAATATATCGGATATATATCCGATATATATCAACTTCTTGATATTTATTCTTGGTCATTAATATTAATGTTTATATGACTTATTAATTATATAATGCACATACTTTATTTATATTGTATTTATTTATTGCAAACAAACACAGTTGCTTACAATATAGTAAAAATATAACATTTAAATTGTAAAAATATTTGACATCAAATTGAACATTTTTTGAAATAAGGGCTTTTTTGCTCTTCACTATGTTTCCAGGGATAAATTGAAGAATTTTCAAAGTGAGGACCTTTTTCTTGTTTTTTTTTGCTCACACTTACTTTTTCAGTCGTGAGTCACTTCAAAAATCGACTCTTTCCAACAAAAAAAGAGTCATTTCGCCCATCTCTAGTTTATATTAGAGCAAATGCTTACTATTCATATTGCTGCATCTGGAAAAATTTGAGAAACGGGAGAATTTTTTGGTATTGTGTGTTTCATAAATATCCATGATATATATCATCGAATATATATCACGATATATATCATGATATAAATCGTGATAAATATCCGATGATATATATCGTCCGAACCCTGCTTTATACTCCCATTTTTCTCTAGACTTTAAAGAATCGCCCGAGAACTGCTCTTATGTTCAAATTTTTTATTTTTTTATTTTTTTAATTTATTTAATTAACGGTAGCACCTTTTATACAAAACAAACTTACACTTAAAAATAATCATAACCTAAATCTAATAACTAATATAAACTAACACAAATTATCTAAATTTACTTATTAAAAAACCGTACAAATAAATCAAAATTAGGATTAGCGTTAAGTATGTTCGCAAATCTCATCATTCTTCGAATAGGATTATTGTAGCTGTAATTGTTAGTTGCCACGTTCAATCTAAAAGGCCGTTTAGACCGTAGAGGCCTCATAGATGTTGAAATATAAAAATTAAACGATCGAATTATTTCACAATTAATTGTACCTGATATAATTTTGTATAAAAAAAATAAGTCCAATTTAATTCTACGGACTTCTAAGGACTCGATGTTAAGTGTACAGCAAACAACGCTATAATTGAACGAGCTAAAATTAAACAGGTAATTAAATTTAAAGACAACATAAGAAATAAATCGCTTTTGTACACGCTCTATTTGTTCTTTGTAGACTTTATAATATGGCGACCAAATAACCGACGCATATTCGTCATTTGACCTAACTAGACTATAATACAAAATTTTTATTGTAGTAAAACTAAACTTATTACAATTGCGAAATAAAAAAACCCATTAATTTGTATGCCTTTTTAGTAATGATTTCAATGTGGGTAGCAAACGTTAGTTTATTATCAAAATGGACGCCCAGATCTTTAATACATTTCACTCCATCCAATATTGTTTGGTTAATCTCATAATTATGCATAATCAAATGAAGACGTCTACTATAAGTAATAACTTTACATTTGTTGATATTCAGATCCAGGCAATTTATCCTACACCACGATGACAGGTTATCTAAATCAGATTGGATTTCATGGCAATCAGAAATCTCATCGACTACATGAAACAACTTTAAATCATCCGCAAATATTAGACATTTAGAATAATTTAAGTACTCACTAATATCATTTATAAAAAGAATGAACAATATTGGACCAACATGAGAACCCTGCGGTACCCCAGAAGACACCTTAATAACGCGCGATAGGTAATTATTTATCTTAACAACTTGAGATCGGTTAGATAAGAAACTACTAATCCAGTTAACAATCTGTTCAGAGAATCCCATGCACTCAAGTTTTCTAGATAAAATCTTATGCTGCACACGATCGAAGGCTTTAGCAAAGTCTGTATAGATAGTGTCTACTTGTCTGTGTCCAATAAAAGCATCCAACAAGAAGGTTTCGAATTCTAACAAATTAGTTATTGTAGATTTCCCCTCCATAAAACCGTGTTGTTGAATATTAATGAAATTTTTAGACATCCATGCTAATTGACACTCCACTAACTTATCCAGAATTTTTGGTATAATCGACTGCAAAGAAACGCGTCGATACTGTTGCACGTCCTTACGATCGCCACTTTTAAAAATACGATTTTCATGACCTGAAAAAAAACAAATACTGAACTTCCCAAATGTACTCAAAATTCCTTTTACTTTAATATTCGATGCGAACAACTAAAGATCTCTTTATATAATGTTTGAAATAATACCACGAAACCAGTATTATACCAATTTTCAAATTACAAAGGACCCCGCACAAATCTTATGGAAATTGAATTTCGGTCAAATGACTTGAAATTTTTAGAAGAGTTTCTTCAAGTCATGCCGAGAAAAAGTCCTAATGGGCACAAAGTTCCTAGATGCTTTGGAGCCGAGATAAGATTTGTGCGGGGTCCTTTCACGAACTAAAAAATAATAAATAACAACTCTCTCAAAACTCAAAATATACTGGACGATTCGACGTAAATTATTTTATTTAAAAATAATCCCTCGAAGACAGATCAAATCATTATTCTAAATATGCGTTTTTTCAGAGGCAAAACGCAAATGGAAAAAAATATTCAATTTTACGATTCTGCAAAAATCTTTTAGATTTTAAAACAACTCCTCGAGGAAAGAGCAAATTTGTTAATTTGACGATAAGCTTCTTTTGAGAGATAGGAAAACATTTGCAACATACTATAAAATTTTCAAATTTACTCAAAATACATTTCACTTTACGTTTCTGCAACATTCTAGAAATGCTTTTCACTAATTTTGAAAGAATCGCAATTTCAAAAGGTGTTACGATGTTTACTAACCGTGATCTGATATTAAAAATTGCCCATCTCTAATTATATTTAAAAGTGTTATTAGTGTATTATTTACTAATTTATCAATTTATTTCTATACGTAATCATTTGTATAATTTCGATTATATTTCACCATCGTCGTCAACTGGGGAACGGTTTGGACTTACATTAGTCTCACATCAGATTACTATGGTCGTCGTTGATGGAGAAACGGAATTCGACTGCGCCCTTATAAAACAATCAAGTAACCGTTAGGATAGAAAAACAATTAGGGTGACATCTATCGCCGAAAATGTTACAACGTTCTGAAAATAGAATAGAATAGAATTTTTATTGGTTCATCACATTGTAGATTTACAACATTAGTCAAGTTAAAGAAATTTTATATATCAGCGATAGATGTCGCCCTAATTATTTTTCTAGTCTAACGGCTACTTGATTGATTTATAAGGGGACAGAATTTTGAAAAATTGTTGTATTTTAATTTGATTAATGATTTTAAAAAATATATAACGAAATATTGTGTCAAAAAAAAGTTGACTTATGTGTTTTAAGAATTATTTAAAAATTCTTGCTAAGCTTGATGATGGCTCCTCGGCTCTATACAGGGTGTCCTAAATAGAGTAGGATTGCACGGGTATCTTTCTTATTCTTAAAGCTAGAGATCTGGTTAAATGTGCAATGTTGTGCAGTTTTCTATGCTGATTCAGATTATGTTGAGAAATTTTCAAAATTCCGAGCAGTTTAGAAAATATTTAAAAAAAAACTGAAAATCGCGATTTTCAAAAAAAATCAAATATCTCAATAATTATTAAAGATGCGAAAAAAAGTTTTAAATAAAAGTTACTTGGTTTAATTAGGCAAACATAGAAATCAAGTCAAAATAAAATTCAAGATGGAGGTTTCCGAGATATTAGTACCAACTTTCTTATTTCAAATGGCCGCCATATTTGATTTTTACACGCATAAATAGACTTTTTTTTCTCTTTTAAACGATGTACAACAACCTATGTCAAAATAAAAAATAATGGAAATATTAATTGTTTAAATTTTAATTTTAATTTTTTAAATTATTTTTAAAGCAAATGTAACAAAACAAAAAGAGGTAATACAACCAAGTAGTAAAATAACAATAAATTATAAAAAAACGCTCAAAATGTTGACCGTTATTGGCCAAACACAATTGACAGCGTTTTACAACACTGCCAGTTACTTTTCGCAATGTGTTGCGATTAATTCCGTTTATTGCCTCTGTCACTGCTTCGCGAAGTTCATCCACATTGTTATAATTGAAGTTACTTCCATAAACTTTGTTTTTTAAAGTGCCCCACAAATAAAAGTCAAAAGGCGTCAAGTCTGCAGATCTGGCTGGCCACTGTACAGGTGTATTAGTCGCTATTACTTTATTATTAAAACGTCCATTTAGATAAGTAATAACATCTCTGGCATTGTGTGCTGGAGCGCCATCTTGCTGGTACCATATTTGCATATTTTGTGCCAAAGGTAAATAATCCAATAAATCTTCTAAGGTTGTTTGAAGAATTTCCAAATAACGTTGTGCAGTTAGAGTTCCATCAAAAATTATAGGACCAAGTAAACGATTTCCCATTATGCCACAAAAAACACTAAAGCCGAACCGTAATTGGTTTCGCCGTGGAATAACTATGTGTGGATTTTCTTGAGCCCAATAGTGCTCGTTATGACGATTAAATAATCCACAATTAGAAAAGTAAGATTCGTCGTTCGTTTCTATCTGCCGACATGAAATGTTCGGATTAGCTGCCACACAAGCCAATGTTAATTCTTCATCATCAACGATCATATTTCTATTTCTCTTAGGTTTTTTTAAACTTCCATACAATTGCATATTTTCATCCAATCTTTTAAATACCTTAATGTCCGGCTGCCTTCTTTCAGGAAAGTTTGCTTGGTATGTTTGTGCTGCAAGATGGGGGTTTTTGTAACACTTGATGTAATTACAAAACATATCGTATTGTTCAGATATTGAATAATCAGCCATTTCAAGTAATTAATATTTATCGATATTACAACAACTTAAGACAATACACATGTATGAATGATTAATACAACTGATAAACTAATGTAAGATGACAGTTAGTCGTTATAACAAATTTTGTTTTATTTTTATTTATGCCTACTTGTTTTAAACTTACAACAATTAATATTTCCATTATTTTTTATTTTGACATAGGTTGTTGTATATCGTTGAAAAGAGAAAAAAAAAGTTTATTTATGCGTGTAAAAATCAAATATGGCGGCCATTTGAAATAAGAAAGTTGGTATTAATATCTCGGAAACCGCCATCTTGAATTTTATTTTGACTTGATTTCTATGTTTGCCCTAATTAAACCAAGTAACTTTTATTTGAAACTTTTTTTCGCATCTTTAATAATTATTGAGATATTTGATTTTTTTGAAAATCGCGATTTTCAGTTTTTTTTAAATATTTTGTAAACTGCTCGGAATTTTGAAAATTTCTCAACATAATCTGAATCAGCATAGAAAACTGCACAACATTGCCCATTTAACCAGATCTCTAGCTTTAAGAATAAGAAAGATACCCATGCAATCCTACTCTATTTAGGACACCCTGTATAAGGAGCGGCCCCTGCAGTAGTCACGGAATGGCATGAAATATTGTTCACCTGTAATTTTTAGTAGTCTGAATAATTTTTCAGAATGAACGACAACTAAGAACCGGTTTCAATCTTAAAACAATAGATCTCATCTTTCCTAACTTTTTGAAAAAAAATTCTTATTAACTTTCATTTTTAGAAAGAATAATTGTGTTTTGTTACATTGCATGAGTGCAAGTTTCATTCCGAATGTTTCCAGCTGTATACACGTCGCTTATGATCTAATTAGTCTTGGTGTATGAAAAGACTAACTAAATTCTTTGGGTAAACTGCCGTGTGCAGATTAAAGTTCGTACATATTTCAAAGCTGGTCATTGTTTCATATATTAGTAATTAAATGAAAAATTATTCAATTATTATTATATTATAATTATATTCTTTCTTGTGTCTAATAGTGAGTGTCATTCACACAAAACACACACAGACGCACAATTTATTTTAAGTATGCACCGCGATAAATAAACACCCACGCCCTGGTTTATTCGGATCACGATCGCTTTTCAGTTTCAAAGCACGCTCTTAAATAGAAGCAGGAACTTGAATTAAGATGAGCTCTTCCCACACAGTATTTCGTTCCCATCATCATTTCCGCATACAATTACAAGAGGCATTGATCACGGGTGTCCAAAAAATATATTTAAATCTAGATACACCGGCCCAAAAATATAGTAATATGTTTGAAGACTGCTAATTAGTGGCTCTGCTCGAATAAATCATGACTTGGGTGTTGTAATAACGAATAATTATGTGGCTCGATTCGTTAAACAATTGGTTTCGGTTTGAACACAGATTAAACCAGTCCAAATCACTGTCAATTGGTAAACAAATCGAAAATAATGAGAGGATATTAATTCAATCGATTAATTATACGGTTCGGCGAATTTGCGAGGAATAACTTGAATAAAAATTTCAAAGCGAGATGAGGGGAAGCACGTCCGGTTAGTAACAAAGATCGTGTTGGTAGGCTGTTTCCAAAAATTTGTAAATTGTGGTCGAAAACTAATTTAAATCTACGCTCGTAATAGATGTGCCTAGAAATGTTCTCTCTCGTGGGGACAACAATTAATAAAATTCAGAATAATGGTAATTTAGAAACCTGGGATCGTATACGTGCGGTATACGCGGTGCTTATGCTAGCGTGTGGGTCTCTAATCGTGCGCGAATAACCGAGTACCGGGCGTTTTCGTAATAAACAGTATTCATTTGTTTTTCAATGAAAAAGCAATTTTATTACTAAAAAATATTCGCAATTACACGCTATTATGAATGCATATTATTAATGAAAGATAATGGAAACCGATAAAAATTGACGTATACGCGTTCCAACATCTCAATTAATTGCCGCCACTTCCTGCTTAATTGCCTCCTTCAGATCGGTCGAGGTGCGTTGTTTATGAGTGTAGTCACGTGATTTGAGGTAACCCCAATAACTAACTCCCAATAACCCCTCCTTGAAACTGCTCCATTGTTACTGAAATGGCATTACCTACCTTAGCTGCCACATACTATTCATTTTA
Organism: Ocypus olens; assembly: GCA_910593695.2. Lineage (NCBI taxonomy): Eukaryota > Metazoa > Arthropoda > Insecta > Coleoptera > Staphylinidae > Ocypus > Ocypus olens. Next base: position 41,533,485 of record OU343048.1, read on the forward strand.
AAAACGTCCTTGTGAAATAAAATTTATGTTTGGTTGCGATTAGCGTGTTCAAAATTTTTAGTTTTTTTATGGGATATAAGCCCGAGGGAGTGGTAGGGTCCCTCTTGAATCGGTGCACCAGTACCAGAGGCATTCTTCTCCTGATGCATCTTCCACTTCTTAGTTGACAGGGAGACTTTATTTACAATACAGACGGCTAGGTACATTAGCAATGGCAATAACCCTTACTTAACTAGCAGGGTCACATGTTATGATGGTGTGTACTCACCATCCACGATTGGCACATCCTATACAGCCAGCACCTTGTGAGCGAAGGGTATTTGGAGCTGAAAGGAGGGGGTTTTGATCCGGAAACTTCGTCGATTTCGATCCCTCAGAGGAGGGTTGGTAATGTTTCCGGCCTTTTATAACAGAGACTAAACTCACGATCAGCTGCAATTGGGAGGTATAAAAAGGACCCCACACTAACCTGTGCCGTCTCCGTTCCACGTACCATGTATGCCCTCGGGTTGTAAATCCTGGCGCGTGGTCCCGCGGTATAAGTTCCGTACTTCTGCGGACGGAACTCTCGGCCGTGACAATTTCAGCCCGATACACAATTAAAAAGCAATATGTCGCTGGCGATTCAATTTTTGATAGTGCCCGAAAGATTTTTATCGGCGTCTCCTTCGACTGCCGAACGAACAAATTCCTGTCCTAACTTCTTCCAAAAATGCACACTAAAGTCGCGCATGTGTGGTCTATGGGGTATGAAAAAACGAGGTTTACATGGCGAAGGAGTGTTAAGAATAAACTCTGTTATCTCCACCGAACAGGAGCATATGACAGTTTTCCGCATCGTCCGTCGCATTGAGCACCTCGAAGAGAAGGATTATTTCCCCACTCCAGCTCTGAGTAGACTAGAGTGTGCTCCGCAGTGTCCTTCGTACTGCCACGCTGGACGCATAATGAGTTGGCCACCTTGCCAATCCTTTTCAGGGATGCCTGAAAACACCCATGCCCCGTGACGAGCTTGGTCCAAAAATGAGTCTGTTTTGCGCTGGATCCAGCTCCGCAGGTACCCTACATGCATGTATCAGGATTTTCAGGTCCTTTCCGGTCTATCTGTACCTGGTGAGATCCCTTATGGCCCATTCTCGTTGGACCGCCCTAGCCACTTCATCGCACCACCAGTACATTGCCTCAGTTTTTTCTTCGGTATGACCACGTCACATGCCGACTTCAGCCTGGATGATAAACCGAGGTAGTCGCGGATGTGGGTCTGGGCTGGGTAAGTATCGTCACGTCCATGTCCCCCAGGTTCCACCTCACCAAGGTAGGCGAGGCCGCTGTGTGCACCCACTCGCTATAGTATTAACGATGTACCCTTGGTGACTGTGTGACTCCGTTTCTGTTACTACCCTCCATTTCTAGATGTACGGTAGCAGTTCGGGAGTGGCCAGGGTGAAGTCTATGATTGAGCGTAGCCACTGGTCACTACCTCAAAGTCCATTTTTGCCACGGTGTCGAGTAGCTTTAGTCCCCTGGTATGCTGGCGTACACCAGCGTCTTACAAAAAGTACCACGTAAACAGCACTCTAGCTTGGAGAGCTTGGTTTGGAATAAGTCTGTGGTCCAATTAGGTGGTGCATATCAGGATGCCACCGTCGCACAGTGGGGCCAAACGCCTGAAAACCAGGCCAAAATTATGAAATTTGCCAAACGATTCACAAATGGGCTCCTCTTGATGAAAAAAGTATTTTAAAAAATATATCTTAACAAAGGGTGGATTATTAGGGGTAGAATAAAATACTATTATTAGACTTAATAGAACTTTCCAATTTTTATTAATTGTAATGTTGACAATAAAAAGAATATATTTTAAATAAACTAATCTTTGATATTTTTTTAAATGCGCAATTCAGATAATGGACAAATATACATATTTTAAAATTTAACATAGGAAGAGATGGTTTTATAGTGATCACAATATTGTTTAATATTAAAAATATAAATTTTCACACATCTATCCCATCCGATGCATCGGAATCGCCCGCACTTAATGATTCAGTATCATCGCTGTCTGGGGAATATCTGATATCTGGAGCCTTTAGCAATGCCAGAACGTCTTTTCTCCACGACCACCATAGAATTTAAGCATTCTGAAATCAATTTTAATTAAAGAACGTACACATTCTCACTCTTGTTATGGAACAAAACACTATGCGCTTATGAGTTTTGCATGTAATTCATTCCATAACAAGGGATAGAATGAATATTCTCACATCGTTTCGAATAAAACAATTAGCCTTGGATATCACAATTGTCAAAATACTATAAACATAACCACAAACGTGATAAAACGTAAGTTCTTTGTGTTAATTATTTTATTAGTCTATTTTATCTGGTCGAGGAGAAAGTATAGTCTGCTACTCGGTAAGAATGGAAATTCAGATGCTCGTGGTTCCTCGCGCTCGCCTCACGGCTCGCGCTCGAAATATTCCACTCGCATCGAATTTCCATTCTAACCTTGTTACAGAATATACTATTACCTACGACAACTTGGATATATGCTCATTCCATGCTTGTTAGTGATTAGTATATGTAGTGCATTGCTCACGCATTTCATTCTCGCATCGATTATCTGTGCTAGAATATATTCCAACACAGTACTGTCACGCGTGAAGTCTAACCTTCAATGTGTCAAAATGACGGAGTAGATTTAAAGATGTTTGCTTCGCCGCTTCTACATACATAGGGCGTTAGCTGTAGTACCTCGGCAAATTTATTGTTTTCGATGTTTGTCTCCATACTATTTATATATACTTTTAAACACTAAGAATGTATAAACTCGAGAAATGATATGAACCCTAAATAATGTTGCGGCTGGCGGCTTGGTTTTTGACTGACATTTGTTTCCGCGGTAACGTTAAGCAGGTGCCTCTGATAAAAGTTATCACTTACGAATTGTCCGCTCTCGGTTATTAATTATCTTAACTATCACAATGAAGCTCAACAACGTTGTCGTAGGTAAAGCATAGTGTACAACTCGCATGGAATGACTATTTCTCGCTCTTATGAATTGCAGCATTCGCCTTTCGGCTCATGCTGCAAACTTCATACTCGCGAGAAATGTATGTCATTCCATGCTCGTTATACAATATACTATTTCAAAACTGCTCTTTTCTTTGGTAACCATCTTAAGCTACTGATAAACGGATCAGATGTTATTAGCAGCAAATTGAGTACAATTGAGATATTTTGCGGGAATAACATTCTCGGTACCTTTTGAACTCTTTATTGCGCGCTTTCCGAGCTTCCTCACTAAGTTGTCCGATTGGAAGAATAGCGTGATCAATTATTTTTGAACCATGTATAAGTACTTTGTGTACGGTTGGTGGCATCGGGTACCATGGATATTGCTCTATAAAAAGTTTTTCTGTTTCTAGTGCATAAGCATGGTACTTTCCCACATTTATTTCATGCCCACTTGAAATAGTTTCCAAAATAATTTTGAAACGTTTTATAATTTTAATATTAACGCCAGTAATATCTGCTAATATCTCGGAATTATAAAAAAAAGTCTTGCCGTGTTTCCGTCATTGGTACATCCAAAGCCCGGCTTTGGTTTATCTAGTAATAAACCCAACTCTTTTCTAAATCTGTCCTGTATGTGCTTCTTAGTATTTGTAACAACTTCCTTGTTTTCATCTCCACGCGATTGCCACTTCTTTAATGGAAGTTTATACACAAGATGCAGCACACATTCAAAAAATCTAATCCATGCATGAAGCACAGATAGTCCGAATTCAAGTCTTGAAATATCACCGATGTGAAGATAGCCATCGCCATCACATAAAAATTTCTTCAATTTTAATTATTTATATTAAATCAAACGCTGAGAATGTAATTAACATTAGCCTATAGATGTGCAGTCAATCCACAATTTCAATTATTTTTTCTCGAATCCACGGGAACTCTCTTTTTAAAATGACAAGAATTCAAAGTCCAATATGGCACTGTTTGACGCGTTTTAAATTAATTTTTTTACCAACAACGTGTAGATAAGAGTCTACTTAAACGATTTAACGCATTTAATTTTGGGTAAAATTGTTTATAACTTTTTTATGAATTTTTTTTCTCAGGTCCACCCCAACTATACATATAATATAGCAAACTTTCAAAGTCCAATATGGCACTGTTTGACGCGTTTTAAACTTGATTTTTTAACATCAACGTGTAGATAAGAGTCTACTTAAACGATTTAACGCATTTAATTTTGGGTAAAATTGTTTATAACTTTTTTATGAATTTTTTTTCTCGGGTCTACCCAAAGTGTACATTATACATTACATTATATTACATTATATAATACATTATATTATATGTACACTTTGGGTAGACCCGAGAAAAAAAAATTCATAAAAAAGTTATAAACAATTTTACCCAAAATTAAATGCGTTAAATCGTTTAAGTAGACTCTTATCTACACGTTGATGTTAAAAAATCAAATTTAAAACGCGTCAAACAGTGCCATTTTGGACTTTGAACGTTTGCTATATTATATGTACACTTTGGGTAGACCCGAGAAAAAAAAATTCATAAAAAAGTTATAAACAATTTTACCCAAAATTAAATGCGTTAAATCGTTTAAGTAGACTCTTATCTACACGTTGATGTTAAAAAATCAAATTTAAAACGCGTCAAACAGTGCCATATTGGACTTTGAACGTTTGCTATATTATATGTACACTTTGGGTAGACCCGAGAAAAAAAATTCATAAAAAAGTTATAAACAATTTTACCCAAAATTAAATCCGTTAAATCGTTTAAGTAGATTCTTATCTACACGTTGATATTAAAAAATCAAATTTAAAACGCGTCAAACAGTGCCATTTTGGACTTTGAACGTTTGCTATATTATATGTACACTTTGGGTAGACCTGAGAAAAAAAAATTCATAAAAAAGTTATAAACAATTTTACCCAAAATTAAATGCGTTAAATCGTTTAAGTAGACTCTTATCTACACGTTGATGTTAAAAAATCAAATTTAAAACGCGTCAAACAGTGCCATTTTGGACTTTGAACGTTTGCTATATTATATGTACACTTTGGGTAGACCCGAGAAAAAAAAATTCATAAAAAAGTTATAAACAATTTTACCCAAAATTAAATCCGTTAAATCGTTTAAGTAGATTCTTATCTACACGTTGATATTAAAAAATCAAATTTAAAACGCGTCAAACAGTGCCATTTTGGACTTTGAACGTTTGCTATATTATATGTACACTTTGGGTAGACCCGAGAAAAAAAAATTCATAAAAAAGTTATAAACAATTTTACCCAAAATTAAATGCGTTAAATCGTTTAAGTAGACTCTTATCTACACGTTGATGTTAAAAAATCAAATTTAAAACGCGTCAAACAGTGCCATATTGGACTTTGAAAGTTTGCTATATTATATGTATAGTTGGGGTGGACCCGAGAAAAAAAATTCATAAAAAAGTTATAAACAATTTTACCCAAAATTAAATGCGTTAAATCGTTTAAGTAGACTCTTATCTACACGTTGTTGGTAAAAAATTTAATTTAAAACGCGTCAAACAGTGCCATATTGGACTTTGAATTCTTGTCATTTTAAAAAGAGAGTTCCCGTGGATTCGAGAAAAAATAATTGAAATTGTGGATTGACTGCACATCTATAGGCTAATGTTAATTACATTCTCAGCGTTTGATTTAATATAAATCATTAAAATTGAAGAAATTTTTATGTGATGGCAGAGGCGCCGGGAAATCCGTGGCTGAAAAATCCGTGGCTATCTTCACATCGGTTGAAATATCTACTATCTTTGCACATGACACTTTTTCAAAATTATTGAAGTCCTTTGATGTTAGGCCACAAACAAAACATCTTTGAGTTGACAGTACCCGTAACAGCATTACATACTTTTCCGTCAACCATTGTGAAAAGCATTTTATAATTTACTTCAATTTCCATATTATTGAATTCATATATTAATGGACGTAATTGTTGTATTTGAGCTTCGATGTATTTCTTTTCTTCTATAGACAGATCCTTTGTCTCATGTTTAAATTGGAAGCGAATCGGTCTGTAGTATCTAGTAGAAGAACTTCTATCGTTCTGCCAAAACACAATTTCTTCTTGCTTTTGAGTCTTCTCCGATATTAGCCTTAAAGGGACTAAGGAAGATATAAATATGTTGGCATCACTAGCACTTGTATCAGCTTCAAATTTTTGCTTGTATTCCGCTTGTCCAGATCCGTCAAACCCCCACTTACAAATTAAAGTTAATTTTTCACATGTAGCAAGTTGACTGGTGTTTAGAACATCTTGCTGGACATCTAAAAGGCGGGACGCTGTGTGGTCGAGAAGAGCTTGCAATTTAACTTCAGCAACAGTTTCGTTGACTACAATATTTTCCTTTTGGGGATAACAATTCTTCTTTGCTGCTTGAAGTATTTTATAAGGTGGAAATCTTTCTCTATCGTGATGCCTTATCACGTTGTACTGATGCCTGGTAAGTTTGGCTTCAACATACATTGCAAGAACTTGGGCTCCTGTCAGTTTTTTTGTAAGAGGGGCACTATATTTCTTGTAAGCTGTTCTATATTTTGCTGCTCGCCTCGGTGATGTAGCAGTTACTTCTTTGACCACTTTTGAAGCTTCCACTTTACCCGTACATCGTAAACTCATATGAGTGGCGAAAGACAATTCTTCTGGTGAATACTTGGTTCTTAAAGATTCGGTTTTTTTCCGCTTGGTTCTGTCTGAAGACGTTTCAAAGGTTAGCGAAGGTCTCCCAACTTTTTTTGACGAAACAACATAGTTTGTAAAACTTATAGAACCGTCTAGCCAGTTCTGGTTCTTTGTTAAAAATCTCTCATATGTTCTTTTTTATGCCTGCCATCTTTTCTTGAAATCGCAAACAAAAAATGAAAGTTTTTTGTAGAGTTCGGGAAGATCGTCTTTTGGACATTTTGTTTGCGTTTCGGCGAATTTTTTTAATAACTTGATTTGGTGCTCGAATTGTATACAACCAGATCCTTTGATGTTATTAACTAGAAATCTTCTAGTTAGGAAGATGTCCGTAACACCTGATCCTAAATTTGAAAATAAAAACCAATTACTAAAATTTTCAACTGATTTGGACAGTTTTAAGAATATTTTCTTCAAACGGGGCAGATGTGGGCAACTTTTTGTTTAAGATATTATTAAAGCAATCTATAAAGATTGATTTAAAGTGAAAACGAAAAACATGATATGGCATGATGTCAACTAAAATCATGATTTTTGTTTTAAATTTCAAACTTTATCAACTCACTTTGTTTAATTATTTTGCAAAGTATTGTAACATCCAAAACAAATAATGTACATATAAAATAATGTACTAACCTGTAGGCAAGCGCTCCATGGTAGAATGAAATATTGATAAACACTAAAGAATACTTTGAACGCAATCGCGGAGTTGAAAATCGCTGCCAGTACGAGTCGTCACAAACACTGAAAACAATGACTGATATGAAAGGGACAGCATTTATACATGCCCCCAATAATAAGGGTTCATTATAACGGAGGTATATAGCATCATTTTCAGGTATATTTTTCCGATTATTTTTTATTCTATTATATGGGATTTCCGACAAGAATTAGTGTATTTGACTCCACTATGCGTCGCTCCGGATACCTGGACCCACAGTATTCCTCTTACTACCAGAGGCTACAGCTAGCTGCTTCGACCGGCCTCTAAGTTGTATGGTTACATTTGCTCCAGGGCAGTCCGTGTACCATGAACCACCCACCCGCCGTTCGTTGAGTTCGCTAACCAGAAGGTCATGAGCGGCACTAATGTTAGCCTGATATATCCTAAGTTCTTCCACCGAGTCTGTCAATTACGTGGATTCCCGTCACTCCTTGTTGGCTCCCACGTCTTTTGCTTTCAGGGTAATCCTGAAGGCTTGGCAACCTTGCTGTCAGTATAGTGCGGTCTAGACCTTTACACCCTACATCTCGTCCAGCGGATCTTGAGGCTTCTAAGCTCTAGCAGCCTTTATATCTGGTCCTCAGGTCGGAGCCGTACTGCCTGATCCATTTTACTTGAATCGTCCCGATCTCTGCACCCCTAGCGTCGCCGAACAAAATTGAGCGCATTTGGGTGATGATTCGCGCAACCTGCGAGGGCTGGGCTGAAGAAGTTGTGTTACCGGCGTAGCTCAGGTAGAGGTGACAGTGGGGTTATGTAACAGAGACATACATGTATTAAACTACTTCGCGTACTAAGATGACCTTGCGACCGACTTTGGCATTTAAGTACAAAATTGCTACTTTCTGGACCATTTGGGTGGATTGGGAGGCACAGCGGTCCCTGGCAAGGCGCTGGCGGCAACGCACCTGGTCAATTAGCACTCGGAGGATCGATTAAACAGTTTCACAATTTTTGTACTTATTTGAGCCCCAGTGCCACGTCAGACCATGGGTCACTAACTGGGGTCAATCGGCGGATAGCGTTATACGCCGGTAGAGGTTAAAGACCATCAGACGGGGGCAGAGGAGTCCTGTTTGAAATCATAAAATGGCGAGGAGGGCATGTTGGGTAACGGACTGATGACTCCAGGCAAGGCCAAAGTGAAAGCAGTTCGTTTTACCGTCACGAGTGGCGGCACTATGATATGGGAGAATTACCGTAGTACCTTCGGCACACGTTTTACATAGCGTATGACTTGAGGCAGGAAGTCTGAAAAACATATGGGCGAAGCTGCTTTTGCCTGAAAAGGGCTCAACCGTGTATAGCGCATTAATGTATGATGTACAAGCGGTCCCATCCACTAATTCTTGCACGATAATCACTAACGGGTTATGCACGACGTCCCACGGTGGTCCGAATTTGAATTCTAGCTGCAAAAAACCCCGAAACTTCATGAATCGTTCCAAAATATACCAGTCAACATGGGATAAATTAATAAATAATCATAGGGTGTTTAGGGGTGGTTTTTAGGAGTGGAAGTGCACGGTTCAAATAAAAACAATTGAAACTGAGATTCGTTCTAAAATATTCAAGTTAATACGAATAAAATGATGATTAAAAATTATAATGGGCGCAGGGGTAGTTTTTGTAAAAATGCACTTTTTAATTGAAAAAGTTTGAAAATATGATTACTTTATTATTTTTTAATCACAATTACAGTCCAGATGTAAGTCTTCATTAGAGCTTGTGTCACTGTTTTGTGTGGCTTGTTTGACTGATAATACTTCAACGCAGTAAATAATATTGGAAAATGCCTAGTAAACGTAAATTTTTGTGTTTATTTGTTATTCAACTACAGGGTGGCCCATCTACCGGTTTCTTTTTGAATTATCGATGATTTCGGCTTTGACAGCTCGAATGACTTTGCCAATGTGTCAAATATTTAGTAAAAGGTTTGCGGTTTACGAAATGGTTAAGTATACGCTCGAAGAAAATTGGGACATATTGAAAACTTACTTCCAAAATGGTGAGTCTTCAACCGAAACTGCAAGAAAAATGCGCACAAAATTCGGGAAAAATAAAGCGTCTTCCAGGCAGTTTGTAGATAAATTTGTGAAGCGTGTGCGTGAATGTGGCTCGTTAATGGACAAAGCAATGCGTTCCCGTGCTCGTCCAGTGCGCTCAATCGAAAATATTGCTGCTGTTATCGAAAGTGTGAATGACAATCCATCAACATCAACTCGACACCGCTCGCAGGAATTGAACATTTCTCGCACGTCCCTCCAAAGAATTTTGACGAAAGACCTCGGTTTGAAGCCGTACAAAATTCAATTGGTGCAAGAGCTGAAGCTGCACGACCATCCGATGCGATTTTGGTTCGCCCAATGGGCCGAAGAACTCTTGATGGAAGATGAGCATTTTTATCGAAAAATCATCTTTTCAGATGAAGCTCATTTCAACCTCGGTGATTATGTCAATAAGGAAAACTGCCGCATTTGGGGCTCAGAAAATCCACACGTAATCATGGAAAAGTCACTGCACCCACAAGTGACTGTTTGGTACGGTATGTGGTCCAGCGGCATCATTGGTCCGTTTTTCTTTGAAAACGAAGCAGCAGCCGCCGTAACCGTCAATGGTGAGCACTATCGCGGCATGTTTTTTCTTTTTTCTTTCCCCGAATGGAAGAGGAAGACATCGGCGGCACTTGGTTCCAGCAGGACGGCGCCACGTGCCACACAGCGAACGTTACAGTCGAACTTTTGCGCGGTACGTTCGAAAATCGCATAATTAGCCGAAACGGCGATGTTAACTGGCCGCCTCGCAGCTGCGATTTGACCCCGTAGGACTATTTTTTGTGGGGAGCCGCCAAGGATAAGTGCTACGCCAACCATCCAGAGACGATTGATGACCTAAAGCACGAGATTGAAGTCGCCATTGCATCCACTGAGGGCCACACCATCGAAAATGTCATGAAAAAATGTGTCGACAGAATGGGCTACTGCAAAGCCAGCCGGGGCAGCCATATGAATGAAGTGGTCTTCCACTATTAAACCGCAATGTTGGGGCTATTCAATAAAAAAAATAAAAAATATCCACGTCTTTTTTTATAGCAATTTTAAAATGCAACTTTTTCGTGGAACACCCTATATTTGCGTGGTCGACCAATGGAACTTCCTTCTTTAATATGAGTAACTGTGAGTATTTCAAAACTCACTTTACCATTTAACCAACTATTATTTTTGCGTAAAAATTGTTCTAATATATGATGACATTTATTCCACTGTTCTTTTAGTTTTTCACTAAATACCGCACTTTTTCTTTGCACTTCTTCACGAAATGTCTATCAGAGTCTTTAACATTGTACTTATTAACCCTTTGACCTACAACCACGAGTATTCCTTGTGTTTAAATAGTCGGGCCAAACACAACGACCACGAGCATACCTCGTGGCGCGCCGCTTGGGCCAAACACATCGAGCACGAGCTCAACTCGTGGCGAGCCGCTTGGGCCAATCAAATCGAGCACGAGCGCAACTCTTGGCACAGCACTTGCGTTAGTAGTGCTGCACAATTAATGCATTTTCTTGCGAAACAGAATTTTTTGGAGTCCATATTTTACGTTTTTAGTTGTGCCATGAAAAAGGATGGATTTGTGCGCATACAATTGGGCACGCCAGGCGTGCCTCAGTCGGACTGGTTTCTGCTGCTATTCCGTCGCGTCTGCTTGGGTTGAATCGGTCCACGTGCGTCGCGACTGGAGCGCTATTAAAAGTGCACGCATTACGTAAGGAAAGTAGGCCAAAGGGTTAATAATATAATCACAAACACAGGCCGCTTTTCTTGAAATTTCCACTTCATTTCCCCAAACACCAAACAGCTCCCTCCTTGGAACACCGCCCGTCAACACTGAAAAAATTAATTTAAAGAAAAGATGGTTAATCTAGGCCGTAAAACAAACATCATTGTTTTTACTAGTCGCTAATCTAAGCGCTAAATATAATTTCACAACGGACTTACACGGGCTCTGCTATTCCGAGCTTGCAAACTAAATTTAAAATTTAAAATTTTTACTGCGTACGATTAGGATAACATAACAATGAAATAGAAAATTAATTTAAAATCAAAATCAAAACGAGTGCATAGAAAATGTAGGTGCATACCTGTAGTTTTATTTGCTATAGTCTTCAATTCGATTAAAATAACTTTACATGTACACAAGTCGTAGTTCCGAAGGCAACTGCGACGAGCAATAACAGCACAATGAATGATTGTGCAAAATAATAGACTTCTACCTGCTCTGCCGCAGACCCTGTTATCTCTTTTCTGAAAACGGTTTTAAACCCTAAGGGCTCTATCACACCAGGCTACCTTGGTGGATCTAGCCACCAAGTAAAGTAACCAGTCGAGACACCAGGCAGTCGGCATTGCTAAGATGGACGTGGAAGAGTTAGCACTTCATGTATGTGAGACGTAAACGAATGACTGAAAAATATAAAAAAACATAGAAAACATAGGGTTCACCCTTTCTTTGCTGACCGTTTTATAAGAGGAGTGCATATAACCCTGTACGCTGATTTACGAAAATATCTAAACACATTTATTAACTATTTTCGTATGTCAGTAGCATCGTTTGACGATTTACTATGTTTGTGCAAAAATGATTTGTGTAAACAAGACACTATTCTTCGAAAAGCTATTACACCGGAAGAAAAACTGAGTGATGGCCGCGACGCCGAGTTGGTGGATTAGTGTGAGAGCCCTCATTGTGTCCTTTACAATTTGCTGGTGGCGCCACCATCCTGGTCGTTTCACCAGTAAAGTCTGGCCGACCGGATTGGGCTGGTGGCGCCACCAGAGTGGTGGTGCCACCAGTCCGATACCAGGTGTGTTATGTTCCATTTCACTTAATACATTTTACTGGTGGCCTGGTGTGATAGAGCCCTAACTGCACAAATATTAAGGATTATATTAAGGCGGTAAATTTGTCATTTTGAAGCTAAAAATGTATACATTTTGTCTTGTCAGATTAATCATCGGAACCACTGTGCGTCCCCAGCAACGGAGTGAATATTAATGCCCAGATTCACATCTTTAAGGCCGAGCTGGGCAACGAGGTTTGTAAGAACGTCTTTTATCGTTATACAGTGCCAGCCTTTTGCGGCGTTTTTCGGGTTATACATGTTCACAATCAAGCGCGTGTACACCTCGGCTTTCTCACATGTGTGTGGTGACTTCAGGTTAAATTAAAAGTTGGGCGCCAAATTATTACCGGCATATCTCACGTAGAAGTAACAGTGGGGTTCTGTAACAGATCGTTTAGGTGGATAGGCGAATTAGGAGGCATAGGGATCCTTGGCAAGGCGCTCTCGAAAAAGCACCTAGTCGATTAGCGGCTGGGTCACTAACTGGGGTCAACTGGCAAATAAGGTTATACGCTGGCAGGGGTTTAAAACCAAGTCCTATGTTTACGCCACAAACTCACATATAACACTGCAGTACTGAGTGTTCATACCAGGGTTATATATCAGTTGGTCTAGAATAATATGAAGAAAGAGAACAGTGATCCTCAAGCATGGCGAAAATGCTAAAATCAAATAAAAACCACAAACAAAGCTGATAGAATATAAAATATTGATGCAACAAACATGCTATTTACGTTCGCGGGCAAATCATGGGGCACCTCAACTAAAATGATGAAGATTATATACAGAGACGTTATCATTTGTGTGCTTCTACATGGAGCTAAAGTATGGGGTGAACGAGGGTGGAAAAGTACTTGAGCGCATGTAAGAGACCATTTCATCTCGCGACAGCGAAGGCGTACCGCGCAACACCAACGGTGCCTACCGGACTCGAACCACTGCATATGGAAGTAAGACAGATAGGAGGAATGCGTCGTGCTGAGAATACAGCAAACGTGGAGGGACTAATATACGTTAAAGAAGTGATATAGGAATACGAGGGCACGAATTATGTTCACCGACGAAGCGCGAGCTAGCTGCTGAATGACGGCGTACACTTGCATCATGAGAAATGACCAAGGTGAATGGGAAGAACCATCAATAGCTCATTCGGAGCTTTGCCTAAACCCATTGGGATGGGCGGTACTACCTACATCGCCAGTATTGCGACAATGCGAATGTAGGACTGAAGTAAATTCAGCGGAACAGAGATGGCAGATGGACTGATCGATAAGAAGCCAGAACAAGCAGACTAATAATATCAGAGCCAATAGACCAGCGGATATGCAATGCCATAAATACTTTCGCAACAGCAACCCGAAAACTAGACAGCGACACACCTCGTACAACGAGAATACAAATTGCTCAAAGGGTGTGAGATTAGGCGGTTGGGTTCCTTTGGCAAAGAGCATTCCCGAAATTGGCTGGTCTTGCATAAATCATGCATTTATGTGCGCTTGGAACCTATTTTTGGTATTTTATGTTGTTTCAACCGTGTGTCGGTTATGCCGAACGTCGTCAGTCTGAAATTGCAAATTGTAAATATTGTGTGAATAGTATAAATATATGCAAAACATAGAGAAGTGCTGATATCATAGCAACTAGTCCAAAGCAACGTTCAAAGAGAAGAAGTTGCGAGAACTCGCATCACTGAGCGGGCGAATCGCATGAGTCTAATGAAGTGATCACGCGGCTCTACCGCAGTTGGCTTTGTTTACACCGACTGTATTTTCTCCGCGAACAGACTATAGAGCCAGAATTTATTTTATAATATTTTTTTTTTTTTAATTTGGGTTAATAAGTGACTTATTGTTACATCAGAAACAGTTTAATGAGCGTTATTGTTAAAATCCCTTTGGTAAAACTTTATTTGTCAAGATGTACCAAAAATAAATTTGAGAACTAAATAAACTGACAGTGCACTAACAAAATTATCAAGGTGCATAGTGTAAACGCATGACAGTCGTGCATGCCCTATGTTCCTAGTACGCGCCACTAATCTGTATATGATTCATAATAATAGGAAAATATAAAGTGTTTACACATTGTCACACATTATAATGACAGTCTGGTGCGATTATAGACGTGACAAAACTGCGCCGGGGAATGAATGACACTTGGGAAATTTAAACCGTCCGCCCACGCTCACAAAGCCATCAGACCGTGAACTTTTTCAAATTTCCAATTTATCGTGCATTCACCGTTTATCCCGACTGAAAAATTAAATGTCCATTTATCTGTATGATATCACGAAGCGAACTGTACACAATCGTAGAGTGTCCGGTGTGAACTGCTTATCGAACGGACAAAGCCCTTATACTACCCTTTTGTACTGGAGATAAAACTAGGAAATGATGGAGAACTTTGGATCACTTTATAGAAGCTTTAATCTGTATAAACATTCAGAATCCAAACTGTGTTTCTATTTGGTAGAATTAATATTAAACAAAATAAACAAACATTTATAACAAATAGTGAAATACATACCTATGATACAAGACGTGTTAATAATATTCGCATTGATAGTTGCCGTTTAAACATTGGAAAATATTCACCTAAAGTACTTGGACCAAAACTGTTTAACAACCTGCCAGAGGACATTAAAAAAATGACGTCAACTAATATGTTTAAGGAAAAATTTAAGAGTTTTTTGCTGGAAAAATTGTATTATAATTTACATAATATTATTCCGTAATAAGGAATACTTTTTTGTTTTGTTATGTATACATTTTTGACGCATCCAATACTGTAAATGTATATTGTGTACACTGTACAGTCTATGGAATAAAGAGATTATATCTATTTTTTCTGCTCCCGCCTCTAAAATGCCATTTATAGCATATGTTTCCATGACGGTAAGTGATTCATTAAATACACCTTGACAAACTATGACTGTGCATTTTAGTCATGGACTGAAGTTAGCTCCAGATTTTTAAATCGCTAAAATCAATTGAAACTCAAAATCAAGTTAGTTTTCACTTATCAACAATCTGTTAAAATACAAAAGTAAATAAATTAAACAAGACATACTTTCTTAAATCAAATAAATAATACACAAGATCAAAGAAATTTAGGAGAATCAATGATTTCCTTTAACAATTGCCATACTGCCTCTAACGTAACTGTTAATGTATATTTACCCAAGTAGACTAATTTAATAATATTGTACTATTACCATGTTCATTTAAGATAATAAAATAATTTCAAAATTTTATCAATTTAGTCGTAGAAAAAGTATAGTTTGCAATGCGTGTTATAAACTTCTCTTGGCACTCGTTATTAAACACTCTCCGCTACGCTCTGCTCGTGCCTAATTAACTCGTGACTAAAGTATCGTTTATAACACTTGTTGCATAATATACTATAATGTTATAACCTAAATTTCTACAATAATTAATTGTGGTTAAAACGTAGATAGGATTATACCAACATCATGTTCATTTAATCTTTATTCTTTATAAAACCTTACAAAATAGATATGAAACTACAGAAAATAAATCATTTAGATCGAAATATTTGCGAGCGGTGTTCTCGTAATTCCACATTTACCACATTGTCCACTGCATCTTCTCTATTTATTTTGAATCTAGTACTAAATGTATGACGTCTTTGGGGATGTATATTTTTAAAATGAAATATTGATCCCATATGTGAAATTTGATATTATGTGCACATGTTCTACATAACGAGATCTTGACGTGCCTACTGTGCTGCGGTCGAATATGTGTCACCGTTTCCTCCTCGGCCTTGCCTCCCAACATAAAAAGACGAAAGGAAACAATATGCGTGCATTGAACTATTTAGCTCTTGGCACCCACAACTGACCGATGCAGAAATTTATTTTATGTGTATCACACTGTACCAACAAATTTTGTTTATTTTTAGAAAGCACTGTGTAAACAGCTTTTTATTACTTATAAGTTTGTATAAATAAAATTGAAAATATCTTTGTCAAAATTATATTTAAATACGTAATTGCGAAGTTTTGAGTTATTCAAATAAATAAATCAAATAATCATTTTATTTGAAAAATCATATTCGTTAATTTATTATTAATAATATCCATTCATTTTCAATGATCCTACAGCATATAAAACATATAAAATATATACCAATCAGTGACGGTTCGCGGGTTTTTTCTGGTACGGCCGAGGAACAAGATAGGTGCGGTCACGCAACCAGCCAGCCGTCTCTGCAACTGACCCTACCTATCTGTATTACCACCTCTTGTTCCTCGGGCGCCCCCAGGAAAAAACGCGCGAACCGTCACTGATACCCATACACAGCAATAGCATGAAAATAAGTCAAAGATTATTATTATCTCTCCGCGCATTCATGGCTGCAAAACATCTTAAATAATTAGACTGAACGGAGCTTATAGGTCATTATATGTTACGCAGGTTAGTTAGCGCAGTTTATTATAATATAAAAACATGTGTTTATTTGTTCACGACCAACACTCGTATCGTATGCAACCGAATGTACGCATTAGTGCGCTGGCAAACGGTACATTTTCTAGCAAGAAATAAACCCGTTTGAAAATATAAACACTTAGGATAGTAACAATATTTCGCGATCATTAAGCCCTGTTTTATTTAGGCACACCGTTCAGGCTTAATTACAACGTAATCATTATTTACAATAATGCAAAATATTTATTCTTGATATTTCAAATTCTCGGAAAGTATAATTACTCTTACTTCCTCCCACTGATTTATTTGTTTCCAATTTCGATATAAATATTCACATATTTGAAAATCCACGAACAAAATCCAATGATAAGACTTGCAACAACAAAGCGTGATTTCTACAGAAGCCTAGGAAATTTCCCAATGCCTCGGTCCTTTTTTTTTCTTTAATTAACACGATGATTAGTGCGATCGCAACTTTCATTTAATGCCCGCCCGACCGTGAAAACAACAACCGAGTGTGCCATCGGGAACCGCCGTTTGCGCTAAAATTATAAATATTTAGCAGCGAGCCGAAGTAGAAAGTTATTACGAAAGACAAGACGAAAAGTCTAACGACTTACGAAAGTGAAACGTGAGCGCGCGGGACTGCTCACCTAATTACGTCGATATATCTGTTCGGTAAATTGCAGAAAACAAAGAGTGAGCAATGGAAAGGAAACAATGGACGAATTCTTTTGTTTTGGAGAATGTTAAGGGGGCGACATCTGTGTTCGATTCGTTTTATTTTTATTATAAGACCCGAGAGGAATGTTCAGTTGTTTGTTTAAAAAAATCTAATCAATCATTAATTAAATCTAATTAGAAAAGGAGTCGGACTGTATTTATCAATAATATTTTTCTTTAGTTATTGTTGGGGGTAGGTCAAAAGGGCCGTTCCGGCCGACTAAAATAAGATTGGCATCTCTTGCAATTAATATGGATTTTGTATATGGTGTAGCAAATTGTTTGCCAGATCGCCAATAAACAGTTGAACTTTTTCCGAAACTAGTCATTAATATCCCGACTAATGAACAGGTAATATATTTTATATTGTCTCGTTTCTTATATACAAGGTCTTTTTTTTAAATCAGAACATATGATTGTTAACGTCTATGTTCTGTGTTATAATAATCACATCAACGCATTGCAATGTATTGACAATGTAGGCAATCATACTTACACTCAGTTTTATTTAATTGACAAAATTGTGTTAAATGCCAACTACTAACAAAGTAATAACTGAAAGCCACGGAAGTAGTTGTAGTCCTAATGTTGCAGAGTTACGAACAGGTTGAATATTAATATATGAGCCGTTTATTTTGAAAGTGGGGCAAGTCCATATTTTGTTATAGCGAGGTATTTAAAGGTTTGCATTTTAACAAATTTAAAAATATTGGTAAGCACTAATAGACATAGTTTTTGTATTTTGTGGTATTAGATAATGTATGTTTATTATCCAATAGAATTTTTTGGGCTGGCTAAAAAATAATAAAGGTTTTATTGTACCTAAATGGACTCACTTTCAAAATTAATGAATTATTGAAATCGTTAATTAAAGGGATAATTTTTCAGTTGTATCAGCGTTTTTTTAATAGTAAAAACAAAATACTATTCAATTTTATATAGATATTTATTCCTTTGAAAAAAGGGGAAATAAAAAAACGAAGAAAACTGTTTTTAAACATTACAGTGGAAAATATAAGATAACAAAAAACAATTCATTTTTATCAAGAATGAAATTATACATATTTGTTTATCAATTTTACTTAGGATTTAACATTTTTAAATATGCATGATGAATAGGAGGTATATATGGTAATAAATCCATCATGTCCTTTTAATTGGTAAATGTAATAGATCTACTTTTTTTATATAAAGAAGGTAATTTTATTTTTCCGAAATTAGTTGGCCTTCCTCGTGGTGGTGATAAATCAATAATTTTAAATTCAACATGTCGTTCCATAGAAGTTTTGTATAACATTTTGTATGGTGCATTCTTGTAAATCTGATCCAGCATATACTTAACCAATTCACAGTTTCTCCATCGGTATTTTTTTTTTCTTTTTAAAATCGCTTCCTCCAAAGGTTGGGTTGAAACAAAATTTTCGCGTTTCATTTCATGTACTAAAAATTTATTTTGTTTTCTACAATGTAGTATTACGTTATAATAATCCTGGGGGATATACAAGGAATTTGTTTTCCGGACTGCCATTTCTACCGCACCAAAATCGCGATCGTTTGGTAAGAATGAATGCCCTGATAATAAAAATTTGTGATCAATGATATTTATTTCATTGTCACTGGATTGAACAATTTTCATCCACGTTAGGGCCAATTTTATGTTTCTATTTTGGCCAGTGCACATATCACTATAAGCTATAATGTGTTCTTGGGTTGTCACATTCTGTAAGTGCTTCAAACAGCAAGATGCTACTTCTTGTGATCCTCTGGATGCTATAGTTTCATCCCAAACATACATATTAACTTGATCATTATTAAAATGTAGAAGCCTTGATTCAATACATACATATTCCGCTTATAATATGCAATTGATACTGTTAGCTTAGGATAAGGTAGTGCCTTTTGTAAATCAAAGCAGAATGCAAAATATTTTTTCGGGTTATTTACTGCCAAATCTCTGTCTTCCTGCAAAGATTTTCTAGCCAGTTCGGCATTTATCAAGTGAATTTCATGTTGTTTTGTCAGATTCTGTTGCTCTTTGATATTACAAGAAGTTTGAATTTTCATACTAAGCATATCGCATTTTTGGCAGGTGTCTTTGCGTGGATGGTGGACATGCAAATTGAATTGTGTTTTAAAAATATTCCTGTAAATCCACTCATTTACATAGGATTTATTGTTCATTATACATTGATCCACATATAAATTATACATTTTTCTTATGTTCAGTTCAGGGTTTAAATATTTTCTCCCTGGATTGTAATTCCTTGTATAATGGCTTTCAAACTGAGGAAAACTTTGAATGTGTTCCTTTATATAATTTACCTTATTTTCACTGGTTTTCCGGGAAGATCCTTCCCTCTGGTCACGTAAATCTTTTCCAATAACTTCTGCTTTCAGAGCACGGTCCAATCGTCCTTTAGATATATTAAAAGTGTGTAGAAAAAATGTCTTACATACTGAAATACCTCCACGATATAATATTTAAAAACAAAATTCTTTGCCGCTCCTTTGAAATTTCTTGGGCGCTTTCTTTTTATGTAGAAATATATTTTGCTTATCGAAATCTGCAAGATTCCAAAATTTATAAAAATTTTGTTTCCGTTCTTCCTCACTAATAAGGTTTGCACATGCTCTTGAGCATTGCCAGTCTTTATTCACGAATTTTTTCTCGGGAATAATTTTACCTAATTTTGTGTAATATTTTTTTCCACTATTTCGATGGACTTTTCTTATTTTTTGGTCATAGGTAACCTTGCTTTTTTTAAGTGTTCCTCTGTAGCATCATCCTCATCTGATGATGAACTAAATACTTCAACTATTCTTCTTCTTTTTCTGAATTGTTTTGGATTATTTTGGTACGAATTGTCTTCAAATTCAGATCCCGATTCCAAGATTCTTCTTTTATTGCCGATTCTCAAAGGTCTTACTTCTACAAATATAATAAAAATTATAAAATTACTTGCCAATGAGGATTTTATTGGAGTGTCGTTATAACCTGGAAATTTATTTTCGTTTCATTTTTGTTACTTACCAAATTCATTTTCAGATGCATCAGAACTTTAATTTTCGTTGAAATCGTTCTGAACCATTTTTCTTTTTATAAAATAAACCACAATTCGCTATTAATTTTCAAATAAGAGTAAACTGCTTAGGGGTTTTGTGCACCTAACCTAAAACAACACAATGGCGACTATTCAACAATTTACCGTTTATGGCAGTGTTGCCAATATTACTAAAATTTGTCAGTATTGCAAGTAAACATATTATTACAGAAACACTAAAAATTATGAAATGCTTATTATTATTCTAAATTCTACCGTTATATATTCGATTAAAAATAATTTGAACCTAAGATGGACTTGCACCTCTTTCAAAATGAACATATCTATAATACCGTTAATAGCTAAAACTTCCACCTATCAAATATTAGGGAATCTCATTTTTTATTACCATAAATTGTTTACAGATAAAAAGATTATACTAAGTTTTATATACAATTATCATTATCTTAATTTTTTTCAAAAATGGACTTGCCCCACTTTCAAAATAAACGGCTCATATACCGGCTGACCCAGCGATCTATAAAAGCCCCATAACTTATCAAAATCGTGACCGTATATGCATATTTTTAAATTTTTTATTAATAAATTGCACTTACTTTATTTTCCGCACCCTCTAGCGGAAAAACAGGAAATTATAGGGAAATTCAAATGACCAATATCGATTAAAAATGTTCCGCTCTACAACTCTTAATAGAAGCAATTTTTGCCCAAAATGCATAGTTTTCGCTAAAAATGAAAATTGAAAATGTTTGTATCAATTTTCGCGTTTTTGAATGGTTTTTTGAATTTTCAGCGAAAACTATGCATTTAGAGCAAAAATTGCTTCTATTAAGAATTGTAGAACGGAACATTTTCAATCGATGTAGGTCATTTGAATGATTCTACAATTACCCGTTTTTTCGCTAGAGGGCGTGGAAAATAAAGTATAGTGCAATTAATTAATAAACAATTTGAAAAAAAAACGCTAAAATGCATATTCGGTCACGATTTTGCGCACTCTGGCGGGCAATGCACGAATTATTGGAAAAGTCGAAAGACCGATATCGATCGAAAATTTTCCGCTCTACAACTTTGGTCTCTTATTACTTTTTCAGAAAATGGATAGTTTTGGCTGAAAATCCAAAAATGAGCAGGAGGTGGCAAAAGAAAAATGTTTTTATGGATAAATCTCAAGAATCCTTAATATTTCATTATACAAATTGTACATCATTGGAAAGCTTATCAAAAACTCCATGCATTGGTGGCAAGATATACAGGGTGTTCCATTTGAAAAGAAATAATTATCCATTGTTTTGCGTATGTTGACACCCTGTATAGCAGTATGAACAAAAAAGAACCAAAGCCGATTTGTATTATTCTTCATGATGTGGAAAATTCTTTAGTGTATAAAAAATGACGCTAGCTTTGCTAGGAGCGCCATTTTTTCAATGTGTCCTTGTTTTTGTCACAAATTTGCCCATAACTAACCAACCGTCTATTATAGACCCATGGTATCTTATACTATTTTTATCAGCTTCTCAAGAGGGTTGAAAATACGGTATAAAATATAGGGTGTTCCATTAAAAAAAAAACATAACTTTGTTCTGTAATGTATACTGGGACATATATATTTTTAAAATATGCAGAATAAGTGTGGGAACCAGTTCAAGAAAACTAGAAGTCGATATCTCAAATAGCAAATAAGTTATGGGGCTTTTACAGATCGCTGGGTCACCCGGTATATACAGGTTACTTTTTGTCTATTTAATTTAGTAAGTTATAGTTTTCCCATTTTCAAATCCGTATTATTTTTATCGTATGTAACCACATGTGTATACCGTGTATTCGATAAAAGAACCCAACGCCATAATTCTGTTATTTATTGACCGATATGAATAACTTAATAATGGTGGTTTAAATGCTAACAAATGACATCAATATTGTTTTTTTTTCAATAATAACTTCATTGTGAAATGATAGCCAACTTACATTTTTCAAATGGCAGCATATAATGTTTAAATTTTTTTACATTCGACATTATTTTTCTGAATCCAATAATGCCCAATATGTTGTTTTTCGTTCAATATTTTGGTCGAAAGAAATTAAAATAAATCTTCCATTTAAAATTATATTTTTCAAAAATTATATTTAGCGTGCCTTTGAAAAAAATGACAAATGTCATTTGTTGTAAGGTTATGTCAATCATGAATAATAAGAACCCAATAAATAAGTACCTATGTTATAACTCAGTGTAGAATAGAATAAATAAGTAGTGCAAGTATTAATTCATTTGCGATTTAGATGTTCTGTGATTATTGTAAACACCAAGTAGAACGTCTAACTCTGCAAGTCCACGAAAATGTCGATCCCCTGCTTCGACTTTTTAAAGGCTCCATATCGTCTCAAATTTTCTTCTAACCTTCTAAACTTAGGTTCTTGTATTCGCCGCTCTGGAAACCGTTGATGATAAATTCGTGCCGCAGCTCTTCGATTTCTATTACATAGAAAATAAATTTGTAACATGTCTGTTAATTCGCTATTGTTCATAATTATGTCTGAAACATACACTAATAACAAATGGTTGACATTACTTATACAATAAATGACATTTGTCGATTCGATTTTGTTTTCTAGGCACACTATATTTATTACCAAAAAAAAATCATGTAAACAGATTTATTATTCATGTTGTGTAGTGTATTAAGGTGCGGTAATATATACAGGGTGTCGTAAATAGAGTAGGATTGCAAGGGTATCTTTCTTATTCTTAAAGCTAGAGATCTGGTTAAATGGGCAATGTTGTGCAGTTTTCTATGCTGATTCAGATTATGTTGAGAAATTTTCAAAATTCCGAGCAGTTTAGAAAATATTAAAAAAAAACTGAAAATCGCGATTTTCAAAAAAATCAAATATCTCAATAATTATTAAAGATGCGAAAAAAAGTTTTAAATAAAAGTTACTTGGTTTAATTAGGCAAACATAGAAATCAAGTCAAAATAAAATTCAAGATGGCGGTTTCCGAGATATTAATACCAACTTTCTTATTTCAAATGGCCGCCATATTTGATTTTTACACTCATAAATAGACTTTTTTTTTCTCTTTTCAACGATGTACAACAACCTATGTCAAAATAAAAAATAATGGAAATATTAATTGTTGTAAGTTTAAGGGCCGGTATATTCATCTGTTCAGTAAAGTATCTGTTAGTTACTTGTTCAGTAAATTTATAGGTCACCTGTAAGGCATTTGGGTATATTCATCCGAATTTATGTGTCAAGTAACTACGGGACACTTACGACGTTTTAATTTGGGTAGTACAGTTGAGAAGACAAGGTAAGGTATATATATATTTCTATGAGGAAGAAAGAGATATTATGCATATTCAGTAATACGGTTGGGAACACTGTTTCATTATTGTTTGATGCTTGTATGTCTGCCTTCGGCGTCGTACTCCGAGCTTGCCTGCTTGTGATATCGATGAAAACAATTCTGTGATATTCTAACAATTTAAGGGCGCTTCACAACTACTCGGGAACGGTAACGAGTACCAAAAGTTAAATGATATGATTCGCATGTTAATATACACAACTAATAACTAATTTCCGGTAACCGGAACCAAAAGGTTGGTACATTTTCGTCCCCGTTGCCGTTTACGGGTTGTTGTGAAATCGCCTTTTTAAATTGTTAGTAACGATTCTGGCTGTTATAAGGCCACCGATTTATATATCACCAATCTCGTAATCAATGTCGTCTACCTCAAGCTTTATGTCATCTATAAGGTCTATTTCACTTTTATAATAACAATCTTTCTACACACGTCGGGATATTTTGAGGTTATAATCCTCTCTGTAAGCTCTTACTTGACACTCAAAGGGATCTGTAAGTTTATCTGTTCAGTAAACTAGATTTACTGAAAGGTTAGTGTTACAGGAAGATGAATATACGTTTATCTCATCGGTAACGCTACTGAACACTTTACTGAAAGGTGAATATACCGGCCCTAAAACAAGTAGGCATAAATAAAAATAAAACAAAATTTGTTATAACGACTAACTGTCATCTTACATTAGTTTATCAGTTGTACTAATCATTCATACATGTGTATTGTCTTAAGTTGTTGTGATATCGATAAATATTAATTACTTGAAATGGCGAATTATTCAATATCTGAACAATACGATATGTTTTGTAATTACATCAAGTGTTACAAAAACCCCCATCTTGCAGCACAAACATACCAAGTAAACTTTCCTGAAAGAAGGCAGCCGGACATTAAGGTATTTAAAAGATTGGATGAAAATATGCAATTGTATGGAAGTTTAAAAAAACCTAAGAGAAATAGAAATATGATCGTTGATGATGAAGAATTAACATTGGCTTGTGTGGGAACTAATCCGAAAATTTCATGTCGGCAGATAGAAAATGAAGTTAACGTGTCTAAGTCTAGAGCATCAACAATTTAAAAAAAGCACAAGTTTCACCCTTATAAATTGCACCTATCTCAGACTTTACAACCAAATGATAACATCCGTAGATTAACATTTTGCAGGTGGTTAATCAACAAAATTACGGAAAATGGTGATTTTATAAACACAATTTTATGGACTGACGAATCTTACTTTTCTAATTGTGGATTATTTAATCGTCATAACGAGCACTATTGGGCTCAAGAAAATCCACACATAGTTCCACGGCGAAACCAATTACGGTTCGGCTTTAGTGTTTTTTGTGGCATAATGGGAAATCGTTTACTTGGTCCTATAATTTTTGATGGAACTCTAACTGCACAACGTTATTTGGAAATTCTTCAAACAACCTTAGAAGATTTATTGGATGATTTACCTTTGGCACAAAATATGCAAATATGGTACCAGCAAGATGGCGCTCCAGCACACAATGTCAGAGATGTTATTACTTATCTAAATGGACGTTTTAATAATAAAGTAATAGCGACTAATACACCTGTACAGAGGCCAGCCAGATCTGCAGACTTGACGCCTCTTGACTTTTATTTGTGGGGCACTTTAAAAAACAACGTTTATGGAAGTAACTTCAATTATAACAATGTGGATGAACTTCGCGAAGCAGTGACAGAGGCAATAAACGGCATTAATCGCAACACATTGCGAAAAGTAACTGGCAGTGTTGTAAAACGCTGTCAATTGTGTTTGGCCAATAACGGTCAACATTTTGAGCATTTTTTATAATTTATTGTTATTTTACTACTTGGTTGTATTACCTCTTTTTGTTTTGTTACATTTGCTTTAAAAATAATTTAAAAAATTAAAATTAAAATTTAAACAATTAATATTTCCATAATTTTTTATTTTGACATAGGTTGTTGTACATCGTTGAAAAGGGAAAAAAAGTCTATTTATGCGTGTAAAAATCAAATAAGGCGGCCATTTGAAATAAGAAAGTTGGTATTAATATCTCGGAAACCGCCAACTTTAATTTTATTTTGACTTGATTTCTATGTTTGCCTAATTAAACCAAGTAACTTTTATTTAAAACTTTTTTTTGCATCTTTAATAATTATTGAGATATTTGATTTTTTTGAAAATCGCGATTTTCAGTTTTTTTTTAAATATTTTCTAAACTGCTCGGAATTTTGAAAATTTCTCAACATAATCTGGATCAGCATAGAAAACTGCACAACATTGCCCATTTAACCAGATCTCTAGCTTTAAGAATAAGAAAGATACCCATGCAATCCTACTCTATTTAGGACACCCTGTATATGAGATATTAGTACTTCCTTAATTTTTGTTTATTTATGTCGCGACCGTTTCATCATTGAATAGTCAACAAATCAACCACTCAAAACGATATTAAATCGCACTACATACACACATACACAAACCAAAATTATAAATCACACCCACACGACAAACACAAACAAACACAAGGAAAACACCACCCAACATATAGAATAAAATATAAATATAAACAAATCAATACAAAACATTACAAATACCGAATATTATATATGGACACATATAATATGCACAATCCCTAAAGACAATTTCGCCTGATGATGGTTTAACAAACCGAAACCGGTCGCGACATAAATAAACAAAAATTAAGGAAGTACTAATATCTCATATATAGATTTATTATTATCTTTTTCTGGCATAAATATTAACTTAAAACCAACATAACGGGCATAATTGGATTCAGAAAAATAATGTCTAATATTATAAAATTAGAAAAGTATATGCAGCCTTTTAAAAATTAAAAGTTGACTATCATTTGGCAATGAAGTTGATTTTGGAAAAAATATATAATTACCGTCATTTTATAGTATTTAAACAGCCATTGACTTTATTTTTTAGTTCATTCAAATCGGTCAATAAATAACAGAGTTATGGCGTTGGGCGTTTTTTATCGAACACACGGTATATGCTAGCGATATAAAAATCTGTAAGATAAACACTGCCAAAGTAATATCTATTACCTTTGCTAGTTTTTAATGAGCCAAAAATGATTCTTTAATATATCTACAGCTTGCGGTGATCATTAACCGTTGACTCAAAGCATTTATCGTGTCAAATTAAAAAAAAGAAAATGAACGTTGATCAATTTGAAAGCTGCAATGAAAAATACATCATTTCGCAACGAGGCCAACGTTGTTATTTTTTAGACTGTCACCTCAATTGGGTTGGTTCACGCGATTTTGATGATACACTGCGGCATCTCGCTTATGATTTATGGAACGGATTTTAATGTTGAGCGCTCAAATGAGGCGCATCGTTGCGCGCCCCGTCATCATTGTCAGTTTTATTTAATTTTTCTGCGCGTTATTACACGGAACGCGACACTAATGCACGAACGACGGATGCATTATATTTTCCACTTTTACCATTCAAGATGAAGAGACGAGAGGAGGAGGGATGCATATTTTGAGGTATAAAACGGGAAGGTTTAAAAATGCATTAGCCGGAAAAACTTGTGCTGTTACTTCGCCTACGGATCATTAATAACTTGCTACGATTACTGAATTATCTGTAACTGAGAGTGCATCATATTTCGTGCCCTTAGTCTTTGAGGAATAAACTTTATTTTGTTACAATGCTTATACATTTTTAAATGACATTGAATAATCTTGTTTAATAATTTTGGTGAGATTTCAAAATTGTAGCAATTCTTATCTCCAATAAATTGTTTTGTATGGAGCAGACCCGATATTGATTCTGCATTTAATTGATTGCGTTTATCCGTTTTAATTAAATTAATTGCAGAGAAAATTCTCTCAACATTTGCCGATGAGTGAGGAAGACAAAGAATGTTCTGAACAAAATTTGTTAATATTGGAAAAGCAGTCACTTCATTATCCAATTTCATCAGCGTTACTGTTTTCCAAAAAAATTCGACATCATTGCTAAATGTTTGCATTTTAGCATTGTTACGTAGCAACCTCCATTCCGAATCGAGTGCTTGAAGCAAACGGGGATTCGCTAGATTCGGAAAGAGTGTTGCTACGTCAACAACAGAATTTATACTTTCGCTTTTTACTACCTCAGGGTTGATAAAAGAAAACTTTTTTAGGTTATTATTTTTTAAAGGAAACCTTGCTATAATTTGAGCACAACCTTCAATATAAAAATCTAAGCACCTTCATTTAAAAAAATGTTTTTTTGTTTTCTTCAATTGTCATTTGCTGCAAAGAAGCAGAGACATTTGCTCCAAAATATAAGTTTTCATTTGCTAAAAATGATTTGGATTTTTAAAATCAATTTCGTCAATTGGAGTCGTTAAAATGTATTCTCGTTTAAGGGAACAATCAAAAATGGTTCTTAATATGCTGCTTACATTATCACACAAGATATGCAGTTTTGGCGATTCTGATTGCATTTCTTGATTTAATTGATTAAATAACGGTAATGAAAAATCTAAAAATTGCAAAAATAATTTCGTTGTCGGATCGTTTAATTTTGTTAAAATATTTTCAGAAGCCAATACATCTTTTTTCTTGACAGCATCAATAAAATATAATTTAAGGGCATTATATTGCTCCAAAATTCGATTGATAACACTATGAACAGATAGCCACCTAGTTTGGCAAGGATCCAGAATTTTATGAATTTTTATATTACAAAAAGATTGAAATTCTGTAAACTTGGCAATTCTTTTAGGACTTGAACTAAAATAATTGTACACATCTCATGTTAGGTCTTCGACAAATCTTGGTAATTTTTGGCAGGCACATAATTGAATGGCATATACATTTCATAATATACAAAAAAGGTATATCATTCTTTAACAAAGCCATAACCGAGTGATGTGCCCCCATCATGACATTTGCCCCATCTGATGCGAATCCAATTAAATTTTCCTTGTATGGAATATTATTACAATTAAATTTTTCTACAATTAAATTATACAATGTCTTTGCACCAGCGTTGCCTAATTTAATTAATGTAAAAAACAGTCCTTAATAATCAAATCTTTTAAATACTGACCAACTAGACACAGATGTTTTTCAGTACTGCGATCCGTTGACTCGTCTATTATGAGAGAAAATTTCTTATGTCTCAAGTCCTCACAAATATTCTGAAAATCTTCATCACCAATTATAGACCTTGTGATGGAGGTGGTTTTTGTCCTTCCGCAAGCCTGCTGCTATTTTTGAATCGGGGAAAGCAGCTGCACATAATTTTGGATGATGTTCCATAATTAAATCGGCAAGTTGTGTTCTGCTACAAAAGCCGCCAAACGAATTTCTGCTATAAAAAGAAAATATTTTCAATATGAGTTTGTTTATATTTAATATTTAACTACATACATTTTTGAATATTATTTTGCAGCAATGTTTTCGCAGAATTGTCCACGGTAAATTTTGCAATTGATGGCTGTGAACTTATTATTTTTAATTTATTTTGATAAAGCTTTGAATGTGTATGTTTAATTATCGCATCCTTCCCACTTGTTACATTAATGTCTTTGTTACAACTTTTGCATTTTGCAAACTTTATCCATTTTCCACTTTTGGTAAGCCACCCTTTAAATTCTACAATATCTTCCCAATCTGCCTTATATGTTTGAGAATATTTTTTTCTTTCTACTGGGTTCTCCAAACCGACCACTATCACTGTCACTATCACTAATTTTATTAGGTATATATGTAAAAGGTAACACTTGAACACGCGTGCTGTGTTCGGTGTAATCAAGTGAATCAAGTTTATCAAGTAGAAGTATCAAAGAACGAGAGATATAATTCGGGGAAGAACCGCTCTTATTGCTGTTAAAATAGAAAATTGTGATTCCCCGATGACGAGAACAAAGCGTCTAGTATTACTAAGTACCGAAGTACGAGACACGCAGTGAGAAATATAATTCGGGGAAGAACCCCTGATATTGCTGTTAAAATAGGTCTGTTTCTCCGAGGACGAGAACAAAGCGTCGAGTATTAAAAGTATTAAAACTAATGTTACCATTTTTTGCTATTGAACGGATTTAAGCTATGCCATTTATTACATTTAAGTTATATTATATTATAAGATAGAGTATAAGCCAAAATTAAACTTTTATTCCTAATATTTCGCATAGGTGCTAAATATAAAGAATATATTTTTTCTATATATTTAATAAAAAAATAATATAAATATCCACACATTTTTCGAAATTTCGGTAGAAATTAACTTATTCCGGTAGATCGATAGATGAGTTGCAAAAACGGTAGCATCGGCAACACTATTTTACAGGAATAGGTGGTGTGCACACTGCTCGCGAGTCTGTGCGAGACCGAGCGTGTCCGAGCCGAACCGTGTGAGTAAAGACAGATCAGTTTGTGTTTTGAAGCAGATTTTGATGCGAGTACTGAATACGGTTGAAAAATTCAATCACGAATAACTGCTAATTTTTGGGTGGCTGTAATACTAAATCGGAAATTAGTATTTTGTTTTTTTAAACGACCCTCCACCTTTTTAAGTATGTACTTAAAGGTATTTTCACTCATTGGAAAATATCTATGAAACCTATCTGGGTCTGCTTGCAATTGTAAAAATAGATGGTGAAATCCCCATGGTTTTTTCTTTCTAATTTGATGGCATGCGCCCAAAATTTTCTTCTTCGCTTTAATCGGTTAGTAATTAATGGATTCTACACGTTAAAATTGTTGCGTTCATTATTATAATGCGACCTTCCCAAAAGCCAGAGTAAACTATCAAGACGACTCGCAGCGTATGTGCACACTTTCTCGGCCCGGTCTCTCTCGGCCCGGCGGCGTGCAGTGTGCACTTACTCTCGAGCAGTGTTGCCAAGTCAGCGGAAAATCCGCTAGACTGGCGGATTTTGAATTCGAATTGCGGAATTATTTTCGTTTTAGCGGCTGGCGGATTTTCTAACGGAATTGTGTTGGATTGTTGAGAAAACTACCGTAATTTAAAAAATCAAATTTAAACTTTATCTTCGAAACATACATTTTACAAGAAAAAAAGCAAAAACTTTAAACATTAATTTAAAAAAAATCACAAAACACATTTTCGAAAATTAAAGTTAGTTTTAAAGGTAGATGTTCTGTGAATATTCTAAAATATTTGGGGAACTCATTCATATCAGAACTTATTTTCTTTTCGATTTTTGTTTTACTTAAGTGTTCACCAACTTAAAACATTAATTTTTAAAAATTCATAACTTACAGAAAAAGTGACATTTTCAAAAATTTAGTTTTATTGTAAAAGTCAGTTTTAAACATGGTTCGGAAAATATCCGATATTTATATAAATATCAATATATCGGATATATATCCGATATATACCGGGTGTGGCACTTAAGACGCCTCGGACCATAGCTCCTTTACGATAAAAGCTATCGAAAAAAATCTAAGAACAAAGTGGTGCATAGTTACCGTCGCTATGTTTTAAAAATATTTCTAATCATCAGTGGCGTGCCGTACTCCAGTGGCGTACCAAACTTATGTTTTTTTAAATGGAATGCCCTATTTTTTATTGCAGATTTGGAAAGTGCTCGACGAGTACTTATTTTTTTATCTAACATGTTATACCCTTCACTTTAGCGGTTTCGTTGTTATAACCCCTTCTTTCAAAATTGCGCCCCATTTTTGAGATTTTTTTGTAGAGAAACTACATGACGCCGGCGCCTAAATTTTGAATTGAGGTACAGGTTAAGACCTCGTATACCTTCACATAATTTTTTTTCGGGTAATTTATGGAAAAAAAATAATTTTTGATTGATCTTCGTATGTTGTCATTTTTTCCGAAAATTTCAAATGGCACCCCCCTAAAAAAATTACGGCGTTGTACAGCCAAAACTCTAAATTTTTCATTGGTGTAAAAAAAAATACACATTGCATAACAAAATTTCGGAGAAAAAAGGAATTTCATCGCAAATGTCGGGAAACGTTTTCCGTTCCCAAGTGTGCCATGAGAAAACAAAAGATTGGTAATTGTCAAAGTACCAAAACAAATACACAAATACGGTCAACATAATAGTATGTACCTATTTATTCAACATGATATGAAAAATGCAGATAAAGAAAATTTAACAACTTAAACTAAATGTTCGAAATGACGACCTTCCTGCTGGAGGCATAACCGCAACTTCTGGTGATATACCGCAGTTCATTATTTTCGGTAATAACTGCCTTCTTTCTAACTCTCCTTGGCCGTTTCACACTTCCCGTAGTAGTAAATCTCTCCAACACTTTTTGAAACGCACGTTCATTTGGATGTGCCCTGTGCGGATATCTCGCAGCGTACACTCGTGATGCCAAGAAACAATTCTTGTTACATTCTCCAAGAATAAATATCATGTCAACCATTTCCTCTTGAGTTCGGAACATTTTTAGAACGTTTATCAAAAATGACTTATGGCTGCTACTGGCGTCTAATAATTTACTTTGACAATTACCAATCTTTTGTTTTCTCATGGCACACTTGGGAACGGAAAACGTTTCCCGACATTTGCGATGAAATTCCTTTTTTCTCCGAAATTTTGTTATGCAATGTGTAATTTTTTTTACACCAATGAAAAATTTAGAGTTTTGGCTGTACAACGCCGTAATTTTTTTAGGGGGGTGCCATTTGAAATTTTCGGAAAAAATGACAACATGCGAAGATCAATCAAAAATTATTTTTTTGCCATAAATTACCCGAAAAAAAATTATGTGAAGGTATACGAGGTCTTAACCTGTACCTCAATTCAAAATTTAGGCGCCGGCGTCAATTAGTTTCTCTACAAAAAAATCTCAAAAATGGGGCGCAATTTTGAAAGAAGGGGTTATAACAGCGAAACCGCTAAAGTGAAGGGTATAACATGTAAGATAAAAAAATAAGTACTCGTCGAGCACTTTCCAAATCTGCAATAAAAAATAGGGCATTCCATTTAAAAAAACATAAGTTTGGTACGCCACTGGAGTACGGCACGCCACTGATGATTAGAAATATTTTTAAAACATAGCGACGGTAACTATGCACCACTTTGTTCTTAGATTTTTTTCGATAGCTTTTATCGTAAAGGAGCTATGGTCCGAGGCGTCTTAAGTGCCACACCCGGTATATATCAACTTCTTAATATTTATTCTTGGTCATTAATATTAATGTTTATATGACTTATTAATTATATGATGCACATACTTTATTAATATTGTATTTATTTATTGCAAACAAACACAGTTCCTTACAATATAGTAAAAAAATAACATTTCAATTGTTAAAATATTTGACATCAAATTGAAAATTTTTTGAAATAAGGACTTTTTTGCTCTTCACTATGTTCTCAGGGATAAATTGAAGGATTTTCAAAGTGAGGGCCTTTTTTTGTTTTTTTTTGCTCACACTTACTTTTTCATTTTTAACAGAGTCGTGAGTCACTTCAAAAATCGACTCTTTCCGACAAAAAAGAGTCCATCTCTAGTTTATATGAGAGCACATGCTTACTATTCATATTGCTGCAACTGGAAAAATTTGAGAAACGGGGAAATTTTTTGGTATTGTGTGTTTCATAAATATCCATGATATATATCATCGAATATATATCATGATATATATCGTGATATATATCATGATATATATCCGATGATATATATCGTCCGAACCCTGGTTTTAAAGGAAGATACATTTGTTATTTATCCATGTTACCGTTTTCTTTCTGAACGTATCTTTTGCATATTTACAGTTGTTCTACACCCTGTATGATTAAGTTTTTTTTTATATCTGTTATCACTCATATTTTTTTATTTATTTATTGAAACTACTTATTTATATTATGTATATTGAACTATGTAAACCCATTATTACTGGCACACGAAAGAAATTAAAGTAAATAGATGTTTTGTGAATATATTTAAAAAAATAATAGATTTTTTAGTCTTAAACAACTTTTTTCAAAAATTCATCTCACGCAATGATTGACACATTTTCAAAAATCCAAGTTGATTCCAAAAGCAGATGTTTTGTGAATTTACTTACTAAAATTTTTGAGAAATTCTGTCATCAGTATTTTTTTTTGTTCGACAACTTAAAAGTTAATTTTCAAAAATTCACAACTTATGGAAAATGTGACACATTTTCAAATATTAAAGTTAGTTTTAGATGTTTTATGAATATAATTAAAAAAATAGATTTTTTTATTTAAGTCTTCAACAACAATATTAATTTTCAAAAATTCATAAAACGCAATTTCAAAACTTAAAGTGAATTTTAAAGGTAAATGTATTATGACTGCATTGGAGTTTTTAAGGAATTCAATCATCTCAGTATTTTATTTTCATTTTTTAACTTAATTTTTTTTTTAATTATAACTAACGCAAAAATTGACAAAAATCGAAGATAATTCTAAAGGCAGATGTTTTGTGAATGTACTAACATTTTTGATAAATTATATCATATCAGTATTTTTTTTTTGTTCGAGTTTGTTTTTCAAAGGAACTGAATTTTACTTTCAATTTTTGTTTTGTTTAAGTATTCGACAACTTAAAATATTAATTTTCAAAAATTCATAAGCAGCGCAGAAATAGACTCATTTTCGAAAATCAAAATTATTTCTTAAGGTAAATAC
The DNA here is from genome assembly GCA_910593695.2 of Ocypus olens. NCBI lineage: Eukaryota > Metazoa > Arthropoda > Insecta > Coleoptera > Staphylinidae > Ocypus > Ocypus olens. Next base: position 41,568,106 of record OU343048.1, read on the forward strand.
ATAAGTTTTTAAAGAATTCAATCATATCGATGTTATTTTATTTTTCTATTTTTTCTTTGTTCAAATATTCGACCACTTAAAAAATAATTTTTAAAAATTTATAACTCACGCAGAAATTGACACATTTTCAAAAATCAAAGTTTATGTTAAAAATAGATATCTCGTGAATATATTAAACATTTTGAGGAATTCCATCATATAAGCATTCATTTACTTCAGATTTCGTTTGTTCGCTTGTTTGACAACTTAAAACATTAATTTTCAAAAATTCATAACTCACGAAGAAATTGGCAGACTTAGTTAGTTTTGAAGGTAAATGTTTTCAAAGATTTTAAAATTTTGAAGGAATTAATATTATATCAGTATTTATTTTTTAGATTTTTTTGTTTAAGCCAAAATATTAGTTTTCACAAATTCTGACTCAAGGTTAATTTTAAGGGCAAATGTATTATGATTGCATCAGAGTTTTTAAGGAATTAAATTATATCGATAAGATTTTCTTTTCGACCAGTTTCTCCTGGTTTAAATATTCGACCACTTAAAAAATTTATAACTCACCCAGAAATTTTCAAAAATTTATGTTAAAGGTGTCTTGTGAATGTATTAAAAATGTTGACGAATTCCATCATATAAGTATTTATTTTCTCTAGATTTGTTTAATTGTTCGACAACTTACAAAAAATAATTTTCAGAAAATCATAACTCGGGGAGAAATTGGCCAATATTCAAAAATTTAAGTTGGTTTTAAAGGTAAAAGTTTTGTCAAGATTTTAAAATCTTTGTGGAGTTCTATTATCACTATTTGTTTGAGCCAAAATATTACTTTTCACAAATTCATAACTCGCGCAAAAATTGACTCATTTTCAAAAATCAAGATTAATTTTAGAGCTAAATATATTATGATTGTATCAGAGTTTTTAAGGAATTCAATCATATCGATATGATTTGATTTTCTAGATTTTCCTTGTTTAAATATTTGATCACTTAAAAATTTCTTTTTTAAAAGTTTATGACTCAAGCAGAAATTGACACATTTCAAAAATCAAAGTTTATATTAAAGGTAATTCCATCATATGAGTATTTTTTTTTATTTTAGATTTGTTCAATTGTTCGACAACTCAAAAATTCATAAGAAATTGGAAAATTTCAAAAAATCAAGTTAGTTTTAAAGGTAAAGGTTTTAAGTAGATATATTGTAGAGATTTTAAAAATGTTGTGGACTTCTATACTCCACCTACTGATAGATTAGACTTTTTTGACAGTGACCAAGACTAAAAAATGAAAAGTACCAACACGGATTTGAGAAAAATGTAATTTTCTGTCACTCAAGATGTCAAAAAAGTCTAATCTATGAGTAGACGGAGGATATAATATCACTATTTATTTTTTTAGATTTTCTTTTTGTAGTCTTCTATTACTAAAAATATTCATTTTCGAAAATTCATTTAAATTTTTAGGGAATTCAATCATTTCTGTATTTATATTTCTTTGGATTTGTTCATTGTTCTACCTAATATTCAACCCTAATTCGTACGCAAAACGTTAAATTCAATTACTGAACAGTACGTTAAAATAAGAGATAGATTTATTTCGTACTTCATATTTTCATATTTTCTGGCGGAATTCTAGTGGAATTAGGTTGGCTATCTGGCGGAAATATTATTTGATCAGATGGCAACGCTGCTCTCGAGTGCTGTATTTGGTTTTATTGGATACCTCCCCAGAAAGTCTGTAACGTTGTATTATTATTTTTTTCTACTCCCACCTCTAAAATGCTATTTATCGCATATATTTCCATGGCGCTAAGTGATTCTTTAAATATACATTGACAAACTGTGACTTTGTGCATTTTAGTCATGGACTTAAGTTAGCTCCAGATTTTTAAATCGCTAAAATCAATTGAAACTCAAAATTAATTAGTTGTCACTTATCAACAAAATGTCAAAATAAAAAATAAATAAATGAAACAAGGAAGACTTTCAACTTAAGTCAAATAAATAATACACAACATCAAAGAAATTTAGGAGAATCAATGATTTCCTTTAGCAATTGAAATAATATCTATAACGTAACTGTTAATGTATATTTGCCCAAGTAGACTAATTTAATAATATTGTACTATTATAATGTTCATTTAAGATAATAAAATAATTTCAAAATTTTACCAATTTAGTCGTAGAAAAAGTATAGTATGCAATTCGTGTTATGAACTTCTGTAGACGCTCGTTATTAAACACTCGCTCCGCTCGTGCCTAATTAACTCGTGACTAAAATGTCGTTTATAACGTTCCATTATATACTTAAACAAAAATAATTCACATGTTCGGAGATTTGTTGCATGAAAAAACAAAAACAAAATAAACAAAGTTCTGTAATGCCAATAAAGTGGTTACGTGCAAATTATGGAAATTATGAAAATGCATGATGAAGAATTATATGTTCCTGAGGATGTTCCTGATGATGTCCTGGAAGGCGCAAATGCCCCAAGGTGTCTTGCTTCACTTTTATAATGAATATTTAGCTGTTTTAGTTCTCTGAGTAAATAAGTAACCCAGTAAGTGCATCTATGGGTGCAATTATTGGAGTTGCTTTACTTTTATAATATATGACTAAATATGATACAATTAAGCAAAAAATATGTAATTTAAAAATATGGAGTTAGACCACAATATAATGTATAACTAACGGGAAGCGACTCGAGGTGGACAGCTAGTTAACAAAAGTCATTAAATATCTTGAATTAAAGTACACACACACACATAATGTTTAGCCGGTGTGGGGATGATAAAAAATCGTTCGTTTATACGAACTGCAAAGCCCCACTGAGGTTATTTATAGTCGAACCGTGTATTTCAAAGAGGCAACATTCATCACATCGTCATCGTGATTGACACTTAGCCCCGAGTCCCCGCTAATCCCCGTTGAAAAATCACCAACCAAGGCCCGACATTAACGACACAAAATGCACTATTTATCAAAATTAACTGGACAATTGTCGCCCTGATCGATGGCAATCTTTGAAAATTTGCCGCCAGTTTGTAACTAAAAATCGAATTCATCTGGATATCATTAATTTAGAGCCCAGAGCTAAAGCAAAAACAGTTTATCTGGATTAAATAAAGCACAGACACGTGCTTCTTTGAGAAATGACACACAAAGGAGACACAAATAAGACTCATCCCCAGCAAGAAATATATCATTACAACGAGTTCAGATGAATTAATTTTTTATCACCGCGAAACACGAGCAGCGCCTTATTATTAATTGCCCTTGAGACACCACGCGAATCATTATTTCACCTCACACCATCTTCATTCAACTCCCTAATACATAATTTGTTGTTGCTCTCATTTTTCTTTTTATTTAAATTCGTCTTTTTCGAGGACGAAATGAGCTGTGGGCGTCTAAAATAATTTCGCCCGCATTCAAAATTCGCATACTTTTTAAGGGAAATTCTACCGCTCGGACGGTGTTAAACATGCGAATTATTCGGTACGGTAGAGGTTTTTATTGTAGTTGTTTTCGGCTGTGTGGAGGCTGATTAAATTTCACTCTTCGGCTGTTGTGTTTATCACGCGAGCCGCTAGGAAATGCGAGCAAACAAAGGCGACGTTTGATAAACAGGTTGGCGAGAGTACGTGGGTGAAGAGTTATTTACCTGTTATCTCTGCTGTTCCGTTTTATGTTGCGGATTACAGTGCTGGAACTGTATCGCTTTCTAAGGATTACAAGTAGAAAGTTGGATACCCAGCAAATGCAGATAATAAGATGGCTAGTTCTGTACGATAATATAAGCATTAGTGTGGAAGTTTACTGAATTATTTGCCAAATCAAAATTAAAAAAATCGTATCGCCCTGGAAGTAAAGAAAGTACATTGTATGACTATGCCTTAAATGGGCTTGGATTTCATCGCGAAGACAGATGATGTTGACAGGCTGGACGTTTAATATTCAACCGCCAAATACAAGTGGCGCCCTCTTTTGAGGAGTAAAATACGTTTCATTGAGCGCCAAAGTTAGACCAGAACAGGATCCTCCGTACTGAGGAAGACCCAAGTGGGACAGTCCGTTCGATCTTCTCTCATATGAAAGTCTCATTATCTATTTTTAGTTGTTTATTTAACTAAATAAATATCTCGCCTGCATCTCATCATCATCCATTCCGCGAAAAAAAAAACAATATTATTAGCGCACCGCGGACGACTTAACATCCTTTTTTATTTAATTAAATTAATTTTTCATACCCAATCCATAAATATACTATAACCGAAAAAAGCTCGGAGTACAGGAGTATGAAATTTTTTAACATTCTACCTAAACCGTGGAAAAAGGAAAATGATGTTAAAATCTTTAAAAGTAGATTGGTGGAATTACTGCTAATAATAGAACCATATAATTTGGATGAATTTCTTGCGTATAAATTTGAATGAACTTGTTTTGGTTTATGTATTTTACACTGTTATGTATGTTTTTGTAATCTGACGCCTCTTTCTATACTTTGTATATATTTATATTTATAATTGTAGAAATAAAGATGATTTATTATTATTATTATTATTATTATTATTAAATATTTTTTAGTCCTTGCTTTTTGAAGAAAAAAAAAATACAAAATTAATCATTTCGATATTTTGGTTTATAATTATAAAACTGTAATAGTTACATAAAATTTACAATAACATTTATTAGAAAGAATCCTAAAATGAACAATTTATAAAGAATAAGTATTTTCCTAATTCTCGCTAGTTTTTGAAAATAATGGATAGTTAATGTTGTGAAAGATATCACTAACATACCGACTATACCATTAAATCGAAGAAAGTTAAATGGTGACCACATCACCATTTTTTTTAAATGTAGTAAGAGGTAATTAAACACTAATTTGTTTTGCAAAACTTTATATTTATTATTATTACGTCACTATTGAGAAATTACCAAATAGAAAAAGTATTCTGATCTAGTTACAAAGAGGTAGTTAGGTTCGTAATAAGGGTGGTCATTATCAGACATTCCAATTGTCGTCATTACATGTAAAACATTTACAGCCTTATTAATAGATGTTAGTACACAGAATTAAGACCGTACTAAGAATGCTACTAACATGTCCGTATTAATAGAACATTTTAGTGGCTCACTAAATTTAGTATTCCACTAACTATTTAGTATCATTGTACTCCATGTTTAAACGCCAACAACACCATTAAACATAACCTATAATTCAAACCGCGTGACGTTTGAAATCGTTATTATAGTTATATTTGTGTATGTTGTGTATGTAAGTAATGGATACTAGCCAAAATGTTAGTATTGTGCTTAAACTTGTCTTGGAGTGCGTTTACAATGTTTTATAAATAAAAAATAATAATTTGCTTAGAGAAAATGTTGTAGATCCCAAAACTGGAATGAGTATGAAAAAGAATTAACAAATAAATTGAATCTATGAAAAAGAATTGCTATTGCATTCGGTCCGAGAGGAAATTAACATTATAGAAAACAAAAGAAAATTAACATCTTGCAATAAAGACAAGAGTGGTGCATGTAACTGTATCGCAGGAAAGTTGGATAATAATTACATAATTAAGCATTTGATTAATGTTATTAATGTTCACATACTTCTTACGTGCATTTAGTGTTAAATATCGCAAATTAAATTAATCAGACGTTTGTTTTGCACGCCTATTCAAGTTTAAAAAAAAAAACCTCTCAATGAAACAATTTATAGGTTAGATAAGACAAGTTGGCGCGCCAAAAGCGATGTTGCCACATGATTTTCCTTGTTAGCACGCAACTAACTAATGGCGTCTAAATATTGTTCTATTAATGTAGGACATTAGTGATATCTTAGTACGGTCTTAATGGCCACTAACTAGTGGCTTGTTAAAACTCTACTAAGGGTGATTCTATTAATAAGGCTGTTAGTTTTTTTATCTATATTTATCATAAGTGCATTAATTTGTAATGAACATTATCTATAAAGAATATCATATTATTTAGGGTTTTGGTTTCAAGATAATTTTTATAAAACACAATTCGCTTAATGGCTACATTTTTACTTTCTCTGTACAACTACTGGAAAGTATTGTGATCGTACAAATTTTTCAAAACATTTTTTTAACGGAAATATCTATTTTGATCACTCGTAGATTTCGACAATTTTTTGAATTTTCTTCGTACAAAGTGAGGGGAAGTATTCTGATCGTAAAACATTTCAAACAATTTTTAACGGAAATATTTGTTTTGAGGTCTCTCGAGACGATCGAAAAAATCGTTTCTGTGTGTGCGTTTGTCTGTGCATCAGTGGCGGCTCGTGGAACATGTTGATGGTAGAGCCACTTATATAATACACCCCCCCCCCCCCCTTTTTCTGAAGAAACAAAGAACCATTTATCTTCCTAGACCAATCGAATATTTTGGCCAAAAAATAAAAAATTTGGAACAAAACAAAAAAAATCTAAAATATCGGCCGAAAAAATAAAAAATCCTGGTTTAAAAATAAAAATGCAGACCAAAAAATTGAAAATACAAGCAAAAGAAAAACCATTTGCCATTTCAGCACCAAATATAGCTCTTTTTAGCTTAAAATAAGTTCCAACGAGAAATTTGAAAATAATAGTAAAAATTAAAATTTAAAAAAAATCGCACAATAAAATCAATAGTGGCTGTAAGACTTCGGTCGATGGCCTTTTGAGCTCATGCTTGTGTGCATGTATGTATGTATATGTATGATTTCAATAAAGTTTTATACTACTACTAAAATCAATAATTCAAGTTAGGAAAATATAAAATATAGGACAAAAAAATTAAAAATTAAGACCTAAAATCTAAAATTCGTACCCAAAAATCAAGATTTTAACAAACGAATCGAAAATTTAGGTCGACTAAAATTGAAACCAAAACAATCGAAAATACAAAATATAGGCCAAAAAAGTAGGGCCTAAAAAGGTGAACATTTAGACAAAACATCGAAAACTCGGGCGTATGCAGACAAAAGATCGAAAATTTCTATAAACCAATCGAATATTTTGGTCAAAATAAAGAAAAATAAAAATAATTGGAACAAAAAAATCGAAAATACAGAAATGTAAAATATGGGCCAAAGAATCAAGAATCCTTATCTAAAAATAAAAAACGCAGACAAAAAATTAAAAACTTAGGTAGAAGCAAAATAATTTGCCAAAAATAAGTTTCTGATATGAAATTCGAAAATAATAGCCAAAAAATATAAAAATCCCGAAATGAAATCAATAATCCAAGTTAAAAAATCTAAAATATTGGATAAAAAATAGACTGTAAATCTAAAATATTCTATACAAAATGTAGACTATGTATCTAAAATCCTGGCATAAAAATAAAAATGGTGGACCAAGGAAAGAAAAATTTTAACAGGCAAATAAAGAAAATTTTAGGGCAAAAGATAAAAGAAAATAAAAATCTACAATGTTGGCCAAAAAGTCGAAAATTTAGACAAAACATCGAAAACTCGGGCCTAAAGATAAAGAAAAATCAAAAATGCGGACCAAAAGATCGAAAATTTTGACAATAAAATCGAAAAGTTAGTAAAAACAAATTTAGGTCAAAAGATTAAAAAAATAATAATACAAATTTGTAATGTAGGCAAGAACGTCGAAAATTTAGACATTGCATAAAATATTCGGCCCTAAAGATAATAAATGCAGGCTAAAAAATCGAAAATTTCAACAAACAAAACTCGAAAATACCGGAAAAAATTAAAAAATCTCGCATATAAATCAATAATTCAGGTTATAGATATTTTAATCAAAATTAAATCAAAAATTTGGAACTAGAATTGAAATTTCGGCCCGAAAAATCAAAAATGCGGACCAAAGAATCAAAAGTTTGAACAATTAAATCGAAAATTTAGGTCAAAATAAAGAATATTTAGAATATTTTAAAAAAATCAAAAATACAAAGATAAAATATTTTGACCAACCGACCGAAAATACAGGTCAAAAATTTAAAAATTAGAAATTCGTCGGGAAAAATAAAACAGTCGAAAATTTTACCAATTAAATTTAGGCCAAAATAAATAATGTTTAGGCCTAATAATCAAAAATTTAGACAAAAAAATCGAATATACAGGTCAAAAATCTAAAAAAAAAATTTTTTTATCTTATCTACATCTATTTTCTTAGTACAATACTTTGTACTGATTCTGGATTCTAATCCAAGAATTTCATCAAAATTCTCCAATTTACACCACTGTTTTGGATCTTAAACCAGGGTTCGGACGATATATATCATCGGATATATATCATGATATATATCACGATATATATCACGATATATATTCGATGATATATGTCATGGATATTTATGAAACACACAATACCAAAAAATTCCCCCGTTTCTCAAATATTCCCAGTTGCAGCAATATGAATAGTAAGTATTTGCTTTAATTTAAACTAGAGACGGGCGAAATTACTCTTTTTTGTCGAAAAGAGTCGATTTTTGAAGTGACTCACGACTCTGTTAAAAATGAAAAACTAAGTGTGAGCAAAAAAAACAAAAAAAAGGTCCTCACTTTGAAAATTCTTCAATTTATCCCTGAAAACACAGTGAAGAGCAAAAAAGTCTTCATTTCAAAAAATTTTAAATTTTATGTCAAATGTTTTGACATTTTAAATGTTATTTTTTTACTATATTGTAAGCAACTGTGTTTGTTTGCAATAAATAAATATAATATAAATAAAGTATGCGCATTATATAATTAATAAGTCATAAAAACATTAATATTAATGACCAAGAATAAATATCAAGAAGTTGATATATATCGGATATATATCCGATATATTGATATTTATATAAATATCGGATATTTTCCGAACCCTGTCTTAAACGCATAATTTATGACCAAAAATTAAAAATTTGGATTTTAATTTGATAATTAGATGTAAAATTCGAAATTTGAAATATTCAATTTAAGTTTTTGGCCCTAAACGCAGAATTTGATACTGAAAATTCAAAATTTGGATTCTAATACAAGAATTTCAAGAAACATCTCGAATTTGGACCATAGAATCCACGGTTTTTAAACGCAAACTTTGTGTTGAAAAATCCAAAGTTTGGTTTTAATTTGATAATTACATGTAAAATCTCTAATTTGAAACTTTAAATCCAAGTTTCTGGCCCCTAAACACAGAACTTGAGATCCAAAATCTAATATTTGGATTCAATTGATCAATTGCATTTAAAATCTGGGATTTGGAACATAAAATCCAAGTTTTTAACCCTTAATTGCAGAATTTGAGTCCTAAAATCAAAAATTTGGATTATAATCTAGGAATGGTTTCATGGTTTTGGACCTTAAACACAAAATTTTTGCAATAAAATCCAAGATTTTGATTTTAATCCGATAGTTTTATTAAAGGTTTTATTAAAATACAGGGTGTTCCATTTAAACAAAACACAACTTTGATATTTTAGGGCGTTTGGAACACCCTGTATAATATGAAATTCATTTAAAAAGTAACCATAATAGACCCCTATATATCCTAAAAGTCAAACTTTTTAAAAGTCTCGTATTTTGGCCACAATATTCCGTGCCGTATAGCGTGAATAACCCTACATGTTTCAAGTTAACCTAAATTTATTTCAAAAACAAAATTGACCTCACCTCGAAACAAAACACATGGGAAACAAACAATGCGTTTTCTTCCTCACACCCGCGAAGCCAATTTTATTTTTAAGTATACAGGGTGTACCATAAATATACCAACAAACTTTTAAGACAGGACAACAAAACAAATGTATTTTATAATGTTTTATGAACATATGTCTGAAAACTCTTCATTTTCGAGATACAGGGAGTTGAAATTTGTAAAAAAAATCGTTATTTTTTATTATTTTAAGCTTCATTGACTTTTTGTATTTTAATGAAATTATTGTTTACAATAATCGTTCAAAATGTAGACCATTGCTATAAAACAAAATTTGTTTGTTTTTGACCATTCCTAAAAGTTCCTCGGTATATTTATGGAATACCCTGTATAGCTGGATTAAACTTTATATTTTTCTCTACTCATTAACTTTCGCAGGCATTGTATAAACATTTGAAATGACGAAAAAGTTTTTTAGAATTAATAAAAAAATCTTGTCGACCTTGAAATTGGAGGTAGTGCATGCTCCTTGGCTCTACATAACGAGCCGCCCCTGCTGTGTATATCAAAAACCACTAAATATTTAAGGAAACTTTGAACATAAGCTTATTTGACTATCCGAAGAACCGAACAAGCTTTTTATAAAATTTTAGAAGCTTGTGTTTACTTCACCATTTTTTGTTTTTTTTTTCATAATTTTCTCAATATGAAGAATACTAGAGAAACGTTTCCACAAATATTGAAGGCAATAAAAACACATATTTTGTTTATAGATGTTTCTCGTGAATTTGGAAAAAAAACTTTTGTAGTTTTTTCTCTATAATTATAAAATCATAAACGTAAAAATAAATCTGAAAAATATCAATAAAATCTCCATTATTATTAAATCAGAGAAAGTAGGATGATCACAATTATTTTCGGTCTCTCTGTGTGCGCTGTATCTCAAACACTTATAAAGGAATTGAAATGAATCTTTAAACATAAGTTTTATTTGACAATCTGAAGAACTGAAAAGCTTTTGGTAAAATTCCGAAAACCGGATGAGCGTGTTTACCTTAACCGTATTTTGTTTTTCCCAACATTTTTTTTAAATATAATAAATACTACAAAAATCTTTAGTAAAGTGATGAAGATAACAAGAAACTGCTCATGTTTTGTTACTTTAATGTTTTTCATAAACTCTTTAATTTTTGAGAAAAGAATAAAAATTGGTCTCTAATTATGAAATGATGATAGAAACATCAAACGTATCACTATAACTTAAATTATAGAATATGCCATTTTGGATAACTTCTAAAGAATATTATTTTACCTACGACAACTTGCATATATGCTTATTACACGCTTGTGAATGATTAGTAGGTATATGTAGTGCATTGCTCACGCATTTCATTCCAGCATCGATTATCTGCGCAAGAATATGTTCAAACACTGCTGACGTGACCAATGGCATAAGAGATAAAACCTAACCTTCCATGTGTCAAAATGACGGAGTAGATTTAAATATGCTGAGCCGCTTCTACATACATGGGGCGTTAGTTGTAGTACCTCGGCAAATTTGTTGTTTTCGATGTTTGTCTCCATACTATTTATATACTTTTAAATGCTAAGAATGTATAAACTCAAGAAATGACGTAAACCCTTAATAATAGCGGCTGGCGGCTTGGTTTTTGACTGACATTTGTTTCCGCGGTAACGTTAAGCAGGTGCCTCAGATAAAAGTTATCGCATACGAATTGTCCGCTCTCCATCTTGAAAACTACAGATGATCTAATAAAACTTTTTAATTTAAACTTTCATTTTATTTGAAGTAGCTGGTTCTAGGACCTCCGGTTGTTTTTCTACAAGTGATAAAAAATAACACGTTTTTTGCACGTTTGACACATTTTTATTCGAGAAAAAAATTTATATATTTTTTTTAATTTTTGGTTTGCTTATAATTATGAAACGATAATAGTTACAGCAAATTTATAATGTAGAGAATGCTAAAATGAACTTATAAAGAATAAGTTTTTTTCGAAATCCTTTTAGTTTTTGAGTAAACTGAGTTTTCAAATTTGAAGTATAATTTTTCCATGTTTCATAATTTTGACGTTTTAAACGTCAGTTTCATCCGAGTTTACACAACGCTCGATGTACATTTGAAATATGATTTCAATTGAAAATAGGCCATGAAAATGTAAATATAAATGGCTATGATACAATCAAGTCGGAGAAAGTAACATGATGGCCACATCACCATTTTTTAATGTTAAATCCATCTATCCAAATGTATCTACGTGAGATATATTGAACTAAAGAAAAATGAAAAATAATTTGTACAATTGATCGAATTTATAAGTGCCGACAGGTGAATATTTTGAACATGTATAATAATTTTGTTAGTGATTTTTTCTTTTGTTCCTTCTTGTTATTTGAATTAAATTAAATAGCGGTTGTTGTTTGTCAACAAAAACTTGATTGAAAATAAAGTTTGAATTTGCTAAATAAATTCACTAATATTTTTTTCGTTTTCTGTACACAGTTTCACATAAATATATTTGGATAGGTAGGATGTTAACCTTAAAAAAACAAAATGAGTCACCGTGTTTCTATTAGACCAAACTATAAAATAAAGGTGGTTAATTTTGTTCTTCTATAATATACCGGGTGACCCAGCGATCTGTAAAAGCCCCATAACTTATTTGCTATTTGAGATATCGACTTCTAGTTTTCTTGAACCGGTACCCACATTTATTCTGCATATTTTAAAAATATATATGTTTTTGTACAGGGTGTCCCAGTGTTCATTACAGAACAAAGTTTTTTTTTTAATGGAACACCCTATATTTTATACTTTATTTTTAACCCTCTTGAGAAGCTGATAAAAATAGTATAAGATACCATGGATCTATAATGGACGGTTGGTTAGTTATGGGCAAATTTGTGACAAAAACAAGGACACATTGAAAAAATTGCAGAAGCGCTCCTAGCAAAGCTAGCGTCATTTCTTACACACTAAAGAATTTTCCACATCATGAAGAATAATACAAATCGGCTTTGGTTCTTTTTTGTTCATACTGCTATACAGGGTGTCAACATTTTTTCTAATGGTACACCCTATATATCTTGCCACCAATGCATGGCATTTTTGATAATCTTTACAATGATGTACAATTTGTATAATGAAAAATTAAGGATTCTTGAGATTTATCCATAAAAACATTTTTCTTTTGTCACCTCCTGCTCATTTTTGGATTTTCAGCCAAAACTATCCATTTTCTGGAAAAGTAAGAGACCAAAGTTGTAGAGCGGAATTTTCGATCGATATCGGTCTTTCGACTTTTCCTATAATTCGTGCATTGCCCGCCAGAGTCCCCAAAATCGTGACCGTATATGCATTTTAGCGTTTTTTTCAAATTGTTAATTAATTGTACTATACTTTATTTTCCGCGCCCTCTAGCGGAAAAATGGGTAATTGTAGAATAATTCAAATGACCTACATCGATTGAAAATGTTCCGCTCTATAATTCCTAATAGAAACAATTTTTGCTCTAAATGCATAGTTTTCGCTGAAAATAAAAAAAAACATTCAAAAACGCGAAAATTGATACAAACATTTTCAATTTGCATTTTTAGCGAAAACTATGCATTTTGGGCAAAAATTGCTTCTATTGAGAGTTGTAAAGCGGAACATTTTCAATCGATATTGGTCATTTGAATTTCCCTATAGTTTCCCGTTTTATAAAAAAATTAAAAAGAAAACGCTAATATGCATACACGGTCACGATTTTGCGCGCTCTTGCGGGCAATGTACGCATTATCTGAAAAGTTGAAAGACTTATATCGATCGGAAATTTACCTCTTTACAACTTTGGTCTCTTATTAATTTTCCAGAAAATGAAGAGTTTTGGCTGAAAATCCAAAAATGAGCAGGAGGCGACGAAAGAAAAATGTTTTAATGAATAAATCTCAAGAATCTTTAATATTTTGTTATACAAGCTGTATATCATTAGAAAGCTTATTAAAAATGCCATAGAATGGCAACGTATATAGGGTGTTCCATTTGAAAAAAATAGTTATCCATTGTTTTACGTATGTTGACACCCTGTATAGCAGTATGAACAAAAAAAGACCAAAGCTGATGTATATTATTCTTCATGACGTGGAACATTTTCTACTATATAAAAAATGATGCTATCTTTGCTAGGAACGCTTCTGCAATATTTTAAATGTGTACATGTTTTTGCTACAAATTTGCCCATAACTAACCAACCGCCCATTACAGACCCATAGTATCTTATACTATTTTTATCAGATCTTAAGGGGATTAAAAATATAGTATAACATAAGGGGTGTTCCATTTAAAAAAACATAACTTTGATCTGTTATTTATACTGGGACACCCTGTACAAACACATACATATTTTTAAAATATGTAGAATAGGTGTGGGTACCAATTCATGAAAATTAGAAGTCGATATCTCAAATAGCAAATAAGTTATGGGGCTTTTACAGATCGCTGGGTCACCCGGTATGTATGTGGGGCATTCCGCCAGAGATTTTTGTTCGTCTACTTGTCCCTAAACACCGCGAATTTTTTCAGATTTTCTTTCGTTCGCGTTCCCGAGATATCCACGATACAATATAGAAAAATCCAGGTTTTTGTCCATTTTTCTCAGACGTTCATGTGAAAATAACTTTGAATAGACGCGTTTTCATGAAAAATTCAAAAACACTTGGATAGACGAATAAGATCCCGAGGTGGATTTTTTTTTGGCGAAAACATAACCTAAAAATTGCGTTTTCCGGAAAATTCGGGGAGAACCTATTTTCGCCCATTTGAAAATGGCTCATCTTCCTCCAAAAACTTAGATAAATGTGTCGAGAATAATAGTACAAATTTTCAGAGTGCTTCTCGACAAGCATCAGACGCAATATCAAAAATAGTCATAAAAAAAGAGGCAAAAAATTGAATAATTCGAGAAAATAAAACATTAAAATACAACATGTATCCCGGACGTTTCCGAGGTTATTTCCCATTAAAAATATGCCTCAAAAGTAACGCAGAGAACCCCGAAAACCCACTTCAATTCCCTTTTTTATGGCTATTTTTGATATTGCGCCTGATGCTTGTCAAGAACCACTCTGACACATTTATCTAAGTTTTCGAACCAAGATGAGCCATTTTCGAATTGGCGAAAATAGGTTTATCCCAAATTTTTGGGTTATGTTTTCGCCCAAAAAAAAAATCCACCTCGGGATCTTATTCCTCTATCCAAGCCGAGCAACTTTGGTCCTGATGATATTTTCATGAAAACACGTCTATTCAAAGTTACTTTCACATGGACGCCTGAGAAAAATGGACAAAAATCTGGATTTTTCTATATTGTATCGTGGATATCTCGGGAACGCGAACGAAAGAAAATCTGAAAAAATTCACGGTGTCTAGGGACAAGTAGATAAACATTTTGACGTAGTCAGGAGGCCAACTTCCATTCCGAAACGAAAATCTCTGGCGGAGTGCCCCATATGTATGACACTGCTCAATTTTTTCAAACAACAATTGATTAGTATGTAAAATTTCGTCCAGAATAAGTTGATGTCATTTCCGGTTAAACCGAAAGTGCAACTGAAGTTTTTGGTTGTCCGTTAAACTCCAATGTGCTTGCAGTACAACCCTACCAAATTTCAAATTGATATCTCAAATAATAAAAAAAATAACTGTAGGGATGGATGAGCTTGTTTCGTGTTACACCCGGTATCTGTAATTATCACGTTTCTGATTTTATAGTCTACTATTTGTGGCAATACGCAATCATAAAAAAAAATAATTCAATTACTGTCTTTCAGATCTCTAAAAATCATTATCTTTAAAAATTGTTTCAAGTTTGATGCCGTGTGGAGTCCATACACCTAAAATACAATATGCCCTGCCAGTAATGTGCAATTGTTCTTGAATTTGGTGGAACCACTTATGGTGGATGTTAATTTCATTATTTACTAAAAAAAAATTGTTTATAAGGTTAAACACCACAAAAAGCCATATTTTGGACGTAATTTTTTTAAATATAAAATTTGCAAATGTCTCCGAAGTAACAGGTAGGGCAAAAGTCCCGCTACCATTTTGATTGCCTATAACTTTGCTCAAAGAAAAGATAAGTAAGTTTGGTTTTCATAAAAACTTAATTCGGTCTTTACATTTTTTTTTCGTTATGATTGGAAAATTATATCGGCTAAATGGTGACCGCGATTTGCTATGCAACTTTCGGCTCTTTTTAAGGTATTTTTCATGACATCCTGCAACATCTCAGGCTGAATTTCTTCAATTTCGGGACAAATATTGTCTTTAAAATGTTGAATCATTTGGGGCTTATTCACATAAACTTTTGATTTTAAAAAACCCCATAAGAAAACGTCTGGTGCTGTTAAATCCGGAGATCTGACTGGCCGTGCTAAATCGCCACTTCGCAAAATTAGTCTTCGTGGAAAAACGTCATTCAATAATTGAATTGTTGAACGAGCTGTGTGTCCTGTGGCCCCATCTTGCTGAAACCACATGTCCTCTAGTCCTTGCTCTTCCATTTTAGGCACAAGAAAATTTCGAATCATGTCTTGGTACCGTTCAGTAACTCCAACACGTTGGTGATTTTCAAAAAAATAGGCACCAATGATGTTTCCAGCATGAATACCACACCATACAGTTGTTTTTAGTGGATGCAATGATGTTTCATGAATTAATTGAGTACTCTGTGTTCCCCAAAACCGACTGTTCTGTTTATTGACATGGCCACTGAGAAGAAAATGGGCTTCATCGCTCATTATCAATTTAGACGAAAAATCTTCAATTTCACCAGACAGCCTTAGGATTGCATTACTGTACTCAACTAGTTGATCAGGATCTCTCGGTAGCAATTTTTGGACTAATTGAATTTTGTACGGGAACATTTTTAAATCAGTTTTCAAAATTTGCTTTAAACTGCGTGCAGAAATGTGTAACTGGGAACCACGTCTCCGACTTGATGTTTCTGGAGCCAGAGCCACATTTTCAGCGTTACGAGACGTCCGTTGTCTTCCAGAACGAGGCCTGTCTGCTATCGTATCGTACTGTTGAAAATTCGCATGTAAACGATAAATTGTGGTTTTGTGAGGCACTGGACGATTAGGATATTTTTGACGCAATTTCCGCTGAGTGGCAGTAATGGAACTATTATTTTCAATAAATATTGTCACTATTTCTGCTCGATCTTGTGGCGTATATTTCTCCATAATAAAATTTTGACGTCTATACAACACAATGGTTAAAGCGAAACTGAGCTAAACGTCACAGAACCCAGATGGCGCGCAATCAAAATGGTAGCGGGACTTCTGCCTCACCCGATGTCGTCGCTCCAAATGCCATAAATCGGAATTTATTTGATGTTGAGTAAGGGAGACGGGGGCAATTCGTTCTTAAATGTTAACGTTTTCGTTATTTCGTTTAGAAAATAAACTTTTACAATTACAAATTGCTCTTTATCTAAATTAAGCTTTTCGATTTTTTCACCTAAACCCTAAACTCAGGTGAGGTTCTCTGTTCCGAATAAAATATCATTAAAATCTTTACTTCTTCGTATTGTAGTGGATATTTCCGTTGAAATTTTAACGATAACATTTTTTTATTGTACGTTATTCAGAGAACAGACAAATAATAAGTTCATTGAGGGCTTTAAAATATACAAATATTCTTTTGTGTAAGAATGAAATAATAACTCAAAAAACCTTCATTTTAACCTTTAATTTACACTATATTGAACATGATTAAAAGAAATATTACTAATTACGAACCTAGTTTGAACTTTGATCTATGAGCGTGCAAAATGTATCTTCATTTTCATTAATAACTTCACAATTTTCTATGGCCGGCATGTTTTCTGAGCGGCATTTCAAACGCACAGTTTTGTACGATTTAAAATATGCATTTCCATCCCTTATTTATCCCTAAGGAAGTTAAGGCTAACAGTATATACATGCAATTTTATTATATAAGTGAATAAAGTATTAAAACTTAATATTATGTATTAGAGTATTGTTAACCCGTGTGCGGAGTTGGCTTCAGGCATTAAACAATCTTAATCTTAGTTATTCTGCTAAAACTTCTCTCTCCGTCTCGTGTATTAGGGACTACTGACTGCAATTAGATTATTTCACAAATACAGAGGTGATGGACTGAGAAATAAAATTTTGATAAACTACTACATATAATTGGTAAATTACTGCGAAAAAATAAAGACTATTTTAAAGACTGGTTAAACCGGAAATGGAGTTCTTATTAAAAGTCCACATGTTGACATACTTTATTCTCTAAAAACATCATACTTAATTTAATAAGATATATGTAAAAATGCAAATGATATTTGGTGTCTACCATAATTAAATTACATTCGCTATATTAATTGTAATTGGGAAAAACCTTATGAAGGCTCTTAAATCAGCATCGCGACCATTACCTCACCTGAGTCCACCATGGTTTATTTATATAGATTAGTTTCTGCATCGGTGTTGCGGAGCCTTACACAAATTTTTATCACGTTAAAATGTCACCTAAAAAACACTTGTGTTAAATTTAATCCCCTCGTGTGGAGAATACAACAGGATTTTTTAATGCACATAACATTAATGCGCTTTAATTTATACGCGAGGGGGACGTCTGCATTCACGAAGAAATCCCAGACAGTCGAAGATCACAGTAAGCGGCTGCAGCGACAGGAGCAGTCGTCGTTAAGCCCAAAATAAAGAAAAGATCCCTAGGAGGGTGGATGTTCCTTCTAGGCTGACGGGACCGGCTTTGCGTTATAATAAGAACCGAAATTTCAAGAGAATGGTATACTTCATTCAAGGCATGCCCTTAAAGCCAGACATTAATAATCCGGAGCTTATAATACAAGAGAACAGAAGAGAGTTGCAGTTGATTGCCAGATTTAAACGAATAATAACAGTAAACGTTCAATATGTTGCATATGGAACGAAATTTAGTTGCAACGGTAGCGTTTTAAACGGAATTGAAATATTCACTATGTTTTAACCACAACTAATAAGTTGTAGAGTAGTATTAGTCAGTGGCGGCTCGTGGAACACGTTGATGGTAGAGCCACTTTTACAATTTATTGGATCGGATGATACTGACATATGAAACGTGAAAATTATGAAAGATGGAAACAAATTATACAAATTAAATACCGGCCAAAAAATAAAAAAATTGCACATAAAAATCAATCATGTTATAGTAATTTACGATACAATTAACGTTATGAAGGTTTTTACATTACGAGAGAAAAGTTTGAAATCAAGAGCGACGTAGGAGCGAGTGCTTTTACATTCTCGAGTAATGTAAAAACAAATAACGTTACGTGTGTCGTAACACGGTTTATTTTATCCTATTTCTATTTTTTTTAATAAGAAAAATGTTTAATGAAAAACGCCATAGGCGAAATAATGTTTACATGCCAATATCTCCATAGCCATAGCAACGAGTTGCGTTAAGATAAATATAACAACACTAGTGTTGTTAAAGGTACCTTAACGTAACTCGTTGCTAAGGAGTTATTGGCATGATAACATTATAGGATAAAATAAAAAATCTAAAGTATAGACCAATAAAAAATACGTTCTTAATTAAGGTAAAAACCAAAAATATAAGCACAAAAAATCGAAAACGTACACAAATATCGAAAATTCGCGGTTCAAAAAAATGCAGACCAAAAATCCGAAAATTTCAACAAATGTTTAACCAAAATAAAGAATATTGAGGGCAAAAACTCTAAAATTTGGAACGAATAAATGAAAAAACAGGTCAAAGATCTAAAATATAGACCAAAAAAATAAAATATGCTGGTCTAAAAATAAAAAATTCAAACCAAGAAATTGAAAAATCAAAGAAAACGAAAATAATTCTCCTTTTTCAGCTCCCAAAATAACTCTTTAGCTCAAAATAAGTTGCCGACCAGAAACTCGAAAACCTCAGTTCCTGGAAGTCCCACAACAAAATTTTATGGACAAAGTGTTCAGAATGGTCTCCGTCTTAAAAACAAATTTTTGAAAAAATTTTAATTTAATCGATTTAAAATAACCAAATAGCAAAAAAAACTCTCCCATAAAAAATAATAATTCAAGTTAAAAAATCTAAAATCAGGGGCAACAAATCAAAAACTGTCAAAAAAACTTGAGAAAATGTCGATAAAAAAATACAAAAAGTCGCGCATAAAAATCAATCATTTAGGTTAAAAAATCTAAAATATAGGATAAAAAATTCAAAAATTCGATCCTAAAAATTAGAATTGCTGACCAAAAAATCAAAAATTTTAACAAACAAATCGAAAATTCAGAAAAAAAATTAGGCTAAAAGATTAAAAATATAGACCAAAATATCAAAATCCAGGCTTAACGATAAAAAATGAAAACAAGAAGATTGAAAATTCAAGTCCGAAAATTGCCTTTTCCAGCACTCGGGGTGATTAACCCCTGAAAACATAGGAAAAAACTCAAAATTTGCTCTGTAGCGAAGGAAATTTGCACTCGACGATTTGAATAATTTAAAAAAAATATTACTTGAAGGTTTTGCTTCAAATAAACTTCAATTATTCACAAATAGTGTACTTTGATTTCCTGAAAACAATGACATACTCCTGCAGAAAACAAGGGAATAAACTTAAAATTTGCTCTGAAGTGAAGGAAATTTGCACTCAATGTTTTAAAATATTGTAAAAAATTAATCACTTGTAGAATTAGCTCCAAAATTACTAAAACTATGCAGAAAGAGTGTACTTTTGAGTACTTGTAAAATTAATTGCAATATTGCTACTGAAAACAACAGGAATTGGCTCAAAACTTCACTGGAAGGAACGAAAATTGCACTCAATGTTTTCAAAAATTATAACAAATTAATCACTTGCAGAATTCGTTTAAAAATTGAAACCATCAGCAACAGTGTATTTTTGATTATTTGAAGAAAAAAAACTGCAATATTGCACCTGGAAACAACAGGAAGTGCACTGGAGGGAACGAAAATTGCACTCAATGTTTTGAAAAATTGTAAAAAATGGTCACTTGCAGAATTAGCTCTTAATTAAAATAAAAAATTAAAACAAATCGAAAATTTACACAAATATCGAAAATTCGCGGTTAAAAAAATGTAGACCGAAAATCCGAAAATGTCAACAACAAAAAAAATCAAAAAGTTTAACTAAACTAAAGAATATTTAGGGCAAAAGCTCTAAAATTTGGAACGAAGAAATGAAACATACAGGTCAAATATTTAAAATAGAGGCAAATAAAAATAAAAAATGCCGGTCTAAAAATAAAAAATGCAAACCACAAAATTGAAAAATCAAGAAAAACAGAACGAAGAAATTAAAAATACGGGTCAAAGATCTAAAATATAGGCCAAAAAAAAACAAAAATGCTGGTCTAAAAATAAAAAATGCGAACCAAAATATTGAAAAATCAAGTAAAACGAAAATAATTTGCCCAAAATAGCTCTTTAGCTCAAAATTAGTTGCCGATCAGAAACTCGAAAACAGTAGTCAAAAAGTAACTAAAAAGTAAAAAAAATCGCCCATAAAAAATTATAATTCAAGTTAAAAAATCTAAAATGAAGGGCAAGAAATCAGAAACTGTACTTGAAAATATCGCCAAAAAAGCTTAGGTTAAAAAATCTAAAATATAGGATAAAAAATTCAAAACTTTGACCCAAAATTCGATCCTAAAAATCAAAATTGCGGACCAAAAATTCGAAAATTTTAACAAAAAAATCGAAAATTTGTAGACACATTATTCAAAATTAGTCTGTCAAAACTTCAACCATCTGTTGCAATAAATGTGGAATTTCCATGCAAATTTCTGAAAAATGCGCCTTATTGGTCATCAAAATTTGCTTTTTAGTGCAACCATTTTTGTTGTGGTAAACTTGCGATTATTTTCTTTGGAAATTAGTAAAGACGCATTATTCAGAATTAGTCAGTCACAGTCTAAACCACCTGTTAAAATAAATGTGCAATCCCTACGTGAATTTTTGAAAAATGCGCCTTTTTGGTCATCAAAATTTTCTTTTTAGTGCAACCATTTTTGTTGTGGTAAACTTGCGATTGCTTTCTTTGGAAATTTGAAAAGACACATTATTCAGAAATAGTCTGTTAAAATTGTAACCATCTGTTGTAATTAATGTGGAACTTCCACGCGGTGTTACAAGTGTTGTTTAACATTTAGAAAGTTTTTTTAAGAATCAGTTAAAAATTCTTGCTGAGCTTGAATTTACAGGTAGTGCCATGGCTCCGTGGCTCTATATAACGAGCCGCCCCTGGTATTAGTTGCGATTAAAACATAGTGAATGTTTTAAACGTTTAATTATGGATAAACACGGTCACAAACATCCGATGTACATATACGAGGCTTGTTCAATAGAAACACATCTTTGGTCCAGAAAAAATGTATTGGCAAATATATTTACAAATATTTACCACTACAATTAAGGTACATATCCCTTTGTTTCACCAACCGATACCCTGCTTAAAGAATTCTTGTGGCTGCTGCGCGAATAATTCTTTTACGGCATTTTGTACTTTTCAGTGGCCCAAAGATGTGAAAATCGCAAGGCGATAAATCGGGACTATAGGGTGGATGCTCTAATATCCTCAATTTCTTTCGTTGTAGATTTTCTTTCACTACTCTGGCAACATGAGGTCGAGCATTTTCGTGCAGCAGAATGACACCAAGTGAGAGCTTCCCTAGGCGTTTTCGTCTTATTGCTTGATAGACCTTAAAGTTTCATTATACAGGTTTGCGTTGATATGCACTCTAGGTTCTGTAAACTCTATGAGCAAGGGTCCTTCATGATCCAAAAAAATGTTAACATGACCTTGCCTGCAGAAGGTTGAACTTTAAACTTCTTTGGTGGCGGAGAATTTGCGTGTTTCCATTGCATAGATGACAGCTTACTGGATGGTTCAAAATAATGACACCAAGATTCGTCGTCAGGAATTATTGACGAAAGGAAGTCATTAGCATTTTGCCTGAATTTCGTGGGATGTTGCAAAGATAAGCCCATTCGCAAGCTTTTTTGGTCCTCTGACAAATGGCGAGGAACCCATTGAGTACAAACTTTGCTGTAACCCAGTTGTTCCGATGGAGATCCTATTGTAGTACGTTAAGTCTGACCTTTTTGTACTTACATACGTTGTGTTTAATTATTTAACAAATTCGTTACGAGTGTCGATGCGTGTTGGTTAGGTTCAGGTAAATGAAATGCTTGTTTGTTGAATGAATGGACGTTTATTCATTTGATTTATCAGTTCTGGCATTTGCATTGGTACAACAAAGGCTATGTCATTTGATTTATGGACACATTTCCTTGCTGTACCAATAGATCTGGAAAAACCCTGTGGGAAAACCAGTCTCAGAATTGTCGTCGAACATTTTACAAAATAATATTGCAAGAATTTGAGATTTATAACTACACATCGGCATTGTACTTCCTCTTTGACCAGACCAAAATACTTATGACTCAGAATTATTTGTAACCACGTGAGTCTTGGCAATGGGCCTCTTTGCTTGATGTCGATAAATCTTTCAACTAAATCTCAATGAATAACTTACACAATTGGTGACCTTGACTATACTATTTCGTTCGGAGAATAAGATTACCATCAGATATTGAGTGCTCTTTTCCTAGCGCTCAAAGCGTATGGCGATACAACCCATGGTCCTAGCGCTCAAAGCGTCTGGAGGTTGTAAAGAAAGTAATTCGTGGCATAATGTCTGCTAACACAGGTCAGTCATTCTTTTTCTGACGATTTCGCATTTCGTGGCAGAGTAATAACTCAAATGTAAATTAGCTTCACATTTCGTTGCAGAATAATTACTCGGATGCGGTCGTTTATCATTTTCGGTTAACCCTTTTTTTAACGGAGAATACTCACATCGTATGTTGTAGCATCACGGATCGTCCATTATTCAATCTCTCGAGTTTCGCGATTTCTTCCCTTTTATAAGTTGATTTGCCCCCGCCACGTTCAAGAATATACGTGCCAAATTGCCTCGTGTATGTTTGAGTTCATGAACTTTCCTGTGAATTTACTTATTAGTATTTTTCTGGTCTTATTTTGGACGTTGATTTTTATGAATTGCATTTTTCTGAATTAGGTCGGGGGGATGTTTACGTTTTCTTCCCTGTACTAAGTGTGATTTTAGATGATACAAGTCAAAGAGTTCTTTGTCCGAGGCGTATTTTTCGTTGCGGTTGTTTTTGTTTATCTTAGCGATGTTATTCCGACCGCGTTATTTCAACTTCTTGCTCACATTATCTTTTACGGGCCCCATCCACTGTCGTACATGTAGGACGGACCACGACGTACATGCGCGTCCAACATGCATGAATAGTGAATGGGTACGTTCGGGCAAAAGAGAACTTGCAACGCAAACACTGCTAGCATTTGCTCGCAATGATACAAAAACAAATGTGACCAGTGGCGGCGGTTACCGCTATTAACACAAACATATTTCTTTTTTCTATTTTCTTTTTCTTCATATCGTGTAAAATTATTACGAAAAAGTGTAAATATTATAATTTTGTAAACACCGATTTTTAAAACAAATTTGGTAATTTATTTGCCATGTAAATAGACTAGAAATTTTCAATATATATTTCTGACGAACGTCGGTGGAAAAGACCATGGAACGTGGTACGTGTATCCGGCACGATGGTAGGACGGACCAAAATTCAAGCGGCGACAGAACTTTGGTCCGTCCTGCAAAATTTACCCATCCACTATCGTACATGCACGGACAGACGTGTACGTCGTGCAAAACCGTCCGACATGTACTACAGTGGATGGCCGCCTTTACGATTGATATTTATCATGCGCTGTTATGATTATTGGGTGAATTGCATTTATCAGATTATTACAATTACGAATGATTTTGCTGAAAAATCATTACACTAAACTCACACCAACATTTTCTGAAATTGCTCTGATTGAAATTCGACGATTTTCTCTAATCAGGCCTTCCACACATGCCACATTCCTATCTGTTGATGCAGTAATCAATCCACTCTTACATTTTCGTCACCATTCCTTGACAGTTGGATACGCAAAACATGCGTATCCGTACACTGCTTGCATTCGCGTATGAATTTGCAATAGTTGCAAACCTTCAGCACACAAAAATTGAATGACCGCACGCTGATTATATTTGGACGGATTATTAACAACAAACGTGTTACGGTTCCCTTTTGCCATTAGATTGTAGAGCCGGAGTGGTTAATTTTCAGCGGTTAAATCTGGTATAAATTCTTCAGAGAGTAGTGGTCTGGTTCGGACTCTTCCATTTGCACTGGTATGCTCAGTTTAGGGGTGCATAGGGGGGATGGTCCTCAAGTCGATGTGTTACCTAAACAACGTAGTATGGGATTAGATAATTGCGGAGTGATGAGAGCTTGGGGATTAGTCTTCAATATTGTCATAACATTGAGGTTAAAATGAGTGATGTTTGTAATTAAGTTACTAAGCCGGTGCCTACGTCTGGTTGCTCCACGTCCTAAGAAACTTATCCTGGACATCACAATGCACTCAGTTACCGCAGTAATTCGGTAAATCTCTTGTTGCTTATGATTTTCTGGTTACAATTTCTGTAGTAACAATGACAGATAACCATGGAATGACAGATAACCCCGTAGATGATGCATTACCAAGATGGTAAAGCAACTTACAGGTTTCGCTGTGATCAATCTTGGATGGGATAAATTAGATCGTTAATTCTTGGATGTTGTACTTGATGGATGATTTCAATATCAGTAGTGATCTACGTTTACTGGATGATCGTATTAAACCTGGACTATCGGGATAGTCGTGGCGTCATCTTTTGGATTTAGCGCGGAATGATGTTCCCTAATATAGCGGAAGCTGACTATAGTCTATTTTTTTTTAAGATTACAGTAACTAGAAGACTGATTTACACTATTAAAATATGTGAATCTGGTGACGAATATTGGTGCCAAATTCAAATCTGGTGGATTACATGTATAATGTAAAAACTATGAATTTTATAATGGATATAGAAAAAATTATTTGTTTTGAAGTTGATAAATTTGATTTAAAAAATGCAACACTAATTTCATGCCATACACATGTGTGAATATCAAATTAATTTACAGTGATATGAGTTGTGTTGACATGATAAAAGCAAAAACGTACTTACCTTTTAAAATTTCATTTAATGAAAGTGTTTTTCAAGTATGTTATACTTCCTGTACTGTGTACTATGACGAAATGGTAATAAAAATGCAGTGATGTTTAATTTTGGAATTGAATGAAAATAATACACATTTTAAATATATATTTATTACTCAAAATTTTTTATTCTGTATCAGAAAAATCTTCTTCATTAGATGAGCCGGTGTTCACATTGAATTGTAATAACATTTCTTCAACAATATTGTCTAATTTGTACAATTCTATCACTTCTTTTTTTATGTGTTCGACACATTTACCCCATTTTTCTGGTGTTGCTTGCCGCAAACCTTCATGAAAAAGATTTTGTAGATCTGGCAATTTAAAAGTTTTATTATTTTTTGCCACATACCCTTTTACTTGTGCCCATACCAGCTCAATGGGATTTAATTGGCGGTGGTAGGGTGGCAATCGTAGAATTTGTCGGTTTGTGTTTTTAACAATTTCATCAATTCTATAGGGCACAGGATGGTTACTAACATATTTTTTGGCAGCAATTAACAATTGAATTTTTAACATGTCATCATCTATTTCGACCCCTTTTTTCAGCAAATATGTTTTTATATTATTTTTGGTCCAAGCACTTGATCTCAAATTTAACGGAGTGGACGTTGTCCATTACAATTACCGCATTATCCTCTAAACCTGGCAAAATATTTATTAGCCATTCGTCGAATTGTGTTGAATTCATTTCATCGTGGTAGTCGCCTGTGTTTTTAGATTGAAATAATAATAACCCACCTTCTACAAACGCATTTTCATTCCGGATGTGGCAAATTATTAGACGACTACCCTTTCCTGAGGAGCTTTTTAATCCTACAGATAAATTTTCTACAAAGTCCCGACGTGTGCTATATACTGTAGTATCCTTCCAAATGTTATTTGTTGTATGGCCTGCATTCACCCAAGTCTCGTCTAAATAATAGATGATGCGTCCCTCTTGTCTAAATTGTTTTATTTTAGTTAAATACTTTCTTCTTCAACCAATAATTTCATCCTTTCCAATTAGCATACTATTTTTACCTCTGCCCCTTTTCTCCCAAACAAATTGTTTGATTTCAGAATTCCCGTCTTATCCATCTTAGAAACAATTTGAAACATGGTTTTCTCTGAAATTCCTACGTCTGCAGACGCAAGTCGTATGGCTTCAGTTTTCATTGAACCGGATTTATATTTTAAATAAATGTCGTAGGCCATTAATCGCTGCCCACTTCGAATAGATTTTCCCTGCGGGTTTTTAATAACTTTTGTTGCACTCGTCGACGGAACCTCGTTATCGGACATGGTACAAATATAAAATTCAAGAAACAGCACAGAACAATGATAAAAAAACAAGAAACAACACAAAACAGCAACACGTGAACGGATATAATGACGGACGCAGACAGACAGAATGTTACCCTTATGCCAACTATCAAAATGACAAAGATCACTAGACAAAATAAAGATGGAGAATAGAATGTGTCCGCTGTGAGTTTTCCCATAATTTCAACCAATCACTGAACAATGTCAAATTGGTCCCATCTTTCCTTGACTGTAATCTTACGAAAAATAGACTATAGTAGCGGTTACCGGGGGATAGTCGTTTTTCCAGTGGCGGAGTTAGTATAGGGGTTATCGGACTAATTTAATTGTTTTATTGAAGGGAAAATGGTGGAAAATATTTAATTTTTTTTTCTCTCGAATGTGACGAATATTTCGACAAGAATTTTTTCTTCTCTTCTTGAGAGGAGCCATCGAGGTTCGAGTTCTGTTCCGTTTCGGCTTTTGGAGAGAGCACAAGTATTTTTTCTTTCTTTCGATTTTGGCGAATACCACCTCGTGGAATATTTAACACTTACATAGTTAGTGTTCCTCTTTGGAGGAAGTTTTACACGAAGGGGGTGAAATTACCATTGTGGGTGAAGCAATTGGAGTTTATGGATCTCATCCCGAATCGAAAAATTATTCTTAAGGACCGCACTAGAGTGGTAATTTGTTTTCCTCGATGGAAGTTGAATTTTCTAATACTGAGTCGATATATTTAGGTCCATTTGATTTCCATTTGGTTTCCATTTGATTTCCGTTTGTTTGCCGTTTGGTTTCCGACTTTTGGATTTCCGAAATTTGGATTATCCAACGGAGTGTCGATCCTCAGGATATTCTGCCGAACCACCGCCGATTCGAGAATTCCGCCGGATATTCGAGGAGATGGTTGTTACACCTTTCCACCGCGTGAACGGGAGAATCCTCGGCACAGCAAGGGAAAAATAAGGTTTTATTATTTTGTTAAATACGTAACGCTTCGCGCTTTTGAGAATTTTTTTTTCCTTGCAATTTATTTCACAACTTGTTAATTCAACCTTCATATTAGAAGATTTTTTT
The DNA here is from genome assembly GCA_910593695.2 of Ocypus olens. NCBI lineage: Eukaryota > Metazoa > Arthropoda > Insecta > Coleoptera > Staphylinidae > Ocypus > Ocypus olens. The sequence continues at coordinate 41,596,328 of OU343048.1, forward strand.
TTTAATTTGAAATGAATTATCACCTGTTTGAATTTTGAAATGAACTATTACCTGTTTGAATTTTGAAATTAACTATTACCTGTTTGAATTTTGAAATTAATTATTACCTGTTGGAAATTAATTATTACCTGTTGGAAATTAATTATTACCTGTTGGAAATTAATTATTACCTGTTTGCATTTGAAATTAACTATTACCTGTTTGAATTTTTAAAGTAATTATTATCGGTTTGAAATTTGAATTTAATTACTACCGTTTTTAATTTGTAAAGTAACTGATTACCTTCGGTTGCAATTATATTTTTATATGTTACGTGGAGTTGAGAGTAATTAAAGTAGCGACTCGTTTAATCGTGATCAAGACTGTATTATATTATTAGTATACATTTTAGCAAAATTGGATTGAAGTCCTACATAAATTCCTCTCAGCCGACTACAATAGTTATAAGTTAGTTATTTTAGTTTGGGGACAATATGTAAGGGAGTAACGTTATTACCACTCTCCCATATCAACCGCGCTTAAAATAAGTTAAATAAAGGGTCATTTTTCTTTACCCTAAGAAATATCAATCGCAGATGACAATTTTGTTTTTTTGTAACTCAACTATGGCTTAAATAAAACTCAGTTTATTAATTTTACTCAAAACTATATTTTTTCTTTCTTGTCGAGATATTATTTTCCCAGTTGGTATTTAAAGGTGGTAATCCAAGGTTCATGATTGTCGTCACTAATGCCTGTTATCTGAAATTTAAATTATGTGGCGCCCTTTTTAATATCGGTTCTTTTGTACCCCCCCCCCCCTACTCTGCCGACTATAGCTAGGCCAGATAACAGGGAAAGTTAGTGACATTGGATTACAACATTTTGGTAAGTGGGATTTGATGCGTACTTGGGCGCCGAGCAACTTTTGCGACCAGAAATTGAGGTAGCAAACGCCATTTTAAAGTCACAATACTTAAAATCGCTGTCATATACAAATGATTGGTACTGATCAGTGTGACGTTTACAAACACAAATAACATTGCAAAATGTCAGTTGAGTGATTACAAGTTAACCTGACCAAAGATGGGTTTCAATTGAACAAGCCTCGTATTTTGCAAGATTCATTATAAAACTAGTATTTATTAGTCTTATTGTAAGTTAATTAATCTATATATCGGGAAATAATAATTCCATTAATTCGTCTATTTCCCCCAGATATTTTTTCTGGATTATTATTATTTGATTATTTGATCAATATTGCTAAATCATAATTTATCTAATCATTTTAATATTGCATCAAGTTTTCAACGATCTAGAATATTCTCCTTACACACGAAATTCCGACATCTCGTACTTATTAATAGTTCGCGCAAACCCTTCAAACAAGTTTCTGCGGTCAAGTGGGCACGTGAATGGCACGGACATTCCGCACAAGTTGAACGATTTCTAAGAGAGGATTCCTTTTGTTGATATCGTCCCTTTGAACGTTCACCCTTTCATCATTTCAATACACAAGGGTGATGCAGACATGTTGGAACTCTTCCCTATGTCGGAAACGTGTGCAGTTTAAATAGTTCGTGAATATAAGTTAATATAATAAAAACTAGAATTTGACAAACACAGAAAATTGTACGATTATAACGTGAGCTATAAAAAGCTATTATAATAGTAACTACAGTTAGACAAGCTTCCCTATAGTATTTGTTAATTATCGATCAGCAAACGCATTATGTCTCATCTGTTGACAAGAGCGAACAATCGTATATTATAAACTCCCGTGGATGACAGGACTGACATCTGTAATTGAAATAGAACGCGAAAGAAGAGAAAATCAAATGATTTACTGGACCGAGAGATATTGATAAGAAAACTTTTCCTATTTCATCGACGACGCCCTTCTCTTTACTTGACAGGGCGTGGATGTCGCACGGAAGTTTTTTCCTCTCTTTTTATATCGATATAGTCTCGATATCCATTACACCAATTTAATAATGAATCTAATAGATATTATAGCTATTAACATAACGAGAATATTATGGACGTCCGAAATTATTTATAAATCGCAAATATTCGAGTTATATTCAAAGCTTTAACATATCATCAACGGTGCTGATGCTATGTAAATCAAATACATAAATAAAAATAATAACCCCAACATTCTCACGTACTTATTAACGTTTGTTGATTCGTAACTAACGAATTATGCGTAACCAGTGCCGGCGCGTGAACTTTTTGAGTGGTAGAGCCACTAATCATACAATATACATATATTTATAAATTCAAAGTATAATTGAAAAACAGTGTGTCCTACATTTGTTAAGAAAACTAAACTATTTATTTAGCATTTGAATTGTTAGTAAAATAGTCATTTTCAGAATTATAAAAATGGTGATGTGGCCATCATGTTACTTTCTCAGATTTTGATGGTATAATATTTTTACTTCCTGTGTAAATCATATTTTAAATGTAAGGTGTGAGCCACAGAATTTTGTTTCAGAGTTGGCCATGCCTGAGAGAGAGAAACATAGCAGGCATGTCCTCATGTCTGACATTAATTATTTTTTTTAAATCTAATTCAATTGAACTAATCTAGCTTCATGACGTAATACTATACCACATACCTCATTTATCTGACAGCCAACTCTGGAACAAAATTTTGTGGCTCACACGATACAATTGCGGACAACAAGCTGACATCTCTTTTTGTCTAGTGTGAATCAGTCATTGGCGTTTAATGAATGGGCATTAAAGCCCAACTTACACGAATGCAATTTAGAGGAAAGTTGCGCACTAGATTACAATGGTGTCTTACTTTATTTTGTCCGCAATTGTATATCAAATGTTTTGCAGGATCAGATGATACCGACGCTTGAAACGTCAAAATTATGAAAGATGAAAATGACAGTCTTTCAAATTCTTATAATCCCTACCGTCAATTTATTCAAAAACTAACGAGATTTCGAAAAAAATTCCAACTTCAAAATGTGCCAAATTTGATGCAATATAAAAGTTGGTTGGATTTTCGCAAAATCAATGTAAAACGTCAAAACATCACGTTTTCAAATTTCGAAGATTTTAAATTGCGCATTTGATTTTTTACATTCTAGAATGTAGTGTAATTTTTAAAAAAGATTACGAATTTTTCTCGTTAAATTAACACAAATTGGAAAAATTGCACTTTTTTACAAATTTTAAAATCGCGATTTTGATTTTTGAAATTTCATAACAACTGAATGCATTTTCCGATTATGATGATTCAAATGTCAAAATATGGCGTGTTTAGTGTAACTTGTGTAACCTGTGTAACTAACTGTATTGGCACCAAATAAATTATTATTATTATTGTTATTATAAAATTGAAGCTAATATTACTCTCTTTTGTTTCAGGTAAGATGATATTCAATTTTCTTAAATTATATTAATGGGTAAGTTATATTTGAAATACATTATACAGGGTGGCCCTTAAGTCATAAAGAGTTTTGAAATACGGATAACTTTTTAGATTTTTGATTATTAATATATTTTTTTAAACCTTTAAAATTCACAATTATGCAGCTTACCAATTTATTTCGGAAATCAACACCCAAACGCAATCGTCGACATTTAATATCTGAATTACTCATTCGTACTTCGAAACTTACTCGTAAAATTAAATCAATATGCAAAAATTACATGTTTAAAGTAAGTTTTAATATTTTAAAATTGCGATTTTGATTTTTAAAACTGCTGAACGCACTGTCCGGTTTTTATTACTCCAACGTCAAAATGTGTCAAATTTAGTGCAATTAAAAAGTTAGTTAAGAGTTAGTTAGTTATAAAATCAATGCAAAACGTCAAAGTTTCAAGTTTTCAAATTTCGAAAATTTTAAATTGCGATTTTGATTTTTTTTATTGCAGTACAGCCAAACACGCCTGACTTTGATGATTCAAACGTAAAAATATGGTGAATTTAGAGTAATTTTAAAACGGATTATAAAATGTTCTCGTAAAATTAACACATAAGCAAAAATTGCACTTTTTTAAATTTTAATATTTTAAAATCACGATTTTCATTTGTTTTCTAAATTGCATAACTGCAGAACGCGTTGTCCGATTTTGATGACTCCAGCGTCAAAATGTGCCAAATTTGTTGCAATTTAAAAGTTGTTCAAGTAATATTTTCGTCAAATCAACGCAAAATGTCTAAATTTCACGTTTTCAAAGATTTTAAAATGGGATTTTTTTTTTAATTGCAGACCAGCCAAACCCGTCTGATTTTGATGATTCAAAAGTCAAAATATCACGTGTTTAGTGTAATTTTAAAATGGATTATAAAACATTCCCTTAAAATTAAATCAAAATGCAAAGTTTGTACTTTTTTTAAAGTTTGAATATTTTAAAATCACGATTTTTATTTTTGAAATTGCATAACTGCCGAACGTGGTGTCCGATTTTGATGACTCCAACGAAAAAATGTGCCATATGTAGTGCAATTTAAAAGTTGGTTAAGAAACATTTTCGTAAAATCAATCAAATTTCTCGTTTTCAAAGTTCGAAGATTTTAAATATCGATTTTGATTTTTTTAAATTGCAGAACAGTCAATTGCGTCTGATTTAGATAATTGAAATGTCAAAATATGGCGAATTTAGTGCAATTTAAAAACAAATTATAGAATGTTCTCGTAAAATTGCATTTTTTTAAAGTTGATATTTTGCTTTTTTAACTGCCGAACGCGTCCAATTTTAATAATTCGAACGACAAAATGTAAAAAAAAAAAAATAGTGCAATTTAAAAGTTATCCAAGAGACATTTTTGTAAATTCAACGCAAAACGTCATCATTTCACGTTTTCGAAGTTCTAATATTTTAAATTATAATTTTGATTTTTTTTATTGCAGAACGGGCAAACGTGATCTATGATTTGATAATTCCAATATCAAAATGTGGTAAATTGAGTGCAATTTAAAAACTTATTAAAAACATGTTCGTTGAATGAACGCAAAACTTCAAAATTTTATGTATTGAATGTTTGTAGATTTTAAATTGTTATTTTGATTTTTTTTAATTCCAAAAAGCGCTCTCAAATTTTGATGATTCAAATGACAACATATTCCTTTAGTGTAATTTTGAAAAAGATTACGAATTTGTCTTGTTAGATTAACACAAAACGCAGAAATTGCACTTTTTTGTACTTTCAATATTCTAAAATCGCGATTTTGATTTTTTAAACTGCCGGTGCTGATGATTCTAATGACAAAATGTACCAAATTAAGTGAAATTCAAAAGTGATCAAAGAAATTTTTTTTTGTAAAATCAAATTTCACGTTTTCGGAGTTATATATTTTGATTTTTTTTTTAATTGCAGAACAGGCAAACGTGACCCTCCGATTTGATAACTCAAAAGTCAAAATGTGGAAAATTTACTGTAATTCTAGAACAGATTATAAAATTAAAAAATAATTACACAACAATAAATTATAAATAAATAAATTATCCAAGCACAAAATGTGGAGAATTTAGTGCAATTTAAAAACTGGTGAAAAAATGACAATGTGGCCATCATGCTACTTTCTCCAATTTGATGGTGTAGTTATTTATATTTATACTTTCATTGTTTATTTCCAATTTAAATCCATGTACATCGAGCTTTTTGTAGAATCTGTTGAAAATAACGTCAAAATTATAAAAGATGAAAATGACAAATTATACTTCAAATCCTAACAGTCAGTTTACTCAAAAATCAGAGATTTCGAAAAAAAAAATTCTTTATAAGTTGTTCATTTCGGCATTCTCTATAATAATTATTAACATAAATTATCTGTAACTATTATTGTTTCATAATTATAAACCAAAAAATAAAAAAAAATTGATAATTTTTTTCTCGAATAAAAATAATTTGATCAAAAATATTTTCAAACAAAAGATGTTCATTTCATTGTTGTCCTTAATATTTGTTTAAATGTTGGAAACATATTGGAAAAAACCAAAAAACAGTTAAGGTAAACACCTACTTCCGGTGTACGAGTTTTTTTTTTCTTTTTAGTTCTTTGTATTATCAAATAAGACTCAAAAGTTTCATATCCATTGCTCTATTAGTTTTTGAGATATAGCGCGCACAGTCAGACAGACACACACACACACACACGCACACGCACACGCACTCGCACACATACAGAAACATACACACACATAGACACAATTTTTTTTTAGCAATTGTTAAAATGGCATCTAGGAACCCCAAAACGGATATTTCCGAAAAAAAAATTTTTAAATTTTTTTACAATCACAATACTTTCTTCTACTTCGTAACGGAGAAAGTAAAAAATATCCAGCTCTAGTAGAAAATTGTCTACTCTTGTTTGTCTATTTGAATTTACAAAATTTGAAATTATTGCAAACAAATGTTAGTTATATGTCGCCGCAAAATATGTCTAATAAGTGCACGTCATCGCCGCGCGCCCGGGATGTGCCAGAATTTGTTCAGCACAAAATGCATGTTCAGAGCGCGACCTCTCCAGCATCCCTCGAGCCGCGCCCCACCCCGCGGTAGCCACAATATCGTAAAGAAATGCCGTGCGCTCGGTGCGCTACATGGAAGCTGGCTCCACTGCGCGCCGCGGCGTTACGTTGGGGAACAAATGCATTGCAATTTTTCTCATTCATGAAAGTTATACAGGCGTGGGTTAACATTTAAACTGGCGAAAAAGTGTTTTAAAAATTAGTTTAAAATTTTCGCTAAGCTTGGGTGTACAGGTAGTGCCATGGCTCCTTGGCTCTACATAACGAGCCGTGTAACTAAGGTCCATTGAAAATAAATACGATAAATTGTTTGTTGATTCTGGTAACTAACGCATTATGAAATAATAGTACTATTATGATTATCAATAAAAGTTTAACATAAAATGAACATAATAGATGATGATACCGTAAAGGCATTTAGTCGTATAGGAGTAAATTATCGCGTATGTATATTTTTTTCCAATAATTAATTTTCTAATTTTTTTTGTACATTCCTTAGGATAGAAGTTACCCATCGCATCATCAAAATATCAATTCGTTGTTTAAAATGCAGTCAAATATAGGTTTTTGATATAGCCACTACAACTACTACTTCAATGGATTTGGTGAGGATAAGAAGTTATTAACTCAACTTATTAATAATCATTCCAGATGAGTACATGTTTCCTTAAACGTTTGCTGGTTAGTACTTGGGAGAACTTTATTTTTCATTAAAATCCTGCGAAAATGTTATTAAAACCACATACAGTGTGTTGAATTGCAAAGCGGGCCATAGGGATTTAGATGTAAAATTTGAAATGTGTTAATATTGGCTCCCCTAATTATTTGACAGAATAAATCTTCCTTCAATATTTTTAAAACTTATTAAGCTGATTTATTAGGTACCTTACTCAATGGTTTCTGTAGAGTATATACCGAGATATTTGCAAAAAACTTTTATTTTGAATTAAACAATTATTTTGAATTAAATACAAAGGTTTGCCATGAAATCATAATGGCGGATTTTTAATTTTTTTCTAAAAAGTGACAGTTGCTGTCGCATTACGATTTATAAACAGCCGTGTATTCTACACCAGAAAAAGTAATTATAATTAAATGGTTTTACGCAGGTGCAATTTAAACTTTACATGCATTTCCGGAGAAGTCAATATCCAGCAATTCAATGAATAATTACTACTTTACTTTCTAAATTTGAAATGTGTCTCCCTTAATTAACGGTCTACTTACATTATTTTTAATACTCGTTGAATACTATTTTTGCTAGGTATTGCCTTCTCCGAAAATTCAACACTTAACAAATCACGTTCACTTCTTAAATAGTGGGTCCGTCAACTTGGCCCCCCACTTTCGATTTTTTGAAAAAAAAGTGTTGCTCCAGAAAGCCCTTAACTAGCTCCAGCTAGCTTCCACAAAAATTAGAGCTGGCTCCAAAAAGGTAAAAAAGTTATAGGGGTTTGAAATTTGGCGGGGCCAAGTTGACGTTTGCCCCCCACTTTTGATTTTTTAACTTCTTTTTTAAGATACAGATTCCTCAGACCTAGCTCCAGCAGGCTCCATCAATTTTAAAGCTAGCTCCACTCCACAACCCCTAAAAAATTACAAAAACAGTTTTCACCCTAGCCCCCCACTTCAATATTTTTTACTTAATTTTAAGTGATTTTATTGCTTAAAGCTAGCTCCAGCCGAATATGTAAAACTTTTTGGAAAAAAGAATACGGATAAAAAGATATAAGGGTTTTAATTATAAGACGTGAGCTTTCCTGAATCCTGTATGCGCATTCCCAATTGTGTGATCATATTATAACGTTAAATGCGAAATTTCGGTTAAATCCAACGGAGTTGGTGCCAATTACCAATTACATTATTATATACGGTAATAAGGGTTCCTTAAATATTGCATTACCATCATTTAGGCCTTAGGGCCGCCCTTGAAATAAATATTCAACTTATAAACAATTCGTATATTTGATAAACCATTAATTCATTATTTGAAATATATATTGAAAATTAAAATTTAGTCAAATGTGTGTGTTGAATCAAAAGGATGGCAAATATTGTAAATTAATAAGACAGTGGAGTAGTGAGTGATTAATTGAGGCATGTGAAAATATTGCCAATTTCAACGAAACTTAGTACACGTACTATTTATAATCTGAAAAAAAAACAATGTGAGGGTAAAACCGCCCTAGCATCTCTGGGGGTGGAGTGGGCTAGGGGTGGCATGCGAAAATATTGTCTATTTCAACGAAACTTGGTACACGTACTATTTATAATCTGGAAAAAAACAATGTGAGGGAAAAATAGCCCTAGCATCTCCGGGGGTGGAGTGAGCAAGGGGTGGCATGCGAAAATATTGTCAAATTCAACGAAACTTGGTACACGTACTATTTATAACCCGGAAAAAAATAATTTAAGGCTAAAATAGCCCTAGCATCTCGGATGGGTGGAGTGGGCTAGGAGTGGCATGCGAAAATATTGTCAAATTCACCGAAACTTAGTACACAAACTATTTATAACTGGCAAAAAATAATGTGAGAGAAAAATAGCCCTAGCATATCAGGGGGTGGAGTGGGCTGGGGCTGACATGCGAAAATACTGTAAAATTCAACGAAACTCGGTACACGTACTATTTATAACCCGGAAAAAAATAATTTGAGGGTAAAATAGCCCTAGCATCTCGGGGGTGGACTGGGCTAGGGGTGGCATGCGAAAATATTGTCAAATTCAACGAAACTATTCATAACCTGAAAAAAACAATGTGAGAGAAAAATAGCCCCAGCATCGTGGGGGTGGAGTAGGCTAGAGTGGAGATCCATAAAAACATTTTTCTTTTGTCACCGCCTGCTGATTTTTGGATTTTCAGCCAAAACTATGCCATTTTCTGAAAAAAAACATGAGACCAAAGTTGTAGAGCGGAAAATTTTCGATCGATATAGGTCTTTTGACTTTTCTAATAATGCGTGCATTGCCCGCCAGAGTGCGCAAAATCGTGACCGTATATGCATTTTGGCGTTTTTTTCAAATTCTTTATTAATTAATTCTAAAAAAACGGGAAATTATAGAAAAATTAAAATACCTTATATCGATTAAAACTTTTCCGCTCTACAACTCTTAATAAAAGCATATTTTGCCCAAAATGCATATTTTCGCTAAAAATGCAAAAAACCATTGAAAAACGCAAAAATTGATACATACAGTTTCAATTTGCATTTTTAGCGAAAACTTTGCATTTTGGGCAAAAATTGCTTTTATTAAGAGTTGTAGAGCGGAACATTTTCAATTAGGGCTCGACATTTACTCCGTTTTTAGTTTTAAACATTTAAACGTGTAAACGTTTACCGTTTATTTGTCACGAATAAAACACGTTTAGCTTAATAAACGTTTACAACCCGTAAACTAGAAATGATTCCTCATATTTTTATACTCCATTTGAGTAAGTCATATCGCGGTGTTTCGTAAGATTCCCAACAATTTTACACATTCGATTCAAACAGGAACCACCTGGTCTATAGGGGGTTGAACACGTGTATCCGTGTATTAATGAGCCCTATTTTCAATCGATATAGGTCATTCGAATTTTCGTATAATTTCCCATTTTTCCGCTAGAGGGTACGGAAAATAAAGTATAGTGCAATTTAAAAAAAATGAAAGAAAACGTTAAATGCATATACGGCTTCGATTTAGCGCGCTCTGGCGGGCAATGCACGTATTATTTGAAAAGTCGAAAGACCTATATCGATCGGAAATTTTCCGCTCTACTATTTTGGTCTGTTATAAGTTTTCCAGGTAAAGCATACTGCATAGTTTTGGCTGAAAATCCAAAAATCAGCAGAAGGTAACAAAAGAAAAATACATTTATTGATAAATCTCAAGAATCCTTAATATTTTATTATACAAACTGTATATCATTGGAAAGCTTATGAAATATGCCATAGATTGGTGGCAACATATATAGGGTGTTCTATTTGAAAAAATAAATAAATAGTTATCCATTGTTTTGCGTTTGTTAACATCCTGTATAGCAGTATGAACAAAATAGGACCAGAGCCGGTGTGTATTATTCATCATGATGTGGAATTTTTTTTAGTAAAAAATGATGCTATCTTTGCTAGGAACGCTTCTGCAATGTTTTCAATGTGCACATGTTTTTGCCACAAAATTGCCCATACTCTTTAACCAACTCTCCATAATAGACCCATAATATCTTATACTATTTTTATCAGCTTCTTAAGAGGATTAAAAATAAAGTATAAAATATGGGGTGTTCCATTTCAAAAAACATAACTTTGATCTGTTATTTATACTGGGACACCCTGTAGAAAAACATACATATTTTTAAAATATGTAGAATAAGTGTGGGTACCAGTTGAAGAAAACTGGAAGTCGATATCTCAAATAGCAAATAAGTTATGGGGCTTTTACAAATCCCTGGGTCACCCGGTATGAGCGTATACAGTTTTGCTAAAAATGTAGACACAACAAGAAATTTTAGTTGTTTAACTGTTGTCTCTAATAATTTCATTTCGTGTACATTTTCAACTGGTGATTTTTTCATATTTCTTTAACACAACTTTGTTTTGGGTCACAAACAAATGTAGTACGCAATAACAACAAGTAGTATCGATTTAACTATTAGTGAATTTGCTTACATAACATACGGAATATAAACAGCACTTTGCGATCATTGACAAAAATGACAAACTAAATGAAGACCCATTGCGCGAGAATGTGATATAGGTATCTTATCAAATTCCCCACTGCTGGCTTCGTTTACGGTTAATCACGTTTTAAAAGCTGAAATTCTGAAATACCAAGATTTGTTTAAACGACAGGTAAATTTTCGTCAATGTTCGTAAAGTTATTTTTTTTAATCCGTATTTTATGCTAATCATCGTTGAAAAGATTTTTCACTACTGCTTTGAAATATGTACGACAAGAATTAGTTTTTATGGCAAATACGATGAAATTATCGACTTCAGGAAATATTAGTAAGTATAATTCGCTCATCGGTTGTCTACATATTCTTTGGATGAAAAGATGATTTCAAGATAAAGCTAGAAACCTTAAAAAATGTAATTTATATTTTTTAAATACGACAGTTTTCATTTTTAATATTTAATGTTTTTATGTAAAAATAGGTAGATTATAAATATTTTGTATTATCGTGATTTCTCCAGTTTGAATGAATGTTTATCAGTTTATAATACTTAATATACTTATAGATCTCCTAAAATTCTAAAGCGATTATTTATATTTTGTTAGTTTTTAATTAATATACAGGGTCCTGCATCTCACCTCCCATCTTCTATAGCTCAGTGGAATAATTAATAATCGATTTATAGTTATATGAAAAACAGTAAAACAATTAAATTTTTATTTTACAATTTTTGCTCATTATTTAACTATTTTGGTGAAATTCTTGGTTGTCGCGATAGGAGACCGGTTTCGGACTAGTTTATCTCTTCGCTGCACTAGTTAGATAATGGACTAAATCGACTTACCAATTTACTGGCTTACCCTCACCCAGTTTCTTTCCGGGTTATAAATTGGAAATGTACCAAGTTTCGTCGAATTTGACAATATTTCCGCATGCCACCCCTAGCCCACTCCACCCCCTGAGATGCTAGGACTATTTTTCCCTCACATTATTTTTCACCAGGTTATAAATAGTACGTGTACCAAATTTCATTGAAATAGACAATATTTACGCATGTAACCCCTAGCTTACTCCACCCCCAGAGATGCTAGGGCTGTTTTACCCTCACATTGTTTTTTTTTCAGATTATAAATAGTACGTGTACCAAGTTTCGTTGAAATTGGCATTATTTTCACATGCCTCAATTAATCACTCACTACGCCACTGTCATTAATTTACAATATTTGCCATCCTTTTGATTCAACACGCACATTTGACTAAATTTTAATTTTCAATATATATTTCAAATAATTAATTAATAATTTATCAAATATACGAATTGTTTATAAGTTGAATATTTATTTCAAGGACGGCCCTAAGGCCTAAATGATGGTAATGCAATATTTAAGGAACCCTTATTACCGTATATAATAATGTAATTGGTAATTGGGACCAACTCCGTTGGATTTAACGGAAATTTCTTTATCTTTTTATCCGTATTCTTTTTTCCAAACATTTTTACATATTCGGCTGGAGCTAGCTTTAAGCAATAAAATCACTTAAAATTAAGTAAAAAATATTGAAGTGGGGGGCTAGGGTGAAAACTGTTTTTGTAATTTTTTAGGGGTTGTGGAGTGGAGCTAGCTTTAAAATTGATGGAGCCTGCTGGAGCTAGGTCTGAGGAATCTGTATCTTAAAAAAGAAGTTAAAAAATCAAAAGTGGGGGGCAAACGTCAACTTGGCCCCGCCAAATTTCAAACCCCTATAACTTTTTTACCTTTTTGGAGCCAGCTCTAATTTTTGTGGAAGCTAGCTGGAGCTAGCTAAGGGCTTTCTGGAGCAACACTTTTTTTCCAAAAAATCGAAAGTGGGGGGCCAAGTTGACGGACCCCTTAAATAGTACCGTTTCACCGACACAAAAATATCCGCCATTATGATTTCATGGCAAACCAATGTTTTTAATCCAAAATGATTGTAAAGTTTTTTGCAAATATCTCGGTAAATACTCTGCAGAAAGTATTAAGTAAGGAATAAAACACTTTAACTTTTTTATACCACTATATTTTATTTATGTGACTAGTTTCGACCATTCACTGGTCATTTTCAAACATAAGTAAATTAAATTACGGCTTTACATTTCTTATATATTACAGGGCTTCAAACAGGGGCGAATACATTATGTCAACCTGGTCGTTAAGCACGGAAATTCCCGGATTAATTTTTGCTTTGTGTATTTCGAGTGCTTCCAGTAGATCCATTTTTCGGCCTTTATCCGCTAAATGAATCACTGAAAGTACATCTGTGCCGAAATTATGCCGATTTTCCAACAAATGGTTCGAGAAGGTGGATTTATTTTGGTTTAATTTGAATGCTCTCTCGTGCTCTTTGGAAAAGAAAAATAAAGCTTAAAAAGCTTTAAAATTAATGTATATTAGCACATTTCGAATTTTACGTGTAAATCCCTATGGCCCGCTTTGCAATTCAACACCCTGCATACACATATAATGTTGGTTCTTATTTATGCGGTACAAAAGTTGAAAAGTTTGAGAACACCTATTCCAGAGGTATTCTAGCGAAAATAATAATTCCTATCGGTTTAGTGATTACGATCTGTCCAATTTGATGCGTTATCGTCTATACCGGAAATGGGAATTTCTCTCGGGAATATCTGAAATGGTAACAGTTTATAATTGTGCAGCTGTAGATTTTAAAACAAATTAAATTTCCATTAAACCGTGTCTAAAGTTACGGGAGGTTGTTTATCGTCCGGTTGGCAACAATTTTCCCCTGCAAAATGTTTTCGCTCACGGGCCAGGAAGTTTTAATGCAGTAAACTTAGTGTGATAGCTTTATTGGAATATAAATTATGTGCATTAGGTAAACTTTGATCCTGGTAACTGATGAGCTTTACAAAGATTACCCTATAAAAAAGGAATTGAACTGTAATAACTCTTGCAACAATTGCTTTCGTAATTATTATAATTGATTTTACTGATGTAAAATTATATTTTTTGCCGCGTGTAATTACAGTGCGTTTATTCGGAATTTTATTAGGATGATCGCAAAAAAGACTGGAATTCGCCGTCCAATTTATTTTAATGACATCTGGAGAAAACAACGTCTACGCAATTTACGTCCGCCGACTTTTTCCCCGATGTTCCTTACACAAACATGAAACGCGGATTATTTTTGCTTGGCTAATGAACGGAAAGTGAATCTGGTTTTCATCAGACGCTCACAAGCACAATATGTACAAATACCTTGATATTATTAATAAAATGTTTGTCTCTGAGTATTCAACCTCCAGCTAAAACAAATACGAATCGCCACCAAACCAATAATTTTGAGGGAAGATTCCAAAAATGTTTGGAAAAATTACTAGGCTGAAAGACCTCTGGTCAATTGCCTGTTGAAGTCATTTGTAAAAGTGCCTCAATAAATGTATTGTCTCTCTCTGTTTAGAAAAGATAGTAATAACCATTTTCGGATTTTTGCTTTGTTTTATAAATGCATATATCTGGAATGTTTCCCCATAAATAGATTACGATTTATCAAGGAGTTTACAGGAGTTTGTTGAAATTAGACATACAACGATTTTAATGAAAAAATCCGAAAAATTTAGTGATAACCATTTTCGTATTTTTATTTTATGTACTTATATCATAAAATTGTAAAAATCACAATGTTTAATGAAAACCTTATAACGATTGAATCACCAACTTGCTGAAACCGTAAATGGCGCCATACAGCAAATTACAGCAATTAAGCGATTGACCCCAATCACAAAACCGAGAACGAAAGTTTCTGCCCGAGAGAGCTCGCGGATTCATGCCACTAATCATAAAATAAATAAAGATGAAAAACAGCCCGAGTACATAACATGGAATAACAGGAAGCGACAAGGCATGTTGATAAATTGGAATCGATAAGCGCCATCTGTGAATAGCGGCGTGAACTAACACCAACGCATGCACACAACCGATACGTGTGTGCATGTGTGTATATATTCTTTCGTACTACACTAAAATAACTTAAATATTGGTAATCAAAAACACTTGGTTCTACTTGTTTTACAATTAGGGTGTTTTTTTAAGAACTTGAGAACTTTAAATAATAATACAAGACAAAAATATTGTTGGAATTATTAATTATTATTATAATCTGCTAGATAATTGCATGGCATTTATTTTTTGAATGTGATTTCCGGCATATGTCCGCCGCGGCTACTATTCGATCAGTCAAATTTCTCACTACTTTTTCCAATAAATCTGGCCGTATGGCGTCAATGGTGGCTTGAATATTGGCTTCCAATGCTTCAAGAGTTGCTGCTTTGTTGACATAAACCAATGACTCAACATAGCCCCATAAAAAGTAATCGAGAGGCCAGTTAACAGGACCAATTCTGGAAATAAAGTTGTCACCATATTGGTATTGCAATAAATTGATGGTTAAGTGCGCTGTATGGCAAGTTGCGCCGTCTTGTTGGAACCAAATGTTGTCGATGTTTAGTTGATTAATTTTTGGAAACAAAAAATCAGTCAGCATGGCTCTATAGCGCTCGCCGTTCACCGTTACGGCAGCTCTTTCCTCATTGCGAAAGAAATAAGGATCGATAATGCCGCCAGCTTGTAAACCGCACCAAACAGTCAATTTTAATGGGTGTAACAGTGTTTCGTTAATGGCGTGAGGATGGTCTTCACTCCATATACGGCAATTTTGCTTATTGATGAAGCCATTTAACCAGAAATGAGCTTCATTACTAAACACAATTCTTCGATAAAAATGCTCATCTTCGGCCAATTTCAAATTAGCCCAATCAGCAAAAATGCGACGTGAACGATGGACATTTGGCTTTAATTGTTGCGTGAGCTGTATTTTATAGGCACGTAATTCAAGATCCGTACGTAAAAATTTTCACGTAGTCGAAGGACAAAGGCCAACAAGTTGAGAACGGCGACGAATCGACATTTCGGCGTTTTCTTCAACACTTCGCGCAGCAATATTCTCTACGGTGCGCACATTTCTTTGTCTTGTTGATGGTTTTGAATCGAGAAGAGTAAAATTAGTGCGAAAACGATCAATAGCTGCACGAATTGCTTGCTCAGTTAAAATGGACGAAGTGCTCTATGAACTTCGCGAACAGATTAATTTTTTTGAAAGTAAATTTCCACAATTTGGAAGCGTTGTTGTGGCGTTAAATGATTCATGATGAATTGCCTAACCTTACTGAATAGAAATGTCAACACAGTTTGACATTCTCATTGAGTATAGATTGACAACTACCATCGAAACTTCTCATGCAGCTAAAAAACACCCTTTATTACTTAAACATTATACTTCCACAAGTTTTGTGCATTCTCCTTTCGAGAATGTTCGTGTGAACAAAACTACTTGGGCAAGTTGTATAATATTTATTCTACTTAATATAAATAGTAAAACATAGTGATTTTGTTTACCAATATTTACCTTGTTAATAACGTTTCATCGGGTGATGTACATATATATTTTGTACATATTGTGCTATGAGGCTAACACAAGAAATGATTGTTATATTCGTCCTTGATTTCCACACTGTTTGACATTCTATGTTTCAAGTAACACGGGGAATTACACGGCATGTAGATAAATTTTACCGGAAAACCGCCGTCTAGTGTTAGCAACAAACATAATTTACAGAAATCCATCGAATTTTTATGGTGGCGCCATCCAATATTAGCGGCGTAAAGCTCGATTTCTTATGCCCTGTTTCCCATATCTCTTATCATACCCCTGGTACATAAATAACATGTGAAGACTTAGTCCTTTGTAAGAATTAACTTTTCAGAATTACGAACAGTTTCAATATTTCTATATTCATTTCATTTTACGTCTTTACTTGAGGGGTAACAGTACTCTAGCGGCCGAAAAACAAGCCTAACTTTGACGATTTACTTTGTGAGTATGGAAAAGGGAATGGGATTTCTTTTGAAGGGTTTATTTATTAACACTTATTGAGGCATGAAACAAAACATTTATATTATCATTTTAATGCAAAATGGCGGCGGCAAATCCAATCTTTGAAATCGCCGTTTTTTTAAACTTCGAAACGGGAGAACGGATTTCTCGTAAAGTATACGACCTGGGACAAATAACCAAGATATTTTTTGTAATTTAGTTATCATAGGCTATGGAAGTACGTAGGGGATTTTTTCTAAATCAAATTTTGTAGAAATGGTGCAGTGCAGTTTGAAAAAAATATCGATTTTTGGCCCAAAAATAAGCAGTAAATTGTTTATAAAAAGAAAAGTACATATTAAATTTTAAAAAACGGCTACGTACTTCTATAGAGAATGTTATTGTAAAACTATTGTCAAAATTTGAAATCGATCCATATAATGGTGTTCAAGTAATTTGTTCTCCTAGTTTGAAAAAACGTGGTTTCGAGGGAAATGCGTTTAAAGTTTTACGAGCACATAAATCCTTAAACCATTCGCGCACTTTGGTGGACTTCTGAGGAATCCTAAAGAATTTTGTGACTATAGGACCAACAAGTAAAATCCAAAATCCTAGAGTGTTGTTACCCCTTAATACATCTGCAACAAGTGATTAATACTTATATTATTTGTCACAAGAAATATCATCAAATCTAATATACGAAAGAGCCGATCGCACCCACAAGGATTAAACCTGTCAGGTGGGATTTAATAATTGATTATTGATTCGGGTTTGGAACTGGAAATACAATTTTCTCCGTGATAATTCCGAAATAATGCCGGGACTTCGTTGATGATGATGGCACGGGATGGATCATCTCTCAGTCATTCGAACAAACGCTCATTCCTGATAAGTTTCCTCTCCGATGATCCATGCCCTCGTCCCCGCCACAATTTCCCCCGTTTCTCGTAATAAGTAATTCGATGCTGGCGATCCGGGGAAAATGTATCCATCCGGGTTTCAGGGCATTCACAAATCATTTCAGGAGATGGAACGTGGTGGAATTTTAAGGAAAAGATGATTGATTTATATTCTAACTTTTAATACACACAATGAACATTCTTAAAGGGTAACACTTTACATTTACAATTACAATTGAAGTCATTAGGGCATTAAGAGCATATGAGATCACTGTTTTTGAGTGGAATGTTTTAAACCAGGGGTGGCCAACACGCGGCCCGCGGGCCGCGTGCGGCCCGCTGGGTGTCTACTTATGGCCCGCAGAGCATCTGCACCATGTTTTTCTTTTAGTGTACATAAAACCACTAAAAGAACATTCCAACGTGCGTAGTTCGTATCATATCTCATACATGGAAGTATCTCAGTACATTGTTTCAATTATCGTGACAATTTCTTCTATGGCATATTCGTGTTAACAAAAAATCACAACTTTAAGCTGATTTTAAAATGCGCGCACGCCGATCTTGCGTGGATGCGGGCGGGATGCGTCGGACGACCCATTGAAAAGATATATCCACCAGCAGTCCAGGGGTATGACAAGAGATACGGGAAACACGGCCTAAGAAATCGAGATTTACGCCGCTAATATTGGATGGCGCCACCATAAAAATTCGATGGATTTCTGTAAATTATGTTTGTTGCTAACACTAGACGGCGCTTTTCCGGTAAAATTTATCAACATGCCGTGCAATTCCCGCGTTGCTTGAAAGAAACGTAGAATGTCAAACAGTGCGGAAATCGAGGACGAATAAAACAATAATTTCTTGTGTTGGCCTCATAACACAATATGTACAAAATATCTGTGTACATCACCCGATGAAACGGTATTAACAAGGTGAATATTGGTAAACAAAATCACTATGTTTTACTATTTATATTAGGTAGAATAAATAATATACAACTTGCCCAAGAAGTTTTGTTCACAGGAACATTCTCGAAAGGAGAATGCACAAAACTTGTGGAAGTATAACGTTTAATTAATATAAATTGTAAAACCAAGTGTTTTTCATTACCAATATTTAACTTATTTTAGTGTAATACGAAAGAATATATACACACACACACACACGTATCGGTTGTGTGCTTGTGTTGGTGTTAGTTCACGCCGCTGTTCACAGATGGCGCTTATCGATTACAATTTATTAACATGCCTTGTCGCTTCCTGTTATTCCATGCAGTAGTCTGTGCAAGCTTGTAATGCCGTCGGACGTGTGATCGCTTCTTGCATTGTGTGCAGTTATCGCCATGTGACTCGTGAGATTTTGCAATCCCCTTTTAAATACACATTGATAAGAATACAAATTGCTATAACCCAGTATCCTATCTAATACTATACCGAGTCTTGTCTACTTTATTAAGTGCAGGTAAGGTAGGCAAACCCAGCTTTTATTTTTTTATAATGTCATTTTATTTATATTTTTAAATTAGAAACGAACACCCATGATGGCGTCAAGTAGTAAAGACGTTGGACCAAAGAAGAGAAAAGTCGCAGAAGAACTGAGAAGTTTTCAAGATAGATGGACTATAAACTATTTTTTCGTGGAAATTAAAACAAAACCAATATGCTTGATATGCAATAATTCTGTTTCTGTCTTGAAAGAGTATAACATTAAACGGCATTACGAGGCTAAGCATGCAAATAAGTTTGATAAGTACAAAGGGCAATTTCGACAAGACCAAGTAAATGAATTAAAAAGAACACTTTCTGCACAACGTCAAATATTTACTAGAGCGGCTCAAGAGTCAACATGCTATGTAAAAGCTAGTTATGCAGTAGCAATGATATTATCAAAAAAATTGAAGCCATATTCAGATGGTGAAAGGGTTAAGGAATGTTTGGAGAGTGTCGCTGAAATTCTGTGCCCACAAAATAAAACGGATTTCTCCAAAATAAGCCTGTCTCATCAAACCATTCCTAGGCGGGTCGACGACATTGGAAAACATATTGAAAATAATTTGAAAAATCGAGCATCCAAGTTCATATTTTATGCTCTAGCATTGGATGAAAGCACATACCTAACAGATGCCGCCCAAGTGGCGATTTTTATCAGGGGTGTTGATGTCCATTTTAACAAAATAGAAGAATTAGCGGCACTTTATCCACTTAAGGACACTACTCGCTCACGAGATTTGTTAGGAGCTGTTACATCGACATTGAATCGCTTTTCGTTACAACTCGACAACCTATCGGGCGTAACTACAGATGGTGCTCCAGCAATGGTTGGGAAACACGAAGGTTTAGTAAAACTGATTGAAAATGAGGCCTGCAAAGTTGGCAATACTTCGATGCTAAATTTTCATTGCATTATTCATCAGGAGAATTTATGTTCCAAGTCCCTTAAAATGGATCATGTCATGAAGGTGGTCATTAAAACAGTGAACTTTATTAAGTCGAAAGGGTTGAATCACCGTCAGTTCCAAGAGTTTCTCAAGTCTTTGGATTCACAGTATAATGACGTTACATTTTATGTAGAAGTAAGATGGCTGACCCGTGCCAAAATGTTGAAACGAGTGTTTGATTTGAAGGAAGAAATACAGTCATTCTTCACAAGCAAGTCAAAAAGTATCCCAGAATTTGAAGACAAGGAGTGGGTTAGCGACTTTGCATTTCTTGTCGATATAGTTAGCCACCTAAATTTTGTTAATACTCGTCTACAAGGGAAAGATCAACTAATTAATAACATGTATGATCTTATTTCCGCATTCCAAATGAAACTTGGGCTTTGGGAACAACAATTAAGGACAAAAATCTTCACCCACTTTCCGATTACGCTTCGTTAATATATGACTTGAATCTGGAATTTGATAACCGATTTCAAGATTTTAAAAAGCATCGTGTGCTTTTTGCTGCATTTGCAACGCCATTCTCCGTAGACGTGAATTTATTGCCAGGAATTTTACAAATGGAACATTGTGAAATGTGTTGCGATTCACAGTTAAAGGAGAAATTTAATCAGGTTGGTTTGGAAGAGTTTTACAAATCATATTTAGACAAGGAGAAATATCCTGCATTTTACAAACATGCTCTATCGGTGATTTCGCTATTTGGAAATACTTACACGTGTGAACAGCTTTTTAGTCGAATGAAGCATGTTAAATCCCAAATGCGAACACGAATTACTGATGAGCATTTGGAAAACTGTTTCCGTGTAGCAACAACATCAACCGAAATCAACATTGATGCACTTAATTCTGACAAACAAAATCAGATGTCTCACTAAAATGTATTATATTTTGTTTATTTTTTATTATTATCTTTTGTATTGCCTAACTCTAATCTAATAAATATGTTTGATTATCATTTTTGTTATATCAAAAAAAACAATATATTTCTTGTTTGCTTTAAATATAACAAGAAAAATTTGTTATACAGCCCAGTAGCAATTCTTATTTCTAGAATCTGGCCTGGCTACTGAAAAGGTTGGCCACCCATGTTTTAAACCATGAATTTTATTACAGTTTGTATCACAGATACGTTATCTAAAGTTGCCAATAGGTGTAACTAAAGCCTATTATGTTTGTTGTACTCGCTTGAGTACAATGGGAAGTAATAGGTTAAGGTTATACAGATTGGTGGTGCGTACTAGGAACATAGGGCAAGCACGTCATGCGTTTACACTATGAACCTTGATAATTTTGTTTTAATAAGTGCACTGTCAGATTATTTAGTTGTCAATTTTATTTTTGTTGCATTGAATGCATATTGCATGCCCTATGTTCCTAGTACGCACCACCAATCTGTATAACCTTAACCCATTACTTCCCATTGTATTCGAGCGAGTACAACAAACATAATAGGCTTTAGTGACACCTAGTGGTAACTTTAGATAACGTATCTATGATACAAACTCTTCTTTATTAATGACAGAAAAAATATTTGGCAGTAATTCTATTCAGTTTTTCGAAATTGATTTTTAACAGATATCAGAATTTGAAATTCTTTGGAAATGTTTTTTATCTTGGGATGAAATGGGTTAACCAAAAAAATATAAATATGTGTGTACAGAGTGGTGATTTTGAATTTTGTGCGGAACTTTATTAATACTCTGTACAGAGGAAGTATATTTAAATTCTTTCTAAAAACTGTTGAGCATAATTTTCCCAGAATATTATTTTTACCCATCCCCTCTTCTTGCACCCATGTCTCAAGTATCAAAAAGCGATGGTAATGAAGCCTATAAACTCGAAACGATTAGATTAAGCACCGATCCCCATCGCTGCCCTTTTTATTATTTACAATTGTTAATTTTTGCAGATAAACAAAATGGACGACGAATCTATTTTCATTCATAGCCACAAATAAAACCCAATTTTCTGCGATTCACTGTACGAGGGTAGATTATTAAGTATGGAAATGTCATTACTATCGTCAACCCAGTACCAACCTTTAAACCGCTAAATATAAAATTTCAGGCAGATATGTCAATTAGTTTGATTTTGACAGCCATTCAAAGTAAACAAGTTTAAATTTGCAAAAATTAAAAAAAAGATAATCGTACGGTTATAAAATACTTTTGCGAGCTTATCTTAACCCACCAGAAAAAAAACTAAGACTAGACAAAAATTTGAAGAAAAGCTGGCAAATTTTATTTTTATTCCGTAAAATGAATCAATATTTCGAAAAAATCACATTTGAAGAATGGTAACGACAGTTAAGTTGGAAATTTTCGATTTCCTTAGAAAAAACTTTTATTAGTCAACGTCAATTTTATTTCGTGAAAATACGCCAGTCGAAATAATCACTATTGAAAACAGCATTGATTCTGTTATGAAATTAAATATTTTCCCCAGTGCCAAAAAAAAATAGCAATAAGTTTAAAATTTTAAGTTTCTTAAAATTGATTCTACTTAATCTATATTTCAAAATTTGAAAAATCCCCACCGCCAGACTTTTAAATATATCGGGTGTGTATAAATTTGCAGATAATCTACACGTGGCGATATTCTTCCTAAAATTCTGAATAAAAAATTTCGATGCAAAAATGTTGTATCATGCCTCATAGGCCATCAGGAGCCATTTAAAAGAAGTGCACATTTGGCAACATAGCATTCACGAGCTGTGCTGTTCTTTTAATAATCTCATGATTAATTATGAAGGTTGGGTCTGAGTAGAAGAGTAATAATGAGAGAGCGGGATTTATTTACAGATGTACTCGTATATGCAAGGTAAAACGATAATGAGTAAGTAGTGTCGAGAGAAGTCCATTTTGACACACGGGAACTAATACAAACTGATAATAACGAGGAAAACAGAATTCACACAAATTTGGAACTCGTAAGTTTGAATAATTTCCTTATGTTAAAAGTGACATAGCGGGTGTCGCCATTGCCGGCTCTACTTTTTATGAAAATAAGTTAATTAAGAAGTGTTAAAAATACACGTTTGAGATAGAAAGATAGCACACACTGACAAATAATTTTCAAACTAGTCATACTACCGAAATTGCAGGGTTTTCTGTAAATTAATATCGAATAATAACCCATATTTAATGACTGGCTGTTCAAAGTTTGATGACCTCGTGAAGACTTAGGAAGCTTGGTATCACATTTAGAAATAAGATATACTGTTTAGAATTTCAGAAAGAATATCGTCGCGTGTAGATTATCCGCCAATTTATACACACCCGATATAATTTCACTTGAAAAAAGCATTTTTCAATTCTGAAATTGAACATTCTGGATCAAAAATAGAAAAACAATTGCAACAAATTTCTTATTTTCCAAGTATACTGAAAATATATTCTACTTTATGATTATTTAAAAATTTTGAAACACCCGCCTCAAATTTTAAAATCCAAGTCAATTAGAAAAATAGAAAAACAAAATTCATATTTTCCAAATATCCTCAAACACGATGCTAATTGAATACTTTCCAAGTCGATTATAAAAATGGAAAAATAATTGCTACAAACTTCATATTTTCCAGATATACTCAAACTCGATTCTGCTATATGATTATTTATAAATTTGGAAACATCTCAACTTCAGAATCTTACGTGAATAGCAAGTTGCAAAATTTTTAAATTGATCAGTTTTCAAGTCAGTTAAAAAATATAATTTTTTTAAATAAAATGTTGAATGTGGTATGCAACCAAATGCACACAGTTATGTACATGTGGTATCATATGATAGTAATAATATTTATTTGAAAGAAAAAAACGCGCACATTGGTGTAGTCCGTATAAAATTAATTTTTTGTAGATTTTACGAAATATTTCTACAGCTGCACATATAAGTAGTGTTGGTGGAAAAAACAAATCAATTCATAGAAATTATATGCCAAGAGGTCAATGAGAGTCACATCTCGGTTTTTCATACAGGCTCTTCATTTCAAAAGGAGCCACCCTGAATAACTTTGGATCTGCAGTAGTTACGGTTTTAAGCAAAAATACAACAACGTAACTAAGCATTGCATTCATGGTTACAGGAACCGTAAGTGGCTGATATCATTCGTGGTGTTTGTTGTTCTTGGCGACGGAACTTAATTTTTACTTACGGACCTAGGAAAATAATAAACAGAAACGTAACGCTTCAACATATAGGCGAGCAACACATTTTCGTCTATACCTATAGCATCGGCATTCTTTTTACATAGCCACTGCTTAAAAGAGTCGTAACAGGACACATACCTTTTTCGATTTTGTCGGTAACATGTTCTAACGCGCAATATTCGCAGCTTCGTTTGCATCCATGCCCACAAAAACTGTCACTGGATTGACACAAACAAACAAAATTCGACATGGTTTTCTCGGTTACTGGGTTGCCATACGACGCATAGGTGACTATAAAAATGTAAATTCCAAATGTTACAGCCGTATTTTAGAATATTTTCTGATCTTTTTTAAGTATTATATTTCCGGTAGCGGAAAAAAAATAATAAGCAACACGGAACGTAATGACAATTAACATTTTTGGCAGGCGACGAGCCTCGGCTCGTATTCGCCTACCTCAAATGCTAATACGTCCTTACGTTCCTTGTTGCTTAAATAACTATTTCGAGGGAGAACTTGAAAAATACTGTTTTTAGAACTTCATCTTTCACCCCCTCACCCCCAGCTACCCCATCTTTATAATTTCAAATACCATCCCCCATTGTGTGATACTTTATTTTAAAGGACAGTAACAATTACATAAACTTCCACGACCTAACAATAACAAATTAGAATTTGACATTATCGCAAACCCTCTTTTACGGACCCCTTAAAAGTTGCAAATTCGCTAGAAAATGTGATTGGCAAATTTTCAGCTCGACTTGATGACGTTAACCCGTGCCTCACTGAGGTTAAAGTTTAGAAAAATTGCACTTTTTAGCAAACAAATAAAAGTTTTTGCTCCAACATGGGAACCGTACGTCGTAGAAACCCAATTATCTCATTTTTGCCTTGTTGTTTTATTTTCATCAATGTTTTGTATTTAGCATTTTTCAGGTCAGGTCGTGGAGCAAATCCATATTTTAGAAGTTAAGCAGTTTTTGATTGCAAAATGGGTGGAGCCACTGGTCCGCAGCCAAATATTAAAAAAAAAAATCAAAACTGGGTGGTCAAAGCTAGACAAAACGAAATACAAAACAGGAATTGAGGATGAAAATATTAGGCATAAAATAATCTGGACAAAATTTCAAGTTTTCTTTTTGAACAATTCAAAAAACGAACAGCCCAGGGGTGATTATACAGAATTCATCTAATTTTTTTAGGACGTCTTCCTTCAAAAGATTTTATTATTCGAGTTCCTGGCGCCATTTATCACGCTAGATGGATGGCAAAGGGCCATTTATTCTCTCAAAATATAACTTTTCAGGGATCAATTTCCGTTAACTAATTCACTATCCAACAGCGTGGTTCAACGCCCAAAACGTACTTTGACCCCCCCCCCCCCCAACCATGACCTGCAATGATTAAAATATCCAGTTAAATAGAGAAAAATTGATAAAGAGATTGCGCACAAAGCGGTGTCTACTAAACTATGTGTGATATCTCAACTCGGAGTAAGTTAATTTTTCGATTATACTTTGGGAAATAGTGATAAAATAAGCTTGGTTGAAAAATTAAGGTGCAAAGTATGTAAAAGATAATGATGACTTTGGTAACAGGGATGTAAAAGTAACACTCAGTCTTAAACAAGTTGATGATTTTATTAAACAAAGAAGTTTTTTTTTGTTTCTCCTCGAACTCTAAATTTTTAAGAGATTTTAAATTGAAATAGAATTTTTAAATATATAAATAAATTTATTGGCAGCTGAAAGAGGGGCAAAGTTAAAATTAATCCAAGGCTTTAATTCCTGCTTAAAGAAGAACAACGGCAGTTTCTGTTACAAGTTGTATCTGAATGTAGACAAATTTTTCCTGGCTCTTAAAAAGCTACCTTAACTATGCCATTACCACTTTAATCTGCAAATTGTAAAAATAGTCATTTAATAATACCATTATTAAAATGCATTCAAACACTATTTGTTACTATTTTACAAATTCCTGGCTCTTCTTTTCCCCTAATTCCTTGATTTTCAATTTGGATTTTGTTGTTTACTTTTGGAAACACCCCTAACCAAACTCTTTTTGAGTGTGTCAAGTTGGCACTCCAATGAAGAGTTCTGATAGTTCTGAATAGAGTTCTCAATTCCTTTTGATGTATCTAGAAGTACTATCAACTTTTTTAAAAGAGTTCTGTAAAATTGGGCTGTCAGGAATTTATTTTTTTTTAAATGGGGTGCCAACTTGACACCGCACCCCAACATTGTTATCAAATAGTTCTGAACTAGTTTTAAGATGTGTTTGGGTTAGTATTATAGTTCCTGATACGTTTAAAAAGAGTTTTGTTGAATTTCCAGAGATAAAAAATTTCAAAGTTGGAAATTCAAAATATTCAAATTCATATTACTCACTTAATATTGGTCGAATCTAAATATTTTTAATAAATATGGATAGAACTCACAAAGAACTACAGGAAACACCAATCAGAACTATCCAGAACTATCAAAAATATTTTTTTGAAAAATGTCGCAAAGTAGCAAAGAGTTCTGGAAGTTCTGAGTTAATTTTCTATTTCTACTCATTGAGTATAAACAAATTCGATACAATTCCGATTTATAGCATTTTTAAATAAAGTTTAAATTCGAAAATGGACAATTTAATTTCGAAAATACCTATTGCCCGTCATTTAATCGCAATTTGTCATTAGAGTTTTTGTTAGAATTCCTTGAGTACAACCCATAAGTCAAATCAGAGCTCCCAGAACTGTTAAAAAAAACCGACATTTTGAAAAAAATTCTAAGACTGAAAAAAAATAATTACAGTTCCAGGAGTTCTGAGTTAATTTTCTATTTCTACTCATTGAGTAAAACTTTCTTTTGTTTCAACAAAAGCATATGAAAGTAAACTTGATCATTTCCATTACTTAGCATATCAAATTGAAATTGTTCATTTTCATTACTTTCAATAAACTTTGAACAACAAAAACTTTTTTTTTATTCAAGCAATCAGTCAGTGAACTGTTACAACCGAGAAAAACACGTACAAAAACTAAAAATGTCAAATAAAAATTTTAATTACGGAGTGACCCTAGTTTTATGCTCGGCAGTGTATATTACAAACATTTTCATTAGGTTCTGCACTTAACTCAAGAGCCGCACTTGTCCACTTATTTTAGGCGCAGTAAGGATGTATTTATTTCCAGTGCTGGCAATTTTAAAGGTATTGTCCTCTAAACCAGTGGTGGGCAAACTACGACCCGCGGTCAAAATTTATCCGGACTGTATACGAACCGACAGGTTCCTCGAGGCTAGTTTACTTAAAACAATAGTATAGTACGACACAACTTCGTTAAGTGCTCTCTAACTGTTTGCCCTGTTTGAATGCACTTAACGAACCGAGTGTTGTATAGTAGTTTTTGCGCTTTTGATTTAAATAGTTATAAAAATAGTAACAAAATATAGTTCAAAACGACTTTTATAATTAAAAATCCCTGCTCTTTTCACTAGCCTATAACGGGTACTAGGACTGTCATGATTCAGAACAGGCTTGTTATTTTGTGAGTTTCCTAGCAACCGAAATTAGTCCGGGAAAGCCATTCGAACGTGACTAAATACAAACACAGTAAGCATAGCAATATAGATCAGTAGCGCAAAATAGTATATTACGACACAAGTTCGGTAAGTGCTCTCTAACAGGTCGAGAAAATTTTAAAAATACGAGGCCCATAGGGCCGAGTATTTGTAATTTTCGAGACCTGTTTGAATGCACTTAACGAACCGAGTGTTGTATAGTATTTTTTGCGCTACCGATTTAAAATAGTTATAAAAATAGTAAAAAAGTAGTTCAAATAGACTTTTATAATTAAAAATCGCTGCTCTTTTATCTAGCCCATAACGGTACTAGGACTGTCATGACTCAGAACAGGCTTGTTATTTTCTGAGTTTCCTAGCAACCGAAGTTAGTCCGGGAAAGCCATTCGAACGTGACTAAATACACACACAGTAAGCATAGCAATATAGAACGGTAGCGCAAAAAATAATTTGCGCATGGAATTTGATGTTTATGAATAAGAAAGCTAGATTAAAAAAAAGTGCTTATTGATTTTAGATGTCTAGTTGATATATCAAATCATTTGAGTGCTCAATATAAAATTGCAAAATGGAAAATTATTTTATAATTTGGTTTCCAGCACAAATTATACCTATAAAAAATTTGAATGAATATTTTATCATTCTATATTTATCTTATCTATATTTGTTATCCATCTGGCAAAAATTAATCAGCAGTAACTTTGGCCCCCGGATACAATAACATTGGGTACCACTGCTCCCAAATTCCGTAGGTGGTAGAAACGGAAGTTATAAAACACGGAAGCAATTTGAAACACTTAATTTAGCGAAGATTTACTTGTAAAGGATTCATGACCCGACCGTGCACAGCGGGGAAAAATTCTTCGCTCGTCTTTTAAAAAATCAAACCAGTATCGGATCCGGGGTCATCTGGAATACCAGCGCGCGCAGAGTGTACTGAGGCTGAAGATAATGCAATTGTTCAAGAACGTAATATGTTCCCTTTCTTCGCTTGAATTTAGCAGTAATTGATCTAATATCATGGATACAGCTGTATTAATCATTCATTAATTAATCATTCATTAAATAAATTCTTAGAACAAAATACTAATTGTGGGTAACCTTTAGTATAACAATGGGTGAATTTTAGTTAAAAATCTTGTTAGGATATTTGAGGTGCGAAGTTTATTTTTTCGTACGACGAAATAAAAAAATATATTGGATTCGGATACGAATAAAAGGGGGGCTGGCGAGTATGTAGGCCTTAAAAAAATAACAAAAGCATTAAATTTCTCCGAAAAGGAAAGTGGTTTACTAATTTAGTGTACAGGCATTACGGGCACTGTATTTTGGTGATGCGTGGGTGGGACTTGTTAAATTGGAACACGTGCGTGGGTGCGGTGCAAATGGTCAATGTCGCCGCTTGGAATTAAAAGAGGTCAAAAGTCACGGTCGTTATGATTAAACGTAAAACTGGTTGTTCATTGAAAAAGAGCAAACTTTCACTAGTCATTTTAAATCGAGTTGAAACTGACCAGTGAAACAATGTTGCTCTAAAGCTGCGTTTTTTATTAAGGGGTTTAATAATAAAATATAATGACATTCCCCCACAATAAAAAAGAAACAACTACTTTAAATATCTAAAATTGTTTTTTTTTATAAGTTTACTCCAAGTGTCATTTTTTGTGCTATTGGTATAGTTTGCTATGGTTCATTCACCTCTAAATCGTAGTTGCACTTCACTTTAACTGTGGTTTATTCACTAGCTGCTATGGTTTATTCACCAAAGTGTCCAATAAATCAAATATGTGATTCTGAGTTCACTGCACAGTTTGCCATCGTCGTTTATTTAATTACAGTTGAAAAATTCAAATAATATTCTGCGCTATCTAAACAATGAACAAACATTAGAATAAATGAAAATGTTGAAAAAATGCTTTACTCTTTTATAGGTATTTACGTAAGCTTTGATTGTATATTTATCGCTGTGAGTGATACGTTCACATCAAATAATGATTAACTTATTCTCCAAGCAAATTTTACATCTATTGTTTTTCGAAAAAAAAATGGTGATGTGGCTATCATGTTACTTTCTCCGATTTGGTGGTATCATTTATATTTACGCGTTCATTGTTTATTTTTAATTTAAATCATGTTTTAAATGTACATACAGCGTTTTGTAGAATCGGATGAAACTGACGTTTAAAACGTCAAAATTATGAAAGCTGGAATTGACAAATTATACTTTAAATTCTAATAGTCAGTTTACTTAAAAACCAAAGAGATTTCGAAAAATACTTATTCTTTATAAGTTGTTAATTTTGGCATTCTTCGCAATTATTATTAAAATAAATTTGCTGTAACTATTATCGTTTCATAATTATACACCAAAATGACAAAGAACAAAATTAATAACTATAATTTTTCAAAAACCAGACATTTTACGAAAAATATTTTCAAACAAAAGATGTTAATTTCTTTGTTGTCTTCATGTTTTGTTCAAGTTCTTTTATAGTATTTTTCATATTTAAAAAAATATCAGAGAAAAACAAAAAACGGTTAAGGTAAATACCCACTTCCGGTGTACGAAATTTTACCAAAAGCTTTTTAGTTCTTTGGATTATCAAATAAGGATCATCATTTTGCGCATTTTAATTTATATCGCTCGTCTGCGACATAACCTAAAATTGTGGCACGTAAGGTTAGTTAAATAGTCAGTTTATTCTATATAAGTTGTTCGAATTGGCATTCTTTACAATTATTAATCATGTAAATTTGCTGTAACTATTATCGTTTCATAATTATAAACCAAAAATGAAAAAAAAATAATAAATTTTTTTCTCCAATAAAAATGATTTTATGAAAAATATTTTCAAACAAAACATATTCATTTTTTCGTTGTCTTCAAAATTTATGTGAATGTTTTCGTAAAATTTTCCGTATTTAAAAAAATATTGGAAAAAAACAAAAAACGGTTAAGGTACAGAATTTTACCAAAAGCTTTTCGGTTCTTCGAATTGTCAAATAAAGCTTATGTGCAAAGTTTCATGTTAATTGTTCTATTAGTTTTTGAGATACAGCGCGCACAGACACACACACAGACACAAATTTTTTTTCCAGAAATTGTTGAAATGGCATCTAGGGACCCCAAAACGGATATTTCCGTAAAAAAAATTTTTGAAAAAAAAATCACGATCACAATACTTTCTCGTACTTCGTAACGGAGAAAGTAAAAATGTATTGAAAATTGTTACGTTACGGTCATGCATACGTTTCTCGCACCTCAATTCAGTATGAGCTCCCGAAATCGTCTTGTCAAAAAGTCGGATAATAGTTTTTACTCTGATAATTCAACTCGTGTATAAAAAGGTGCATTTAAAACTGCGGCCAAAAAAAAATTGCAAATGGTCCAAAATTTATTTACCTTCACCATGACAACGACCTCTATATTAACAATTTTAGTAAACAGCTGACTTCAGTTGTACTCTGGCAGTTCGTGTCAGTTCTGAATACCTCTGATGTCGCTAGGGTACGGTAGAGTGACCCGATGCGTGATATATCCACCTTGTTCTATCATTTTAAACATTTAGTATACTTGGCGTCTTCTCTTTTATATGTGTCGGAAATAAGTGCACCGGTGATTAAACGATTACCCGTTATTAGTCTCCAAACTTCATGTCGCTTGTAGTGTATGTGTGCGTGTGTGTGAGAAAATTATAACCTATAATATAATATAAGAAACACCAGAAATGTATGGAAGGTATACTAAATGTAAGTAATAATATTTATTTATACAAAGCAATAATTATAAATATAATTTTCTCCACGACCATTCTAGAATTTAAGCATTCTGAAATTAATTTTGATCATAGAATGTACACATTCTCACTCTTATTATGAAACAAAACACTATGCGCTTATGCGTTTTACATGTAATTCATTCCATTACAAGTAATAGAATGAATATTCTCACACCGTTCCGAATAAAACAATTAGCCTTGGATATCACAATTGTCAAAATACTACAAACATAACCACAAACGTAATAATAAAACGTAAGTTATTTGTGTTCATTACTTTATTAGTCTATTTTATCTGGTCGACGAGAAAGTATAGTCTGCTACTCGGTAAGAATAGAAATTCGGATGCTCGTGGTTCCACTAACATCGAATTTCCATTTTAACCTTGTTACAGAATATACTATTAAGGGCTAGATCCCAGTGTTTGTACCACTCGTAAACGCGCAGGCGTGAATTTCGCGATTCCCGTGGCATTCAACATTTTTCACTTTACCCCACACACTCGATTTTGACGATTGGTGCTTCATCCAATTGCATTGCAAATAAACAATGCTCTTTCACCCATTGTACTTTTAATTAATATAAATAGCTGATATTTATACATATACTTCTTATTCGTTAAATTATCTCCACAAATACCACCTCGCGGTTATAATTTCGTTAACATCTTGTGGTATTACCCCCGAAAGTCGCCGATGTGAACCTAGGGCCCGACTTTAAAAAAGTTGGACTTTTTTAGCGTAGATCGATTGTACCTCGTTTGTACCTGTTTGTACCGCTATTAACTTCGTTTGTACCTCAAAGACAAAAAAAAAATGGCCAGCGCCCAACTTTCACATTTTCAAATTTGGCTTATGCCATTCGAAAGAGAATCGTTTGTACCCGTTTGTACCTCTTTTTAAATTGTTTGTACCTCAAAGGTACCAGAAGTACAGGCTTTTAAAAAGAATTTAATTCTATGTAGGCGATTTTAGTCAATTTTCAAGTTATCGCAAAGCGATTAAGGGGAATCGAAAGAGCGTCATTTAAACCCATTTGTACCTCTTTTTAAATTGTTTGTACCTCAAAGGTACCAGAAGTACAGGCTTTTAAAAAAATTTACATTCTATGGGGGCCTGATACCTTTGAGGTACAAACAATTTAAAAAGAGGTACAAACGGGTACAAATGATGTTTTTCAATTCCCATTAGCCGCTTTGCGGTAACTTGAAAATTGACAAAATCGCCTCCATAGAATTATTTTTTTTCAAAAGCCTGTACTTCTGTTACCATTGAGGCACAAACAATTTAACTATTGTCAAAAAGTAACCATATTGGCGATGTAGATTATAGTTGTCGCCATTAAGGCATTATTTCATAATTTTCTGATTATTAATTTCACATTTATATTTACACTCTTACGTATAGTATTACGTCTACCAGTTAATGCTTTGACGTGCTGATTAGGGCAAATTATATTTCTAGGGGTGCAATTTAGCGACAAACCCTCGACATATCAATGATTCATGCGAGAGTGCCCCGCGTGTGTGAAGTTCGCGTGCGCCAATCCGAAACCGAGATTATTCATAAAATTTAATTAACTCCGCGGTCGCTTATGCGGTAAACTACCGAGAGGAACGGTACTATTGCTAACCAAACACACATTACGTTAAACATTATTACTCCAAATTACACATAATCGTTTCATTAACGTCGGAGTCATCATTCCGCAAAGTTGCCATTTATGCAAATTATTCACTCACGACATACACGGAAATTAACATCGCAATTTTTTTAGTTCATATTTCAACATTAGTATGGGAAAATTCAAATGTATTTACGTGGTACTTGACAAGTAATTTGATGCGTTGTAGTATTCGGCGAGCAATCTAAATGGGAAGTACAAGTACTTATTGGCAAGTTTTTCCTTTGACTTGACCTTTGACAAGCGTCTTTGAATTTGCCAAGTACGTGTCACGTATCGTGTAGTGAGTAGCCGGTTTTAGATTAACAGTCACTCTGCGAATGCGTAGTATGATGTACTCTTCTATAGTATAATCGCGCAGGGGTGACAGTGACTCATGCTTTTTCGATCTAATAATCGCGTCTGGATAAATTTTACTATCTATACTCTATACTCGTTCGCATGCTTAAGAAAAACGAAATGAAATACGAAACGTATGTCGATATGTAAATTCAAGGGCTAAGTGCGACTTATGTCTTTTCTCATTCTATCTATTCTAACCTCAAAATTCACGTGCTTGTATCAGGTTTTGACCGTCTCCGATTTCGATTTAGTTAAGAGCAGAATTGATTGTATCCATTTCATTTATAAAAAGGTTAAATTTAATGACAAATTTTCAGTTGTCTTTACCGATTGCACTCGCAGTTTCTTCGGGAAAATGTTTGCACGCTCGAGAATTTTTAAATTTCCCGCCTAGACTGAATCGAATTATTGTACGGACATACCTTTACTAGAAACTTAATTCAGGTAACATGGAGCGATGAGTCACTGTCACCTCTGCGCGATTGTACTATATTCAATAAAAAAGAAGAGTACAACTACTGATTTCCATATCGACAGTATTTCGCTAATGTGATCCGGGCTTTTTCTAACTTCCTTAGGCTCTGATTGACCAACCATCCTCTAATTTCGTCACAATACGAACTTTTATCACTTCAGATACTTATGCAGACATTATTAATTAATAAAATAACACAATTTATTCTGTCGTTGACAGTGACAGGAATTATAATCCACATTTATAATGTAGACAAGTAAGTGTAAGCTTTTTTATTGAATATAACAGTACTTGAACTTGATTAGGATGTTTGAGGGATCGCTTGCGCTTAAGTAATATTTGTATTCAGATTCGGTGGATAACTCTTGAGTGACCCGACTCAAATAGTCAGGTCAATGAAATGAGTCGGGTAGTCAAGTGACTCCAATGAAAATATGAAAGTCTTTTTGAGTCACGACTTCATGTTACATACTTTTTCATATAACAATTATATTGTCATGTCGTTTATTCAGCGAGTCATGGCCTAACCCTCCGAGTCGACTCTTTTCACTGAGTCAGACCTTGTGAAGGAGATCACAAAAAGAGTCACGTTGCCTATCTCTATTCGGAACAAAGAGTAAATGACGCTTTAAGGATTTGTTCCGGATACTGTAAAACTTATGGCCATCATTTACGCTTTGTTTCTAATACAAAATCACTCAATTTCTGGAGCGAATGTATCAGGTTCTCCGATTAATCCAGAAATTGAAGAGCACGATAACCTGTAATGAGGGTCGCGATGTATTACACCACAACTCGTAAACAAGGACTTTTTATTTCACAGTCACAACACAATCATTAAAAACACATGTTAGGGAGTCGCAAAGTGCTTTTTTTGTTTTTCTTACCTTTTGGGGGGCCGTGAAAGATTGACAAATGCTGGATTAACCGATGAGTCTCGACATAACACATCTGATCAGATTTATTTATTTTTAAATGTCGTTCCTGTAAATGAACATCTTAAAAAAATTACACATTGGTAATTCCAGTTTGTAAATCCGTATTCTTTTATTGTCTGCGACCTCCGGAAGGAAACACTTTCACTCGCTCCGTACGGATAAGAAAATATTCTTAAAATTTCTCGCGTTCCGTGAAGAAACTCTCTCCAAGATTGTTTTCCTAGCTCTACAGGGTGTCCTAAATAGAGTAGGATTGCATGGGTATCTTTCTTATTCTTAAAGCTAGAGATCTGGTTAAATGGGCAATGTTGTGCAGTTTTCTATGCTGATTCAGATTATGTTGAGAAATTTTTAAAATTCCGAGCAGTTTAGAAAATATTTAAAAAAAACTGAAAATCGCGATTTTGAAAAAAATCAAATATCTCAATAATTATTAAAGATGCGAAAAAAAGTTTTAAATAAAAGTTACTTGGTTTAATTAGGCAAACATAGAAATCAAGTCAAAATGGCGGTTTCCGAGATATTAATACCAACTTTCTTATTTCAAATGGCCGCCATATTTGATTTTTACACTCATAAATAGACTTTTTTTTTCTCTTTTCAACGATGTACAACAACCTATGTCAAAATAAAAAATAATGGAAATATTAATTGTTTAAATTTAAATTTAAATTTTTTAAATTACTTTTAAAGCAAATGTAACAAAACAAAAAGAGGTAATACAACCAAGTAGTAAAATAACAATAAATTATAAAAAATGCTCAAAATGTTGACCGTTATTGGCCAAACACAATTGACAGCGTTTTACAACACTGCCAGTTACTTTTCTCAATGTGTTGCGATTAATGCCGTTTATTGCCTCTGTCACTGCTTCGCGAAGTTCATCCACATTGTTATAATTGAAGTTACTTCCATAAACTTTGTTTTTTAAAGTGCCCCACAAATAAAAGTCAAGAGGCGTCAAGTCTGCAGATCTGGCTGGCCTCTGTACAGGTGTATTAGTCACTATTACTTTATTATTAAAACGTCCATTTAGATAAGTAATAACATCTCTGGCATTGTATGCTGGAGCGCCATCTTGCTGGTACCATATTTGCATATTTTGTGCCAAAGGTAAATCATCCAATAAATCTTCTAAGGTTGTTTGAAGAATTTCCAAATAACGTTGTGCAGTTAGAGTTCCATCAAAAATTATCCAAGGACCAAGTAAACGATTTCCCATTATGCCACAAAAAACACTAAAGCCGAACCGTAATTGGTTTCGCCGTGGAATAACTATGTGTGGATTTTCTTGAGCCCAATAGTGCTCGTTATGGCGATTAAATAATCCACAATTAGAAAAGTAAGATTCGTCAGTCTATAAAATTGTGTTTATAAAATCACCATTTTCCGTAATTTTGTTGATTAATTAATGTTAATCTACGGATGTTATCATTTGGTTGTAAAGTCAGAGATAGGTGCAATTTATAAGGGTGAAACTTGTGCTTTTTTAAAATTGTTGATGCTCTAGACTTAGATACGTTAACTTCATTTTCTATCTGCCGACATGAAATGTTCGGATTAGCTGCCACACAAGCCAATGTTAATTCTTCATCATCAACGATCATATTTCTATTTCTCTTAGGTTTTTTTAAACTTGAATAATTCGCCATTTCAAGTAATTAATATTTATCGATATTACAACAACTTAAGACAATACACATGTATGAATGATTAATACAACTGATAAACTAATGTAAGATGACAGTTAGTCGTTATAACAAATTTTGTTTTATTTTTATTTATGCCTACTTGTTTTAAACTTACAACAATTAATATTTCCATTATTTTTTATTTTGACATAGGTTGTTGTACATCGTTGAAAAGAGAAAAAAAAAGTCTTTTTATGCGTGTAAAAATCAAATTTGGCGGCCATTTGAAATAAGAAAGTTGGTATTAATATCTCGGAAACCACCATCTTGAATTTTATTTTGACTTGATTTCTATGTTCGCCTAATTAAACCAAGTAACTTTTATTTAAAACTTTTTTTCGCATCTTTAATAATTATTGAGATATTTGATTTTTTTGAAAATCACGATTTTCAGTTTTTTTTCAATATTTTCTAAACTGCTCGGAATTTTAAAAATTTCTCAACATAATCTGAATCAGCATAGAAAACTACACAACATTGCCCATTTAACCAGATCTCTAGCTTTAAGAATAAGAAAGATACCCATGCAATCCTACTCTATTTAGGACACCCTGTAGATTCTAGATTAGATTTTCGCGTTTTATTTCCCTATTGCATTTAGAAAAATTTTGCTGATATTTTCGTTTTGTGGGGAGGGGACACATCGATTTTCATTTATACTGGTCAATGATTAGAAGCAGACAATCGCCCGATCAATTGATACGTTGATGCTAAACAAAGCCAATATTCTATAAGGATCAAAGAAGGTGATACTTTTAAAAATAGCTTCGAGCTTTACAACGTTGATAGTTTGAACTTGAGGTACTATCATTTCTGGCAATTTTTCTATACAAATGGTATAGAGGAGATCAAAACCAAAACCATTTATATATTTTTTTCCTATTTTTTTATTACTATAAACGAAAGAGTCGATCAGGAACCGAACCCTAAACCGAGAACCGAAATTTTTAACAGAACCCTAACTGTAACCGGAACGTTAAAATTGCAAAATTGCTCCATTTAAAAACCAAAACCGGAACGATTAATAATGTTTAATTTCGGTTTATTTTTTTTTACATTAAATTGCATCTATTGTCACCGAGTTTTCCAGGCCGGTAAAAAGTGAACAATATTACGCCTCCGTTTTCTTTTAACCTTAGTGGTACTGGTGGCGAACTCCCCAATATGCATTCGAAGATATTCAGTGTATAACGCATTGGAGGGTTCCAATTATCCTATGAATTAACAGCAATTTTACATTTTGATGTCGACACATGTCAAGTTTAAGCAGGGGCGGCTCGTTATGCAGAGCCAAGGAGCCATGGCACTACCTGTAGTTTCAAACTGAGCCAGAATTTATAAATCATTTTGAAAACACTTTTTCGCCAGTTTAAATGTTAAACAACGCCTGTATAACTTTCATTAACAGAGAAAAATCGCAATGCGTTTGTTCCCCAACGCAACGCCGCGCCGCACAGTGGTTCAGAATTCGAAAAAGCTGGCCAAAAGTCAAAAAATTAAAGTCAATATTTTGAGATTAGTACAATATAGTCGTGTCCAGAGGGCTCCACTGGATGCCACAATGGAAGAATGTGATTGTATCTACTACAAAATGCCTCATAATCCGCGTTTATTTTATTGAATATCTTGTATTTTTGATGTGTATATGTATACAGGGTGTAGATGAACAAAACGGAACATAGGATTTTCAATGTTAATTTTTTTATATTGGAATATTATCTTCCCTGATCATTTTAGACTAAAGATCTCCTCCTAGTCAAATTAGTAAAAAAAGAACAAATAAGGACTTTGAAGGAAGTTTGTACGGAGAAAGTGAAACATAAAAATGACAGACAGATAGACACAAAGGCAGACACTCACACAGACTTTTTTTACAAAAATTGTCGGAATCGACGAAATGGATATTTCCGCAAAAAAAATGTTTGAAAATTCTTTTCGATCACCATACTTTCTCGTTTTTTGCACGGAGAAAGTAAAAAATAAATATAACAGGCAGACATAAAGGCAGACACACATTTTTTTTACAAAAATTTTCGGAAATGGATTTGGCCACAAAAATGTTTGGATTTTTTTTACGATCACAATAGTTTCCCGTAGTTAGTATGGAGAAAGTAAAAAATACATATGACAGATACAAAGGCTGACACACATTTTTTTTTTCAAAAATTGTCGGAATCGATGAAATGGATATTTTCACAAAAAAAAATATTTTGAAATTATTTACGATCACAATTTTTTCACTTAGTTTGTAAGGAGAAAGTAAAAATAAATATAATAGACAGATACATTTTTTTCACAAAAATTGTCGGAATCAACGAAATGGTTATTTCCGCAAAAAAAAATGTAAATTATTTACGATCACAATACTTTCCCGTGGTTTATACGGAGAAAGTAGAAAATAAATATGATAGAGAGACGCACATGAAGGCACATATTTTGTACAAAAATTGTCTGAATCGACGAAATAGATATTTCCGCAAAAAAAATGTTAGGATCACAATATTTTCACTAAGTTTGCAAGGAGAAAATAAAAAATAAATATGACAGACAGACAGACAGACACAAAGGCGGACTCACAGACACTTTCTTTTTCAGAAAAATTGTCGGAATCGACGAAACGGCTGTTCCGCAAAAGGATGGAATTTTTTACGATCACAATATTTTCCCGTAGTTTGTACGGAGAAAGTAGAAACTAAATATAACAGACACACATATTTTTACATATTTTTTTATTTGGAAATTTTTTACAATCACAGCACTTTCCCTTAGTTTGTACGGAGAAAGTAGAAAATCAATATGACAGATAGACACAAAGGCAGACACACATTTTTTACGATCACAATAGTTTCCCGTCAATTTGTACACACCCTGTACAGTGTACAGTACAAGTTATGGTTATGGTTTTGGCCAGAGGGTGGAGATTGCTCACCGATTCGAAGCTGCGGGCCAAAAACCATTTTACTGCCGTGGTGATTATTTGGTACATTATTTTTTTATTATCATTACATTTTCATTTATAAAAAATTTAAATAGAAGAATAGAAATAATCGTAATTTACGTGACACGTTTATTGTGAACGTAACCATGGTAATAGGTGTAAATAAGAACGGAAGTTTTTCACTAATTTTGAAAATAATCATTAAATTTAGAAACGCCAAAGTGGCGGAATCTATTGCCTGAATGCTGTACTGAACTAAATCCGGGTGGCTTTAACACCGACAAGATATGGACATTGCCAGCGGCGGCAAATATAACAATATTAATGTGAACATTAAATATTGTTCCCCCATCAGAACACCTACAGACTTTGGCGTTTCTACCTTTAACGGTGTTTGGAATACTTATATTCCAATAGTAATCTCCGTTTCCCCATCAGCAACTAACTACACTGATGAGACCTGAAAGGTCGAAACCGGTCTGTAGGTGTTCTGATGGGGGAACAATATTTAATCATTAAATTGTTGTTAGTTGCGAATTACTCCAGTGTGACCAAATAAATGTAAAAACAATTGTGACCAACTTGGGATTTTTAAAATGTGCTCAAAATTGATTTTGCTTTATGATTTAAGAAAAATCTAACAAGTCCCTTCACTAACTTTGGAAATAATCATGGGATAACCGAGTAAATTGTTATGCTGAAGTTGCCAATTTCTCCAGTGTAGCCAAATAAATGTAAAAACAAATGATACAAACTTGAAATTTTCAAAATTTACTTAAAATTGATTCTTCTTTATGGTTTAACAATAATCTCAAACACATCTTTACTAAATTTCAAAATAATTATCCGAGAACTGAGTTAATTGTAATACTGAGATTGCGCATTACTTCAGTGCCACCAAAAAAATATTAAAACAATTGTTACTGACTTGAAATTTTCAAAATTTATTCGAAATTATACCATTTTATGGTATAAAAAAGATCTTCTACACACCCCGACTAAATTATAAAATATTCACCGGAGAGCTGGAATCATTGTTATTCTAAAATATTGGATTTCTCCAGTGCAGACAATAATAAGTTTATCACTTATGTCCGCCATATTAGATGCGCCATTTTGAACTTTTCAATTTCGACATCAAATTCATAATCTGTGATTAATGCCCATGTATATCAAAGTTTATCAAGATTTAGACTTTTGGCCAGCTTTTTCGAATTCTGAACCAGTGTGCGCCGCGCCGTTAAAGGAGCCAGCTTCCACGTAGCGCATCGAGCGCACGGCATTTCGTTAGGATATTGTGGCTCCCGCCGGGTTACGCGCGGTTGAAGGGGTTCAGGATAGTGCTGGGAATTTTGATGATTTGAGTATTCGAATATTCGTTCAAGAAATTATTCGAATACTCGAATTATTCGAATATTCGAGTATTCAAGTATTCGAGTATTCGAATACTCGAATTATTCGAATAATTCGAATATTCGCATATATTCGAGTATTCGAATAGTTAGAATATTCGAATATTCAAATATATTCGAATATTCGAATAGTTCGAGTATTTATTTCCAGCATACGTATTTTTTGATAATCATATGATACTAGGGCTGCGAATCGAATACGAATAAATGTGAAGGTAATTATAATAAATATTCAAATAGTAGACTACCAATAAACGTTATAACGTTTGAAATATTCGAAAAATCTTAAGATTACAAATGTTCATAATTAAATTTTCAATAAATTATGTTTATAGCATTTTTTCTAGGACACACAGTAATGTCTGAAAAATGTACACTTCCTTTTGTTTTTTTTTTTACAAATATCTCAAAAATTATTTGTTTTATAAGCAAAACATAAGAATAAAATACATATGTTTAGAATTAAATTTCTTCTAAATGTCCATTTTCTTTGTAAGAGATGCAGTAGTGTCGGTACGCTCTTGGCGTTTTTTTTGTGTTTTTGGAAAATGTTTTAAATTTCATTACTTTTATGAGAAAAATATAAGAATACAAATGTGTTTAGAACTAATTTTCATACAAATTATTTCTATATCATTTTTGCTGGGGCACACGGTAATGTTTGTACACTCTAAGTATTTCTTGTTTTTTTTTTTCAAAAAGTATCACTTTGATGAGAAAAGATAAGAATAAAAATATCTTTAGAATTAAATTTCCCATAAATTTAATTCTTCTTATTTCTTCCGCAAATAATATTTGAATAATATTCGAATACTCGAATTTTCGAATAATTCGAATACTCGAATATTTGAATAATTCGAATATTCGAATACTCGAATACTCGAATATTCGAATATTCGAATATTCGAATATTCGAATAATTCTTTTGTGGATTTATTCGTATTCAAATATTCGAGTATTCGAATTATTCGTACTATTCGTATTCGATTCCCAGCCCTAGTTCAGGAGAGGTCGCGCTCTGAACATGCATTTTGTGCTGAACAAGGTCTGGCACATCCCGGACGCGCGGCGATGACTCGCACTTATTAGACGTATGTTGTGGCGACATATAACTAACATTTATTTGCAATAATTTTAAGTTCATTAAATTCAAATAGACAAACGTCAGTAGACGATTTTCTAGTGGAGCTGGATATTTTTTACTTTCTTCGTTACGAAGTACGAAAAAGTATTGTGATCGTGAAAACTTTTTCAATTTTTTTTTACGGAAATGTCCGTTTTGAAGTCCTTGGATGCCATTTCAACGATTTTCATTACTTTTTTTTCATTTTTGGTTTATAATTATGAAACTATTATATGAAATTTATATTAATAGTAATTGTAGAGATTGCCGAAATGAATCACTTATAAAGAATAAGTTTTTTTCGAAATCTCTTTAGTTTTTGAGTAAATTAACTATTAGAATTTGAAGTGTAATTTGTAATTTTCATCTTTCATAATTTAAACGTCACTATCATTCGATCCTAAAAAAAACGCTCAAGTACTTTTAAAATATGATTTAAATTGAAAATAAACCATGAAAGTGTAAATATAAATAACTATACCATCAAATCGGAGAAAGTAACGTCACCATTTTTTTTTATTCTGAAAGTGACTAATCATTTATATTTTACTAACAATTCGAATGTAACTATCAATACTTTCGTTTTCTTAACAAATGGAGGACACACTGTTTTTCAATTATACTTTGAATTTATAAATATCTGTTTGATAAGTGGCTCTACCACTCAAAAAGCCGCCACTGAGTTTAAGTACTGCCAATCGCGACAACGAAAATGTTACCACAAAAAGTTTAATCTATCAGAAACAAATTTGGAGAGCTTATTAATGTGCCGGTTAAATATGAATTTTTAAGCAATTATTGTTTCCCGATCAGACGACAAATTATAGACCGGTTTCGGACTCTTCTATCTCATCAGTAAGAGGTAGAGTCGCTGATTTTAAAGAACTTTTAATTTTATTTTCATTTTAAATATTATTCCAATATTAATTTTCTAACTATTGAACTGTGATTAATTTTTTGTTTTTTTTTTGTAAGAGAAAAGTTATTGGTAGAAACGCCAAAGTGGCGGAATCTATTGCCTGAATGCTGTACTGAACCAAATCCGGGTGGCTTTAACACCGACAAGATATGGACATTGCCAGCGGCGGCAAATATAACAATATTAATGTGAACATTAAATATGTTCTGATGGGGGAACAATATTTAATGTTCACATTAATATTGTTATATTTGCCGCCGCTGGCAATGTTCATATCTTGTCGGTGTTAAAGCCACCCGGATTTGGTTCAGTACAGCATTCAGGCAATAGATTCCGCCACTTTGGCGTTTCTACCTTTAACGGTGTTTGGAATATTCATATTCCAATAGTAATCTCCGTTTCCCCATCAGCAACTAACTACACTGATGAGACCTGAAAGGTCGAAACCGGTCTGTAGGTGTTCTGATGGGGGAACAATATTTAATTTTTAAAAAAAGTTATTCTTTATTAAGGATTTTCTTTTCTTTACTTGTGACTATATGAACTGTATCATTAATTATTTTCCTCCTAATTTGTTAGAGTTTTATTTTATTTATATACAATGTTTTTGTATTTCTTAATTTTGTACCTAAATTGTGTTTTGTTTTCGTTTTTAACAATAAAATAATCAATTTTCAGTTTTAAGTTTTATTTCTCTTCCTTTTTACTTTCTCCCTTACGAACATAAGTCTTATCTGATAATCCGAAGAACTGGAATGCTTTTGGTAAATTTCATTCACCGGAAGTGGGTGTTTACAGTAACTGTTTTTTGTTTTTTCCAATATTTTTTTGAATGTGAAAAGTATCATGGAAAGATTTGAAGAAATATTGAAGACAACAAAGAAATGAACATTTTTTGTTTAAAAATATTTTTCATAAAATCATTGTTATTCGAGAAAAAAATTATTAATTTTTTTTTCATTTTTGGTTTATATTTATTTATTAATCATTTATTAAGTTTTTTCGAAATCTCTTTGGTTTTTGAGTAAACTGTTTATTAGAATTGGAAGTATAATTTGTCATTTTCATCTTTCATAATTTTAACGTTTTAAACGTCAGTTTTGCCCGTTGGTATAGTGGTTAAAGGCGAGCGCTTGTACCGGTTGCACCGCGTACCGTGTGAGTTCGAATTCCAGCCCGGGCGAAAGATTTCGGGGCCGCGGAATATTCGCTCCGGACCATGGTCGTTGCCTATCATTATT
Organism: Ocypus olens; assembly: GCA_910593695.2. NCBI lineage: Eukaryota > Metazoa > Arthropoda > Insecta > Coleoptera > Staphylinidae > Ocypus > Ocypus olens. The sequence goes on from OU343048.1 coordinate 41,640,975, forward strand.
CATTTGTTCATTTAATTTCTGATTATACAGTATGTTTTTTTTTATCGTGGGCTATAGGATTTTATATGCTAAAAATTATACCTTGTGTTAATGTATATTTTAACATATAATTTTAAAGCAAATTTTAGTTAGTAATAAATCAATTACTTTTCCACATGATGCGCTTAATTAGATTAACAAACATGTTTTATTCCATTAAAAAATGAAATTAATTCACTAATCAATCTGACATTTCAGAAATTCAAGGTACTTTGATTATTTTTGCTCAGTTATTTATTTTAAATAATTTTATTTTTTAATGGAATAAAACATGTTTAAATTATTCTGACTAAGCGCATCATATAGAAAAATAATTGATTTATTACTAACTAAAATTTCCTTCAAAATTTTATGATAAAATATACATTAACACAAGGTATAATTTTTAGCATGTAAAATCCTATGGCCCACGATAAAAAAATACCCTGTATATACAACAGTTCCCTAATCATTCACTCTCCTTAACACGCAGTTCCATCCACGTCCTTTATAAAAAAAAGAAAACGTCAGTTTCATCCGATTCTACAAAACGCTCGATGTACATTTAAATTATGATTTAAATTGAAAATAAACCTTGAAAGTGTAAATATAAATAACTATGATTCTATCAAATCGGAGAAAGTAACATGATGGCCACAAATTTATAATTGAAAACAAGATTAAAAAGGGAATTTGTTAAATAAGATTAAACCAAAATTTATACCTGTAGATATTTGATGTTCGACTCGAATTTTAATTTTAACTATAACTACTATCCGTTCCAAAAAGGGAGTCTCCTGTGTTTCAGCAAGTATATTTCAAAAACTAGCGCACTCTAAAATTATATAAAATTGGTCACCAATCTTTGTAGTATTATGTACAATCTGCTATAGAATTAAGTGTTTACGTTTGTTATTTGTCGAGATAATACTGAAAAAGTGTAAAAAAGTACCCGAAATTAAGCAAATTTTAAGATGTATGAAATTCAACAGCTTGTAGAAAGTAAGCTACTGCTTATAAAAATCTGAAAAAATTACATTAGATCAATTGTACCTTTACCTATTATGTGGGGTAATGTGAATATTTTTTTATAAATAAGTTTTGTTGTAATTTGGTAAAATGCGGAGCATTGTTTTTTCAGTTATGAATGAATAAATGTATAAGCATTTTTCAGATTACGTACTTCATATAAATCTGATGCAAAATATATCATTTAATCGTAAATAAATATAGTTTTGTTAATTACATAAATTAAAAACCTTTTAATGAAATAGAGAATATTTACGCTCACAGCAGAGGCGCTGGGCGAAGCGGGCGGAATATCGTGTCAGTAAATTTACGATGCGTTCTCGCCGCTTCTAATGAATGTACATGATTTTCTGCCGGGATCTGTTGCTTACCGTCAAACTGAACCGAACTAACGTCGAACGAACGCCCGAGTCACATATTTGCATCTCTCTCGCCGATCTAAAATAATCATCGACGGGAAAATTACTCATTTTTGACAAAAGTTCTACTCTTTTCTTGAAATTTACTTGCAATTGTTTCCTAAATAATATTAATCCATCTATAAGCGAAAGCCGCATTTCAATTCGTTGTATAATTATCGAGATAGCAGATATTTCGATTCTAGGCCTGAACTCTTAAAATAAAAACAACAAAAAAATTTTCTTTCGTTCTACGCCTTCAGAATAGAATAGCGTTAGATGTATATTTTTTTCATAATATTCAAGTGATTAATAACAATGTTATATGCACACAAAGATGAGAGTTTCAAAAATTGTCGATCAAAACAGTACATTTTCAAACAAATACATCGGAAAAAAGGCGTATTTATCAAAATATTTCTATACAAATTAATATACATATAGAAAAACGATGCATCTTCATATGGTATAAATTTCAGAATATTCGAGTCCTCTAAATCATAAATATGAGGTTTTGAAGTGAGGAGACTCCCTTTTTGGAACGGATAGTAATTTAAATTGTTTTTTTTTTCGATTTTAAAATTTATTTTTAACCGGACTGAACCGGAGCTTTTAGACGAACCAAAACCGACTGGAACGAAATAGGAAAACATTTACTTCGAACGAAATTAATTTCGGTTCGACTCTTCGACTATTTTAATCTAAAAATCATACATTATCTTGTTTTTGATTGGTTTTACCCACATTCAAAACGCCTTTCGGTTTTAATTTTATCTCAAGCTACGAACACTTCAATGTGTTAGGTTTTTATTCGTCTACACATTAAAAAACAAAATACAATTTAGTCAAATCCGGTGATATAGGAAGTTAATGTATGAGCCCACAACATCCAATCCACCTACCAGGCATTTTTTTAAGAAAATTTCGTAACTGTCGATATTACTAGTTTTTAATAAAGTCTGATTTTAAGTTAGAACCTAAAACGTTCCTCCATTTTTTTGTGTCTGAATAAAACACTAAGTAGATTCGATTTTTTTAAGAATTCAAACATCAAAATATAACAGCCTATGATTTACAGGAAAGCATTGAAAATGTATTTTCGTAACTAAGTAAAGGCGAAAAGTAGCCTGAATATAGCACAATCGCGCAGAGGTGACAGTGACTCATGCTTTTTCGATCTAATCATCGCGTCTGTATAAAAAATATCTATACTCGTTCGCATGCTTAAGAAAACGAAATGAAATACGAAACGTATGTCGATATGTAAATTCTAAGCTAAGTGCAACGTATGTCTTTTCTCATTCTATCTATTCTAACCTCAAATTTCACGTGCTTGTATCTGGTTTTGACCGTCTCCGTTTTCGATTTAGTTAAGAGCAGGATTGATTGTATCCATTTCATTAATAAAAAGGTTAAATTTAGTGACCAATTTCCAGTTGTCTTTACCGATTGCCGAAAAAAGCACTCGCAAAGTTTCGTCGGGAAAATATTTGCACTCGAGAATTTTTAAATTTCCCGCCTAGACTGAATCGAATTATTTTATGGACATACGTTTATAGTTCATTCGTTGAGACCTGACGGTGACTCATGCATTTTCGTACCAAGAATTGCTTTGCATTTTATATCTATCTTTTTCTATCATGTACGAAACAGTATGAAATAAAAGACGAAACGTGTGTCTGCGTGTTAAAGAATAGGGCAGCGTAAACATAGGTCTAAGCTCACGCATGACTCTTGCATCGCATTGGCACGCTTCGTATAAACACACAAAGCACGCGAGTGCTACGTCAAATAACATAACCGTAAAAAGTTTGCGCGAGAATTTTTAAATATCCCGCCAATGAAAATCAGCGCGGCAACAAATTTTCTTACGTTTACTTAAATCTTGATTCATGCAATTTTAAGTGATGAGTCACAGGCAGCTCTCAGCGGCCCGACTATACTAGAAACTTAATTCGGGCAACACGGATCGATGAGTCACTGTCACCTCTGCGCGATTGTACTATATATGAATATTCAACCCGTTCGTAACTGCAAAATTGTCTTACGAAGACTAAAAATAAATAACTTATTGAAACTTATTTGTTTTTACTGTTTGTAAAGCTTAATTGAATATTCATATCTAGAGTGGGCCAAAAAAACCGGTACAATCTAGAAATATTCATATTTTAATATTTACGCATTAAATATTGCTTTGAAAAACAAAAATACTTTGTAGATTGCAAAAATGATTAGTTCACATTATTGAAGGCGCTGTAAAGGCGGAAGTATTATTACCGCATCGCATTTGTAGGTATCAAAATTAGTGCGCCATGATTTGCTTTTGTTTTCTAATCAATCTCAGACAGCTGTCAGTCTATCAGTCATTTCAGTTACAAATACAAAAAATAGAAGAAGTTCATGCATTAATTTGTAGTCAAGAAGGTGCTCCGGGTACAATTTTAAATACTATTTCTTTAAAGCAAAAGTACTTCATCTTATCTATAAAAATTGGGCTTTTCACAGTTATATTAATTATTTCAAAATATTAATAACTCACGAAGATATATGAGAGTACAAGACTACTGTTTATTCAGGCTACTTTTTGCCTTTATTTTTATTTTTTGGCATCTAAGTATCCGATTTGTATATACTCGTATATGAAATTAAATTAAAACATGAATCATGAAAGACAAATACAACGACCACGGACCCGAGCGGATATTTCTCTATCCGAAAAATGTTCCGCCCGGAAGGGGAATCGAACCCACTTCACTTTGGATCCAGCGGGCAGATGCTCGCGCACCACCAAGCCGCCGGCCTGTATTTAATTTATTTGAGTAAGGGTTTCTGATTTTTATTTTTTTGTAAATTTAACAGAACGTTATATACGTTAAGACTTGCTAAGACTTTTAACATTAACCCCATTTACCATTGATTCATTGAAATGTCTTCTCCACTAATTCAATTTCCTCAGGTACGCTTTTCCCCCACTTGATAAATTACATCACGTCGACGCTGCAAAAATTCCTCTTAGTACACATTGTTCCTTCAGGATTTCTAATTACACGGAGGAATTTTACGTCATCCCGTCCCTTATTATCATTTATGATTAAGGACGGTTCTCGCAGTCTGGAACAGGCAACAACGCCATCGATTTCTTCTCCGTGCCCCAGAAAGGATAATAAAACGGGGATTATGAGTTTTCCCCGTATATATACACTTTTTTATTGAGGAGTACATCAGCTGACCTTCATAAATAACGGAAACGTACCGAGGGATTACAGCAGCCGCAACATTTCCCTCTTGGACGCGTTTATGAATTTATGAATGTATCGAAGACATCCGGAGAGTCTGTGATGGCCTATAAAGTTTAACTTTATGTCCCTGCAACTTTTTAATATTGCAAAGTATCATAATATTGAATGTTATGGTTTTTGAAGAAATAATAATGAAAAATTCAATAGTGCTCAGTGTCCACATAATCGTCTCTAACCGAATTCATTGTTCGGTTGGGTTGTAATGGGAACAGTTGACCTTCCACCCCCTTAATCAATCCATACATTTCAGCTCACAATCTTTCAATCAAACTTTTTCTAAATTCTGAAAGATAAAGAACGTTCCTCAAAGGATAGTATTCCACCAGATGACAATTTAGCCGAGGGAAATCTTTGTTAAAACCTATTCGTTGATACGATGGGCGGCGGGTAGGCCCTATCCCACCCTCCAAATAGTTGAATATTAATGGTAATTATGCAGGTGTAAATGAATGAAGAAATCTGTTTTTATTTTTGTAAATTGGTTCGTTTGTAATAACCCTCGACTTCACAAACGTGATAGATGGAAGATATAAAAAAAAAAGCATTTCTGTTTTTCTTGTCGCAAAAGAGTTCGTTTGTAATAACCCTCGATTACAGTTAACTAAGTAGTTGTATTGTAGTATAGGGCACACCCACCATCCTTTAAATGAACTTCGGCTACAGATCCTGTTTTTGTAAGATTGTTAAACTTTAAACATTTTCAGTACAAAGAATTCTATTTATGCAATCATACTTAGCCTCTGTAAATAAGTGGACTGCCCTTGGACTTTTGCATACGCGCCTCCTTCTATTGGACTGAGAAGATTGCGATTAGTCGAACTTCTCTGGCGAATGATAGTGTAGGAATAGTATTTGTTACCGGGGTCTATAACGTCATATTTATCTAATACGATATTGCATTTTTTTAGATGTGTTTTGAGAAGTCTCGTCTACCTAACAATAGTAAATAGATTAGTTTTAAAATATTACATGGTGATATAATAGACGGTAATATTAAAGTACTTGTATTAGTGATTAGAATAAGCATTTTTATTTATTTATGGCAGATTGCAAACTTAAAAAAAAAACCTTTTTGAAAGGGGTGAAAAAATATAAAGGGTTAAAATTAAGGGTTGGTTCTTTTTGTATTATTAATTTAGACCTTCCCTAATGGTATGGTTCATTGTTTTTTCGAATTGCTTTTCTTTTCTCCGAGATATGAATTTTTAGAATCTATTGCTAACTTCACACCCGTATATAATAGAGCAAGTTCTTTATTCACAACTATCTTATCTAAACTTCCCACTATTTTCGCCATATTCACCATTGCTACAGAGAAAGGTTTCGCAGTGTGGAAAAACCTTTACATACAGGGTGCGTAAAAAGTATCGCACCAAATGGGATTATATGAAAACGGTTTGACAATTAGAATTTACATTTAGTAGGTTTAAATTAGATATAAATACCCATATTTTAAGATGAGTTTCATTTGTTTCCACTACTTGCTTTTTGTCAGAGGCCGCCATGTTGAATTTTTCTAATAGCATCCTAGATTTTTTTTGGTATTATTTCAAAGGTTATTTAATTAGAAGTACAACGTGGTATAATATTAGCATGTTTATTCTGAAATAACAACAAAAATAAATAATTTAAACAAAGACTTAAATTATCAAGAAACTTAAGTATTGCGCCAAATTAGTTTATGTAGAAACGTTTTGACATTTAGATTTGACATTTGTGTGTTAAACTTAGGTTAAGATAGGTAAGCGAAAATGAATTTGTCCGAAATTGAGCGCATTGAAATATTAATAATTGTTGGATTTGGTGATCGCAGAAGAACCCATGCTGAAGCTTGCCATGTGTTTAATGATAGTCATCCAAATAGGAATCCAATCAGCAGATCTACAGTAACGCGAACAGTCCAACGATTTGAAGAACTAAAAAGTGTAAAGAATTGTCCTACACCTGGAAGTTCGAAAACAGCCACATATGATGACACTTCATTACAAGTTTTACTGGATGTCTGTGAAACACCGAAACCTCAACCAGGCAACTTGCAGCAGATCATGATGTGTCTGAAGGATCAATTAGAATAATATTAAAGCAATAACAAACATTCCTCCGGCTTATCTGCATAATACACTGGGCGCTTTTCTTGATAGACTTTCTTATTGTCGAGAAGTGAATGGACAACAATTTGAGCAACTATTGTGATTTTATTAGGTTTCTTGTTGATTTCATTTTTGTTTTCAATTATTTATTTTTGACGTTATTTCAGAATAAACATGCTAATGTTATACCACGTTGTACTTCTGATTAAATAACCTTTCAAATAATACTAAAAAAATCGAGGATGCTATTTAGAAAAATTCAACATGGCGGCCTCTGACAAAAAGGAAGTCTAGCAAAACAAATGAAACTCATCTTAAAATATGGGTATTTATATCCAATTTAAACCTACTAAATGTTAAATCTAAATGTCAAACCGTTTCCATATAATCCCATTTGGTGCGGTACTTTCTACGCACCCTGTATATCGAGTTGATTATGTAGAAAGTAAACAGCAATAGTACATACATTTTCAAAAATACTTTTAAACTTTTTTCTATTTTGCATCTAAAACGAAGTCGTTAACGCACTCATATGGGTTCGTTAATGGCTCGCCGAGTGTTATAATAATTTAATTTTTCAAGGTTGACACCGTTGAAATTCAGAGCCGCAAACCTGTGCTAAATTTTCGGCGAGATAGTTTTGAGGTTATGTGATGGGTGAAAATCGCAAACTAATTTCAAATTGAAATGTCAGTTATTAGTGTTACCAACCGCCATACAATTTTCTAAATATGTATGGTCGATTTTTAAATTTAGAAATGGAATAAGAGGGGCAAAATAGAAAAAATACTGTAAAAAACTTAGAATAGTTGCTGATACGTGATTCCATAAAAATGCTAAAAGGTCAGTTTCCTAAATTGTAAGATAATCTCAATTCAAAGGTCCGTTTGCCTTTTCCAAAGTTGCATTTTTTACATTCGGTAAAAAAAAAAATAGAAAGTCAATTGATACTAACTTTAAAAGTTACTTAGAATGGTTTCTACTACATGATGCCATAAAAATTCTCAAAGGTCATTTTCTAAATTGCAACAATCTCAATTAACACCCGTAATTTTTTTTTTAATTTGGTAAAGAAATAGAAAATCAATTTCTACGAGTTAAAAAAATTACGAAGTTAGTTAGAATAATAGTTGCTATTACACGAAAAAATTCTAAAATTCAATTTTCTAAATTCTAAAATAATCTCAATCCAACGTCACTTTGTTTTTTTTAAGTTGAATTTTTTTTAAATTTGGCAAAAAAAATAATAGAAAATCAATTGCTACTAGCTTACTTAGAAGTTACTTAGACTAATTGCTACTACGTAATACCATAAAAATTCTAAAAGGTACATTTTTTAAATTTTAAGATAATCTCAATTGAACGCCCATTTATTTTTCTGATGTTGCATTTTTCAAATTCGGCAAATAATAGAAAAACAATTGCTACGAACTTAAAAAAATCCGTTAAAAATAGTTACTTAGAATAGTTACTCCTATGTGATACTATAAAAATTCTAAAAGGTCAATTTCCTAGATTGTAATATGATCTTAATTCAACACCCGTTTGTTTTTTTCTGATGTTGTATTTTTAAATTCGCTTAAACGAGCTTAAAATATTCTGAAGTTACTTGGAGCAGTTGCTACTAAATGATACCATAAAAATTCCAAAAGGTGATCTTCCTAAATTGTAATATAATCTCAATTCGACGCCCGTTCAAAAGTTGCATTTTTCAAATTCGGTTAAAACACTAGTAATTTTAAAAATAAACAAATTTCAAGTAAATTTGGAAAGTTTGAAATTTAGTCTAGTAAGATAATAGACAACTTAAGATATTAACTATATTTACATGGAATTATCTAAGTATCTACATGGTGTATTTCCAGATGTTTATTACACTTGAAACAAGAATCGATTTTGAGTACTTTTGTATGTAACATATTATGAGAGTTATCTGCAAATATTTCACCATTTTTAAATCGCTCGGCTTTTAATATAACTTTTGTTATTTTAAATGAGATAATCTGGAAACCTAAGGATTCAGAGATTTAAACAATATTTTTAAAACAATACATTCCGAGTGAATTTGAAAAGATATTTTTTTATGATCTCCAATGATGCATAGCCTCACAAATAAACGTAATTGGAATCCTATCCTAAATATCTTACTAGATTAATATAGAATTTCAAAGGATAACACCAGGAAACGTTTTTTATGGAATAGGCAATGTTTTTGAGAAAATACTTTGGTAACTTTTATTTTTTGTTCCTTGGGTGAATATAAAAAAATGAAGAAGGTAAATAAATTTTATTTTGACATTGAATAGTTTATTATGTGTGCATACAATTTCATTTCAAAATGAGTAAGCACCGATTTCCAATTTACAAAATTTTATTCTTCGTATTATTAAAGAAACCTAAAGTTTAAAGTTCCATTTAATAATCTGTAGTATATTTTGAGATCCACGTCAAAAATATATATGAATGGGACCCCAAAATACAGGGTGTATTTGAAATAACGAACAGGCATTTAAGGGCACATACACAAAATATTTGTGAAGCCATTTCCGTCAAAATTTATTCGAAATTTTTTTTTTAATTTTCCTATTTTTTCTAGGTGTTTTAATTTAAACATTTTGAGAACCGATGCTTTTCTCATTTAATTAGGTCTGCATGGAATGTGTGTTTGTTTATTTAAAACGCGAGATACGATTTCTTGCCTCCGAAATTTGAAGTGTTATCGCAGTTTTTTTTGTAAAAGATAAACAGTCCTCAAGTTCATTGATGCTTAAAGAGCACTCAGATATTTCCTACGCGCTTGTTGTAATTCGATATCTAAAGCCGATGCCGTTTAAGAATTAGGCCACATTACCACTGCCCCCAAACATGTTTAAAAATAATATAATCTCTTTGTGGTTACGAGCCTGTTCGTTATTTCAAATACACCCTGTATAGGTTCGCCTTGGGGCCCACAATTTACGCCACCAGTGTGCGAAAATTATCGAAAATTGAGTGTCCCCTGCCTTGGACGATATCGTACACATATTATTGCGCCTAATTTAACTCATCGTAGAGGGAGTAAACACATGAAAATATTGTTCGGCTGTCTAACACATGTCCGCAAAGATCCATTGTTCAAAGTGGTAAGTGCCTACGACAATCGTGTTGATCGTACACGTGGGTCAATTGCCTAAATTCTTAAAAGCTTAGATCATCATTACCAGGCGGTGCTCGTGCCGTTACGTTTGGGTTGGCCAGCTGTAATAGAGGTAGGTAACGTCCATATAACATTGAACATACCTATTCTCGTCAGCTGTAATAGAGCTATCGCTTCTCTATGGATAGGATCAAACTATAGCTGTAGTAGATCTATGTGTGAACACAAAAGACTTCATTATTATGCATCCCAAGATTGCCAGATACTGTCTGCAACTGTCCAGGATTTTGACTGGGCACTGTAATTCAAGAAAGCACCTAAACAGAATGGTCTTCTGCCCCAGTCCCATGTGTAGAGGGTGTGAAGCTGAAGAGGAGACCGCCGGACACATACTCTTGAAGTGTACTGCCATCTCCACAACAGGACAATCCATAATGAGAGAGGGATGTCTACAAACATTGATATCCAAAGAGTCCCTCTTGGTGCAGTCCTGGCGTTTGCCAATGCCGTGGGTTGGCACCGGCACCGGGGAATGAGGACGTACAAAGAGCCCATTGAGGCCTACGTGCAGCGGACCTCTCTGTCCTCCCATCGGAATAATCCAGATCCAGATGTGTGAACACCTCTTCATTGTACTGTCTAAATTCGACTCTTCCAATCAATTGTTTAATAATCAATATTGCAAATAAACTGTTAAAATCCTCTTTGTAACCCGATGTAAATCCAATATTTAAATACATAGAGGTGTTAATTGTGACATGCCCAAATATTGTAATTTTATAAGAGATGCAATCGAGAAATTAAGTTCTTTGAGATCAACACTGGAATGATAAAAAAAATTTACTTGATCCAAACGATATAAATATTTCAAACAATTTTTTCACTTCAGCGTAATTACACATCACGTCCGGTGCGGCTCAAATCACGCTGTCATTAGTTTCAGAGCAGTGTTTAATGCCCAAACGGGTGCCACCGTACACAAACACTTAGTCACCCCCTCTATAACTGGAAGCGGCGGATAAGGGGTGATTAAGTGTTTGTTTGCCCCCTGTTGATGGGACGCGTTTCTAGTTTTTTCCTTTTCGCACTTCTTTGAGTTTAACAGTTTGTCGCGACAAGAGGGGGAGAAACATTACAAAAAATGGCGCTAGGGCTTTATATAGATGCACACAAATCATTTTAAACCCCTTAATGCACGCACCGATATAGAATTTAGAACACGGGGAGGATAACGAACTCCGAAGTTCGCCATTAGCGTGAAAGCACTGATGATGGGTGTGGTGGGGGGTGCATTAAGTCAACGCTTGGCGTGGATGTCGATGTGGGGCTTATCATGTTTTCGATGTTATTAGTTTGTAATTATAACATAACTCAATTCACATGGGAATAGGGGAACAACGAGATCTACATATTTATTTGTAACAATGATAAATATCTTTAGTTGTAAAAGGGACAGAGCGATAGGATTACATTGGAGTCAGCTACATTTTCATCACTGTCATACCTAAAATTCCAGCTAGAGCACTCAGATTTAAAACGTAACAGAAAAATGTTGCGGGGGTGCGGATGAGTGTGGGACTGAAGCTTCAAAAAGTTAGGTTTAACAAATAACTGCAGTAAATTTCCGGACAGTTTCTGTATGTGTATATATTTATATGGCTACATATGTCTCCTATAACTTTTTTTTTTGGTGAAGCGAAATGGCGATTTGAATAAATAATGCGTCCACCTCAGTAGCAATTCATTATTAATTCCCTCGGAGAAAAATGCGCACGAGTTGTGCCGTCCTCCGTATTTATAGCAGTGGCGTTCGTTTTACCCGCACATATGACCCAATTCCGATGGCCCCGTGGCGCTTAAATAAATTACGCGACTTTTTTATCGTTCTAAAGAGTATTCTGAATATTTAATGGGGGTAGTTTAAACATACACGACATTGTATCAATTCCTTCTCATTACCGAACACCATAGTTATAGTTTATTTACCAACACAACACCAATCATCTAAATTAATATTATACAGCTTATAGCATATGTAATAATTAGATAAAAGGAAAGACTTCAAGAAACACCTTCCTCTTGAGCAGAAATATAATTTTCTCCTCTACCCCAGTGACAGCACTTGGGGTCGATTTTTTAAGGGACGATTGCACATTTTGTTGTTAATTGCAGCGCAAAGGTGTGGCTGAAAGATGTCGTAATTATTGGGAGGAGAATGGTGACTAGCGTCAAATTCCTGTTTCCATTTATATGTAATATAAGTTTATAGATTACAAAACATTAAAATGTGGTGGTGTTTAAATGCAATTTTACATGAATTTCTTATTAATTAACATTCAAATATTTAAATGTTTAATGTTGGCGCCCCTGTTTGAAGCGTTGTAATAAATATATAAGAAATGTAAAGCCGTAATTTAATTTACTTATGTTTGTAAATAACCAGTGAATGGTCGAAACTAGTCACATAAATAAAATATAGTGGTATAAAAAGTTTAAGTGTTTTATTCCAATTAAAATATTTGTTACAGAATGCCATTTTATTTAACTGTGCGGAAAATAACATCACTTGAATAACAACCTCCTTTTTAAATGCAAATTCCAAGTTTTGTTCGAAGTTGCTCATAACATCTTCCAACAGTTCCCGATCAATTTGCTGGTATTCACGGCGAGTGGCATCCTTCAACTCTTCATAAAACCCCGCACGAAAAAAATCACAAGAACGAGGTGGCCAGGGCACATCGTCGAAAACTGAAATGATTCGTTCCTGAAAAATCTCCCGAAGAACTCTCATTGAGGCACCTACTGTGTGGGCCGTGGCTCCACCCTGCTGAAGCCATACACTCCCAATGACTTCCCGTCTCTGTAGTTCTGGCACCAGAAAGTTGATAATTATTTCAAAGTAGTGATCTGATGTGAAGGTGACGGTGGCACCGTGTTCCTCAAAAAAGTAAAGTTCGATTACGTCACATTACACCCAAGTGGAAGTGAGCTTCATCACTCATCACGATGTCGGTATCTCTCAAATATTGGGCGTTTTCACCCAATTCTTGGACAATTGCTATCTTAAATGAAGGGAATTTTAAATCTTGTCGTAAAATGCGTCTGGCCGAACTACTGCTCATTCTTAAAGCGGTAGCATAGAACGACGCGAACTCCTCAATATTGCCTCTCTCACTCTATCAATATTGTCTGGTGTCTGCGCAGTACGTGTTTTGCATCGGGTTAGAGTTCCCGTTGTTCTGAAATTGTTGACCCATCTAAAGATGGTGTTGCGATCTTGTACGTTTCCGTGACTACCAACGTTGAAATATCGCTGTATTTGGATAATAGATTCACCAATTTTAGCATAATTATCGTACACGTACACACGATGCTGTACATTCCACTACGCTATATTGGCGTGGCCTGCGGAGTTGAATGACACCGTACCGGTTTACCCCACTCTTCTATTCGCTGTGTACATGCGGTTCCCCTGTATCACCCTGTATAATGTGAAATACTGTAGAGCCGAAAAGAGTTAGAAAGCTATCAGGATGATTATTCAGGGCGCTGAAACTACTATCTGTGGACGGATAAGGGTATGGCTTTTTGATAACTTCCTATTAAGAGTTCCTTATGCCATGGTGCAGAAGTAAACAAATAAATTTTGTAACAAATACTGTTTGGAATAAGTATCCTCACCCCAGCCCCCATATTTGCAACCTAACCAACGTTCTTGTATCGGTCTTAAATTGTTATTTGAATCACTTGTACTAGTTGTTTTCATCTAAAAAAAAATATCTATTTTAGAAAAATGTATTGTTCTACAGGTTGGATTATGGGGTAGGAGCCACCCACCATCCTTCGTTCACATTTAATCTACGAAGCACAATTTTGGATAAATGATTATTTTAGTTCATTTACTACAGGAATGAATACAAAATACAAAAAAAAGCAATTGGGACGAGGGGCTCTATCTTACGATTCAATATCCTTTTTTTTTAATTAGTTCATTTACACTATCTCTTTCTTTTTTCAACTAGTTTTACACTAGTTGTGAAAAATTGTTTTCTTTTAATGACCGCCATTTTCGGTCTCACAAAAAGCCTCATTTGAGAGCATTTTCCATAAGATTCTTAAGAATTTCTGGCCGTAGTGCTAGCATATGAGTTCGAATATTGGTCTTGAGCTCCTGGATCGTTAATGACTCGTTAAAGTAAATCCGATGACTCATGGGCCAGCTGAAATTTACTTATTATGCGTTCGTCAAAAGTGCCACACTTTGTCAGGCACAGTGTACAGTGACTCTATTTTGTTGGAACACAGTTCTCAACAACTGGTCTCAAAAATCTGTCGATGTCGCTCTTCATTTACGGTTATCGCGACACATTCTGGGCCAATCCATTAGATCACCCAGACCACGTTGCCTAACATTTTTGATTTTCCTATTTTTTTTTTACCAGTTAATACTAGGAGAGTTCAAAAGTATTTAGGCTAATCTTTTTTTACCGGTCATTTTAAGTTTGCTTCGTAATCGTTTTTCGATCGAATTATTAAGTTTAGCGCGAATGTATCTGTTAATTTTATAGATATCAAAACAAAATAAAAATCAAAATGATCAGAATGATGATTTAGATCAGTAGTTCTCAAAGTGGGTGCACTTGCAAAGGGCACTTTAGGGTGCCGCAAGTACGCCACAAGGGTATTAAATTAAATAAATAATTCAAGTTATAAAAAATGAAAATTGGTTTTTATTATAATTCTATGATTGTTATGTTTGTATTTGATTTGCTTCTATGGTTTATTTTTTTTATCAATCATATCGTGGGATTTCACTACGTCGCCATTGTAGTCGTTTCTGCTAAACTTAACTGGTACGCTCGATGACTCGCATCATGGCGGATTCTCCCACTCTTACAAGTTACGGCGCAATCTGTAAGTGGCGACATCGTTGAATGTAGTAAGTAGTTTTTTTTTTATTATTGTTTCGACAATAACGAAAAAGTATCATCCACAAATATTTTTTTTTTACTGCAAGAAAATAGTTATTTATGCAACAAGTGAGTAAAGTAGTACTTTTTTCACGAGTAGGAAAGATTGCCGAAGGCGAGTGCGGCAATTCCTACAAGTGAAAAAAAGTTGCTTTACTCTCGAGTTTCATACAAAATTTTTTCTACGTCCGTAACTTTAAATGAATTCGATAAAACCTTAATCAATTTTTATAAGTAATAATACTTTTTTTAAATGAAGAAAATAATAATCATCAAGTTTTCTTGATCGGAAACGAATGTTTGACATTTATCGGCGGAACTCACGGCGTGTTGCGAAGCGTTCATGACACAATTTGCGCAAACAATTTTATAGTAGCGTTAAAAAATGAACCGCTACGGCACTTTTTTCACGCAAAAGAGTGAAAAAATTAACCGTTATGGCACTTTTTTTCACGCTGTTTGTAGCGTTCAGGAATCACATATTTTATGAACCCAAATTAATGAAAAAACTGTACATTTTATAACGGACGTAGAAAAAATAAATTATTAACTTTTAACTTAAATTTTATAATAAAATATTGAAGTTAATTATGTTATGAATATTTTTTTCATTCAAAAAAGAAAATGTAATAATTCTAATGATTAAGAAGTGGCTACTTGTAGCAAGGCAAACAAATCAAGTAGCACTAGTAAATCATCAAAAATTGATAGTTCTATTAGTGAAGATTTGATTATTTTTAACATTTGACAACAAACAAGCACTTTTGAAACACCAGAAACAATAAGTTCTCGTAGAAATGTTGCATTGAAAAAGGAATGTAAAAACTCGTTTATATCACGACAGTTACTTAAGAATAGGATTGGCGTGATGTGATGATAAATTAATTCCCAGACCTAATTGTATTGTATGTGGTTTAGAACCGCTTTTACAATCGTCGGATAAATTATGGTTAACTTATACCCTCTTTAACTAATCCCATCGGTTATCTGTCAGTTAATGCACGCTGCCTTTTACAAACGCTTAGATAGATTTTCTCCTGAAACGCCAACGTTGGCAGTATTGCGGATGCATGCGATTGCGCAGTTTATAGAATTGGCATTTTGCGTTCTGCTTGCGGAAAGGTTAGAAAGTTGTGTTTGTAATCATTGTTGCGACCCTTGACCCCCTCAAGCTTCTTTTCAATATCCCCCCTACAAATATGCCAGAATGCATGTTTCTTAGAAACTAGTTTGTCGCCCTCTAACCGCCACAATATGTAATACCGATTGCAGATCGCCGAGATTTAACTGCTACTCCAAGCACCGCATAAGACTACTGCGAATTATCTGCTTAGTAAACCTAACCCTACTTTAACTAGGCATTGTAAAAGCGTATTTTCGCATTTAGTCCAGAGATAGTGGTAACCTTAATTTAACCGACTATTGTAAAAGCGGCCCTTAGTTTTATTAAATGAAGCTATGGTTTCCAGTAAAGTATTGCGATATTTCTCCACAAAACATGATCACTTGTCTAAAAAACCTCTTCACATTCCAAAGACCTGATGCAAGAAAACAAAGTGAAAATGTTTTTTTTTGCTGACTTATTTTTGACATATTTCCTCGAAAAATGAATACTGTTGGCAAAACCTTGATTCGCCCGGCCTGTATAGCAATTGTGAGAACAATTTTTGGTGCTAAAGCAGAAGAAGAAATTTAAAAAAAATATATTTTGTCAAATGACACTATGAGTAGGCATATTAGTGATTGGCGGAGTTGAATGCATTTTTGATGTGAGGTCGAGTACTGCGAATTCTGGGCCAGTGTACGTGTTTTCGCCCTGGCTCACCACTTCTCGAATAGCTTCCTATCACCGATCTGCCTTCTCTAAAGCCATACTCTGCATCGACTAGGTCAAAACCCTTTTTAAGCTCTTCCCTGATTCGCCTATTTGTCACTTGTTCGAAAAGCTTGCCTATGGCTTTGAGAAACCATATGGGTCTAAAGGTCTTTTCCTGCTTTTCGTGGATTCTCTACTGATCTTTCATTCTTTTGGGAACCCCTTTCGTTAGCAGCTGGTCAAATAACTCTATATATGTATACTATTCTAGATCCTTTCTCCCAAATGGATTTATCGACTTGGTTGCAGAACTCATCCCATCCTTCTTTCTACACTTCCTGTATTGCTTTTTGCGTTTTTTTTTCAATCTAGCTTATTTAACAGACATTTGATCACCTGAACAAGTATAACTCCTCTAGAATGTAAGAAAGAAATGAACATACTTTAACTTCTGCAGATAAAATTAAAGTTTTTAAGGATAAAATAGGGGCCGCGGTGGCCCAGTAAGTAGAGCTCCTGCTTATAGGACTCGTGCTCGTGGGTTCGAATTCCATCCGCGCGGTCACTTTTTCGAAACGAAAAATGGCCGTGCGGGTCTATGGATGTTTAGTGTATGTCCCTTTCATCATTATAAATGATTATTATACAAATTATCGGTTGTGGCAGAATGCCCTAGTTGGCTACGTCAATTAACAAATCATCCGCGCTTCCTCAACCCGAATTTCTGTCAACCATCCTCCCTTAAAAAAAAGGATAAAATAAAAATGTGGAAAATAAAAGATAAAGAAGATAAAGATTTTGATGTTGTGTGTCCTCTAAAAGTCTTGAGAAAAAGCTATGAATTATTCAAACCAATGCGAGATCAAAATTAGTAACATTACTTTCTTATATTCAACTGATTGGATTTTGGAATATACCCTCCGTTCACATTTAAATTAAATCATCAAAAACCTTTGTTCATGATTGCAGTTAAAAAGGAGTTGGGTGGGCCCCATTTTACAATCCAACCAGTAGAAACAGAAGGAAGGGTTTCACATCTATCAATAAGAAATCAAAGAAGATGTAAATGTGTGACTTATACTATACCTAAATTCAAAAAACGAAATTAGGGTTCAGTTTTATAATTTAAAGTTTTCAAATTCAATTTAGTTTTATTTTTCAAGTTAGTCCTGTGGGTAGAAATAAAGGATCTTAAACCAATGTTATATCACTAAGTACTTAGTACTAGTAATAACGCAAATTTCTTTTGTATCATTCAATATCCGGCGTGGCGCTAGCCAGGGAAGTAGTTGTTTCAATAAGTTATTTGTTTATAGTCTTAGTAAGACTTAATTTTGCTTGCAGAGTTACGAACAGGTTGAATATTTATATGTTCAGACTATATTTCGTTTTTTGAATTTATTTAATACTCTCTGCAACAAGTAAGGTTGTTTTTATTTTATTTATACTATACCTAGTAGAGAAGGATAACTCTTGAGTGAGTAGACTCAAGAGTCAAGTCAGTGAGTCGGGTAGTGAAAATATGAAGGTCTTCTTGAGTCATGAAAAGTGTATGGTTTGTAAGATTTCGAAAAGATTTGTTTGTCTTTAATTACGGGACACATTGGAAAATGTTTGGAAGACCTTGCAAAGCAGACCACAAAAATGAGTCATTTTTCCCATCTCTAATACCTAGTGCTACTTACTATCGTGAAAGTCATTAGAGTAGCGTATAATAAATAATTCTTTAATTTTTGTCTCCGTTAGCTTATCGACACTAGAAATCTCGAAAAATGTAATTCTAATTAAAAATGTAGCTATCTCTTGCTTAAGCTAGGCGCGATTACGAATCTATGGATTTCAGTGCCTGCACCAATTGTGCTTTGTATAGAAATAAGTGCAATTAATTCCCAAGAATCCATAGATCCTGTCAACGCGCCACAAAACGATCAATCGTGGTCTGACTAGGAGATTTTTAAATATTAAATGGCAACATTGAGACAAGATAATTATCGATGGTTTTTAAAGTAGAATTCAAGGATTTTGATGCTGTGTTTTTTTTTCTAAATCCAATAATATATAAAAGTGATATTGGTATTTTATCGACATACAGTAAAATTTCTTTCTAGCATCGTTATATTCTTTTGGGTAATTAGAAAAACTGTAGCCAAATACTATATGATAATAAGTAGTTTGTGAGCGAAATGTACATCTAGCATAAATAAATAAAGTGTAAACCAAGTTAAGCTAACTACATTAAGTTATTTAATGCTGCGTTTTTGAGAAGAGAAGAACTCGACCACTAACAACTCAACATCACAGGATAAGGGTCGGATGTGCGCGTTACAAGCCTCTTCGGATTATCATTCAATTAATTCGAGGCGACCGCAGAAAGGCTCGGACGGACGTTACCCCAGGAACAAACCGGCCACGACCAGAAAGATCAATGACACCGGGGGCTCTACAACCAACTGCGGCACGGGCTTCGGGAAAAGCTCGCATTTGAATTCTGGACGGCACTCCTCCACTGTAGACCCATTGTTTACCAGGAATTTAATATAACGCATCGCTCGCAGTTGAGCTCCGTGCTACGCCCACTATAATAAATCACGAAACGATACATGTCCAGATCCTCTTCCTTCTGTCTGTTGTCGAGGGCGTGTGTGTGTGTGCGTGTGTCTAACAGAGCACATGAACTGCCCATTTGCATTTTCATAATCCCGAGTGAGCTTAATTTAATCATACATTTGCATGTTTTCGCGGTGGTTAAGTTAAAACATTTCTGGCCTCAAGCCTCAAGGACCTTTCATCCAATGCAAGGTGTGTAAAACTGGTGGCTACCCAGAAATAAAATGTTAAAGTCAACGATACTTTAGGGGAAAACGAGCAAACATTTTTTGTTTTAGCAATTCCAAGGCACAACCTATTTTTGCTAAAATAATAGTTTTAATTTCCACGATATCCTCTTTGTACGGAAAGTAAAAAAAAAATAAGTAATGATATGATGATGTATACAGTATTTTTTCTCTATGAGAAATCCCTATAGTGCGTCGGCCAACTGTACAGTAGAGTGGTTCTTATTTTAGAAGTATGTGAAAATTAACGGGACAACCCGGAAACTTGTTCGTATAGATAAAAAACTAATAACCTTAAATTTTGAGCCATATCGAACATTGCGTAACCGAGCCCTAGCCCTCTAAAATTTGAAAAAGTGGGTTTATTCCCTTTTTCTTCATTTTGGTCCACCCTAATATTAAACGGTCCACCCGTTAATTATATATTATGTCGATAGAGGATGTTAATGTGAATCCAAAACGTGTTTATTTGATGAAGTTGGACTAAAATTGATGAAGTTATTAATGTGTTACGAAACTACAAAGCAAAGATCCAAAATATCGGCCGGAAAATCAAAAACCCTTCACTAAAAGTAAAAAATGCAGACCGAAAACTTGAGAATTCAAGTAAAGGAAAATTAATTTGCCATTTTCACCCCCAAAATAATTCTTAAGCTCAAAGTAAATTTCTGGCCAGAAACTCGAAAATAATAGCCAAAAAATAAAAAATAAAATCACCCAACAAAATCAATCATTTAAGTTAAAAAATCTAAAAAATATGAAGAAAATCATAAATTTAGACCGAAAAATTCGAAAATTCGGGACTGAAAATTAAAAACACAGATTAAAAAAATTTAACAAAATAAGGAAAAATTTTTACCGCAAAGTAAAAAATCTAAAATAGAGGCCAAAAAATGAAAAATCAACAATCGTGGCCAAAAATCAAACATTTTGACTCGGGCCTAAAAATAAAAAATGCAGACCAAACAAATCGAAATTATCTGCCAAAATAAAGGAAATGTAGGACAGAAGTTTCTGAATTTAGACTACAAAATTGAAAATGCAGGTCAAAATTCAGAAATATATACTAAAAAAAATCCACAATCGGGACCAAAAAATCAAAAATTTTGACCAAAACTCGAAAACTAAAAATAAAAAATGTAGACACAATAATCAATCATTAAGGTTACAAATTCAAACTATAGGACCAAAAATAAGAAATTCGAGCTTAAAAATAAAAAATACGGACCAGAAAATTGAAAATTTAGGCCAAAATAAAGAATATTTCGACTAAATGATCACAAAAGACCAAAAAATTAGTCAAAAATCGAAAAAAACAGGCCAAAGATCTTAAATATGAGCCAAAAAATCAAAAATCCCGGTCTGGAAATAGAAAATGGTGACCAAAAAATTGAAAATTGAAGTAAACGAAAAACAATTGTTTTTATATATTTTTATATTAATAGAATTAATATAATTTTTCATTATTTCGCGCTCTGTTCAAAAAATTGTATCACACAATTTGATAAAGGTGTGTGTCCAACTTTTTCCAAAATCTTCATGTCGAATGAATTTTGAGTTTTTTACGAAAGTTTCAAATCGATTTTTATATTTATTTCAAGCCACCAAAATTATAACAATTTTTTGCTATTTTTCGCAGTGATTATATGAAATTATGACAAAATCTAGTGATGGTGTATAAGCAGTTTTCCGCATAATAATAATCTCAAATGATTTTTGAGTAATTTCGGAAAATTTTAAGTTTTTGTTTGACAATTGTTTTTGTAAATTCTTGAGAGCAAAATTTTCATAAGTTCGCGTGCTGTTCAAGTAAAAAATTGGTTTTGATATTTATCCAGATTTTCCCAAAATCATAATTTCGAATAAATTTTGAGTTATTTTGGAAGGTTTTAAATCGTTGGCAGTTGTTTTTATATTTATTTTAAGCCACCAAAATTATAACAATCTTTTTCCAATTATTCGCACTGATTACAAGAAATTATCATCAAATCTGGTGATGGTGTGTAAGTATTTGTTTACGTAATAATAATCTCTAATGATTTTTGAGTAATTTTAGAAAATTTTGAGTCCACAAAAAATTTATTTGTATTTTTTTGAGAGCATTAAAATTATTACAATTTTCATAATTTCACGCGCTGTTCGAATAGAAGCATCAAAAAATTTGGTTCAGGTGTGTATCCAGATTTTCCCAAAATCGTAATTTCGAATGATTTTTGAGATATTTTGGAAAGTTTTGAATTGATGGTAATTGTCTTTATATTTATTTAAAGCCACCAAAATTATAACAATTTTTCACGATTTATCGTGATAACTGATTACATAAAATCTGCTGATTTTTCACATAATAATAAGAATTTCGAATGATTTCTAAGTAATTTTAGAAAATTTTAAGTCGACAACAATTGTTTTTATATTTGTTTGAGAGCATTAAAATAATTACAATTTTCCATAATTTCGTGCGCTGTTCAAATAAAAATACACAAAATTTGGTTTTGGTGTGTATCCAGATTATTCCGAAATCATAATTTCGAATGTATTTTGAGTTATTTTAGAAAGTTTCAAATCGATGGCAATTATTTTTGTATTTATTTGAAACCATTAAAATTACTACAATGTTTCATAGTTTCGCGCGCTATTGAAATAAAATGTATGTAAAATTTGTCGTTGGTATGGATCTATCTTTTCAGGAAAGTATAATCTCGATTGAATTTTGAGTAATTTTGGAAATAGAACCATAACCACAAGCATTGCATTTATCAGTGAAGGGATCTCATCTGCTTTAAACAAGTGTAAAATAAGTGACAGATATGCCGCGCATCTTCTAATTACCGTCGATGAAGGATTAGGTCACAAAACATCGAAATATATAAGTATGATATAACTGAAACATTCACAACTCTGTCAATTTTAGTCAGATTTTAACAAATAAATTTGTTTTGAATTCGTATTAACATCCTCTGTCGGCACAGTATATCATTTGACCATTAGGGTGGACCGTTTATAATATTAGCCCCCCCCCCCCCCTGAAAATGAAAAAAGGGAAAAAAACGATTTTTTTCAAATTTTAGACGCCCAGGGCTCGGTTAGGCGATGATCCATATAGCTCAAAATTTACAGTTATTAGTTTTTTATCTATACGAATAAGTTTCCGGGTTGTCCCGTTGATTTTCACATACTTCGAAACTCCACCATATATGCTAAAACCACTCTACTGTACAGCCTATATAATATTAAAGAAAATATTTTGCAACCCGCGAAAATCGCAACACCAGACGAAATGGCCCTCGACAGCCTTAAAAGCGGAAAGTCTGTTTTTTTGTTTTGTTTCTCCAACTTACTGGTTCTGATCGAATTGAAAATGGAAATAAAATTATGAAAATTTTGCAATATTTCGTTCCGCTTTTGCGAAGAAGCCGCAGCTTCCCAGGGGCGCACACTTAGAAAACCGCTGTATTAATATTTAAATTACATTTCCGAGTAAAGTTTTTTGACCTCCAACACTCAAGAATCAATACGACGGCAATGATGTCCACCTCTTAGTAGGATCTAGTCTTAACTTAAATAATTTACGGCCGTCAATTAAGAGATCCGTGTAGTTTTAATTGCGGTACTTAAGTGGTCGCAATTATTCGAATTGGATGAGTCGGGCACGACACTTTAATTCCATCAAGGAGTTCCGTGAATGGGAGTCGTCAAATTGGCTCAGTTTCTTTGCTGGTCGTCTTATAAAATTTGATTGCGTGATTTGAATGAGAGTGGACTTACTGTATAAAAGTTCAGTGGGTTAGGATGGCTTTATTTGCTAGTCGGAGGTCATCCTGCTTCAAAACGTTATTTTGATTAATAACTGATGATTCGAGCAGAAGCATTAAATTCGTCTTTATTTAATTAAATTTCAATAACATTATTTTTTTTATATTTAAGGATGTAATTAAATGTCTTGAATTATTTTATCTTTATTCTTAAATATTCTGTAATATTGTTCATGTATTAATAATTTAAATTGATCAATAAACAATTTAAGGTGCACAATAACTTAATTTCAAATAAATCTTCTTGCCTAGCTTAGCACTTTTCATAATTTATATTTGTAGTCACATCCTTAGAAAAAATTGGTTTTCCCATGAATTAATAACCGCGAGCATGATATTTCTTTTTTATATCTTTGTGATTATTTATTGGGATTTCCGAAAAGTTTGCGGGATTCCTAATATTAACCACAATAATCAACAGATTGCAGATAAGGTAATCGCTGTCGTTATTATGGTTCAATTCTACGGACATCGCATTTCAGTTACCGTTACTTCTATTAATCTCAGTTGTTAATCTTCCCGATCCATAAACTATCGGTTTGCAAAATTTGCATTAGTAATCACACGTCCGTAGCAGCCTCGTTACGTCCAACGGTATTTCGCTATTCTTTTCTACATTGACCAACTTCGAGTCGTCTCAACGAAGAACTTCTCACGATTAATGTTTTCCTTTACGGAATATACGTTTTTCTTGCATTAGAATTCAATCAAGGTCGGAGTCATTGTGTGCGAGTGCCGTGGAAATGACATAAAAATTGCAGATGCCTGAGAGTCCGACCTTCGTGACTCCAATTTGCCCAGTCCTGATTTGCATTAGCAAATCCCAACTATTTATAGAAAATCATTAATGTTCATCAAGTCTTTGCAATTGGCTGTTTACATTTATAGGTGGTTTACTGATCATTAATTAATTACGTATTTACGAACGGATTTGTTTCCAATATTTAATAATACAAACTAGATGCGATCTATTGAATGCAGATTCAAACCAGCACCGGATGTATGCAACCCAATATGCATAAATCGTGAATTCAAATTGCTATTGACCGTATTGTTGAAGTTTAAGATCAGGGGCGCGGCATGGAAATATCTCGAGCGGCGCGGCGCCTTAACAAAAGAATAGAAGGTGCCCTCTCTTGGTTTGGTTGGTTAGTTGAGGTGTATTTAATTAATATTCAAATATAGTATTATACACAGTGGGCCAAAAAAAAGGTACAAGTAGTTTTGTACTAATATATCTTCGTGAGTTATTAATATTTTTAAATAATTAATACAACACTGAAAAGCCCATTTTTTATAGATGAGACGAAGTACTTTTGCTCTAAAGAAATAGTACTTAAACTTGTGCCCGGAGTATCTTCGGGTGATAGTGGAGGTGCCAAAATCCGTGGCTGGAAAGTTATAGCTAACTTCTCGTCGGTCTTTTATTAGATTTAATCGGCAAAATTATTATAATTTCATTTAATAATTTTGCCAATTAAAAAGATAATAGAAGTATTTGCCATCCAGTGTAAACCATCTAAATTTTATTTCTGTAAGCAACTAAACACAAAAAATTACATTTTTGGATAATTTCGATTAAACAGAACAAAAGTTGAAATTTGTTATAATTTTGTCTTCAAAACCGTACAAAAATAAATTTCATCGACTTTTCAAAAATACTCAAAATATATTGAATCTGATTTCTTGAAAATCTTTATTTATATCTCGTTACTAGATTTTGAGATAATTTCATGTGAACTTATTTTTTAATAATTCAAAAACAACAGAAACAAAAGCCACGAGCAAAAACTTTAATCGAAATAAATATGAAATTGATTTCGTAAAAAGCTACACTGTGTACATAAAGTAAGGAATCAATTGGATTAAAATTCAGGGCATTTTCTTTCAGAAAAATGCTTGGACACGTGTATTATTTTTTTAACGCGCATTTTCTTGATATAAAATTCAAATGTACAGGGTGTCCCGTTGAGATACGACCCCTAAGTTAAAATTTTCAAATGTGAACCCCCATTTTTATTGCATTTATGGATTCTACGTAAAGAAAAATCATTATTTACTTAATGAAATGATTTTTTCTTATTAATTCCAATGTTTCGATGAAATCTTTTACCAAAAATAAAATAGTAGCAGTACTTTTTTAAACGCCATTTCTTCGAAAACAGCTGAATATCAACATGAAACATACTCAGAATTTTACATAAATCCATAAATGGAACAAAAAATGGGGGTTCACATTTGAAAATTTTAACTTAGGGGTCGTATCTCAATTTTGGGACACCCAACTCTGTACATTTGAATCTTATCTCAAAAAATGCGCGTTAAAAAAATAATACACGTGTCCGAGCATTTTTCTGAAAGAATATACCCTGAATTTTAATCGAATTGATTCCTTACTTTATGTACACCGTGTATATCCTATTACTATTTTCGTGTGTTGGGTTTCTAAGACGTTTTTTGTAATCTGTTTGATGATGATTAAATCATTAGTACCGAACAAGTAATAGGCGGATGTGCAATTAACAAAAGCTTGAAGGCATGAATGAAAATGTGTAATTTTGATGTTTTGTTTATGTTTATAATGTGTTTTTGAATTTTGTTAAATTGGCAACATCCATTAAAATTGAATGAAGCGTTTGGCAGTTACGTAATAATAATAATATATTTCATTTTTTCCCCTGTTACATACATACAAATTAAACAATAATACTGAAATTAAATAACAAAACTCTACAGTGTGTATCAGCCAAATTGAATAAATTCGATAATAAATAAATGGGGGCGTGTTCGAAAAAACGCTCGTATACGTCGATAAGTATTTTTAGTTGCGCATTTTTTCCAACAAAAACTTTTTGTACTGGGTGTGTCATGTAACAGAGGCCAATACCAACTTTCTTATTTTAAATGCAACACCCTGTATATTATTCAATTTTTTGATTGTTCAGAAAATTCTAGAATGTCCTATACTATAACTAAAAATACTAATCGACGTATCCGAGCGTTTTGTCGAACACGCCCCCATTTATTTATTATCGAATTTATTCCATTTGGCTGATGCACACTGTATATTCTGTGAGAGAAAAAAATGAGATGTAGTTCAATATGTATGCCAGAGCACACCCTGTTCTTCTATTACACCTCAATCAATTGTTTAATAATTAAAATAAAACAGAGAAATTATAATGTGAATTTGTGTACGTACATACAGTGAAATAAAACTAAAATATAATTATTGCTATAAAATACATTTAAGACAACATAAGTTATATGAAAATGGACAGAATTACGTTTTATTTACCATCAAATGGGGGAATATTTAAGTTAGAACATTGTTGATTATATAATGATGTAAAAATATGTTTTTGAATTTAAATTTCGAATTGGGGTTCTTGCCGGAGATTGAAAGATTATTAACAAAATTTACAACAATGGTATGTTGAAACGATTTCTCGAATAAAAAGCTCCAAACATTAAGATCACATTTTGGAGGAATAAGACCTGCAACGTATCACACATTTTGGATTTCATTTAACAGGAAAATCTCTTAATTTATCCTTTACTTACGTATATCAAAGTTGCTCCAATTTAAAGTCTCATGCGTCACAATATTAACGATTTATGCAAACAAAACAAATATTCAAAAATAAGTAATGAACAATTGAAAAACACAAAATAAATATTTGTTTTTGAAATTCCGGGTCATTCCATGCCATTTCAATAAATGCATTTTAAATTTTTGGTGCACCATTTTTTATATTTTGCACATTTTTATTCGAGATGGGCAAAATTTCTATGATTTGCTGCACTAGATCTGACTCAGTTAAACGAATTGACTCGGTGAGTCAGCTCCATGACTCCTATTTAAAAATGTAAAAATGTTTCTTGCATGAAGGCGACAATCAAACAAAAGGTCTTCGCTTTCTAATTACCCTCCTCTATCGTTAGTCGGAAAACTACATATCTCGCGATATTAATCTCGATTTTTGACAAAGTTTGCAATCACCTATAACTAAGTAAAAATTCATATCCTTATCATTAATTCAAGCACTTTAATACTCGAGAATAAAAAAAAACGTTACGGGCACCCCTTCAACCTAGAAAAAAACAATATTTCTTCCATCAGACGCAGAAGCCCATACCTCGCAATATAAATCTAGATTTTTGACTAAGTAAATAAAAATTCTTATTCTTATTAATAATACAAGTATTTTAATAATCAAGAATTAAAGAAACGTTACGAGCACCCCTTCAATCCAGAAAAAAATCATTTCTCTCGTTAGTCGCAGTTATCTTGTAATATTAATGTCGATTTATGACAAAGTTTGCAATCAGCTATAACTAAATAAAAATTCTTATCCTTATCATTAATTCAAGCGCTTTAATAATCGAGAATCAAAGAGAACGTTACGGGCACCCCTTCAAGCCAGAAAAAAATTATTTCTCCGTAAAGCTACTCGCATACTTATCGGAATCGGACGGACGGCACGCACCGGAAAAAATTGCTTAACACAGTTGTAAACGAGTTTAGTCGCCGAAATCCATACCTCGCGATATTAATCTCAATTTTTAACAAAGTTTGCAATCAGCCATAACTAAATAAAAATTCTTATTCTTATCACTAATAATAACTTTCATAATTAAAGGTTAAAGAAACGTTACGGGCACTCCTTCAACCCAGAAAAAAATAATTTCTCTCGTTGGTCGCAGAACTCCATATCACGCGATATTAATCTCGATTTTTGACAAAGTTTGCAATCAGCAATAACTAAAAATAAATTCTTATCCTTATCATTAATTCAAGCACTTTAATAATCAAGAATCAAAAAAACGTAACCGTAAAAATTCTCCCGTCAGTCGCAGAAATCCATACCTTGCGATATTAATCTCGATTTTTAACAAAGTTTGCAATCAGCCAACTAAATTTAAATTCTTATTCTTATTACTAATACAAGTACTTTAATGAACAAGAGTCAACGAACGACTGCAATGTTATTGGATATGAATGATTCTCGCTTTTTGCGAAGTGAAACTGTGTGGCTTCTGTGGCGCAAACGGTAACGCCCCAGACTAACAATCTGGATGTTGCAGGTTCGATCCCTGTCGGAAGCATGTGTTAAACTGTTAATCCAATTTATACTATTTATTTAAAAATATTTGCATTTGCAAATTAAATGATTAAATTATTTAAAATTAAAATGTCATTGTTTTTTACTTTCTCCGTTATGAAGTACGAGAAAGTATTGTGATCGTGATTTTTTTCAAATCTTTTTTTACGGAAATATCCGTTTTGGGGTCCCTAAATGCTATTTCAACAATTTCTGTAAAAAAAAAATTGTGTCTCTGTGTGTGTGTGTGCGTCTTATTTGATAATTTGAAGAACTGAAAAGCTTTCGTACACCGGAAGTGGGTGTTTACCTTAACTGTTTTTTGTTTTTTGCCAATATTTTCTTAAATATGAAAAATATCACAAAAACATTTAAACAAACACTGAAGACAACAAAGAAATGAACATCTATTGCTTGAAAACATTTTTCATAAAATCATTTTTATTTGTTATTTTTTCATTTTTGGTTTATAATTATAAAACGATAATAGTTACAGCAAATTTATGTTAATAATAATTGTAGAGACTGCTAAAATGAACAACTTATAAAGAATAAGTTTTTCTAAATCCCTTTAGTTTTTGAGTAAACTGAGTTTTTGAATTTGAAGTATAATTTTTCCATCTTTCATAATTTTGACGTTTTAAACGTCAGTTTAATCCGAGTTTACACAACGCTCGATGTACATTTAAAATATGCTTTCAATTGAAAATAAACCATAAAAACGTAGAACGTAATTGTAACTGTTTACGCATTCTTTATTGATATATAACTCTTTAAAAGTGTTTTATTCCAAAATATAGTCAAACGCCTTTAGCAACAAAAAGGGAAACAAATTAAATTTACGTAAATCGCAATTATTGTTTCATGCAAAAAAATATAGGAATGTGTTTATTGTAGACATTTACGGAGAGGTTTATAACCATAATAAAATATTTACATGTAAGTGAATATTTTCGCTTTTTGTTAATTTGGTATTATTAACAAAATGTGCTACATTAAATTTTCATAATTGCGACACCAATAAAAAATTTGCCAACAGAATCTTTTGAAATTTTGCCGATATCTATATATAATACATCTTTATTAACAGAAACAATACTACATATATTTAGATATTTATTTACGGCTAATGACCATTTTATAAAAATATACAAAAAAATAGAATATAAAGTTATATTACAAATATGAATATTTCATAACTAAAAACATTACATTTGCAGGTTACATATAACTAATTAGTAATATACAAAAAAGAAGTTGAAAAATATACACTGTTACTGAAAGAAATAACCACAAATAGACAGTTAATTCTACGCGCTTTAGCAAATTTGTAAAATTACCGAAAGAGGTGGCAAAAATTGATAAATTGTAGCTTAAGTTTAATAAAGTTTTGTTTGTTCTGAACCTGCATTTGGAGCCAAATCATTTCTGGCTCACCTCGTGTACGTGACGACAACAACACACGATCTATAGACTTAGTTCATTGCTGAATAAGGCTTCTTGCTTGAAATTTGCATAAATACATGTCAATTGACCAAAAAAAAGGAAATTCGACGTTCAATTGTTTATTTTTTATTTTTTAAGGATAACTCTTGAATGAACGGTCAAGTTTTGAAAAATCTTGAAGTGTTGTTCTTATCGAATAGATGCAAATAAAAACAAAAAATAAATTCGTTGTTCAATTGTTTGAAAGGATGACAAGATTTTAAAAATTTGTCTGCAAAGTGTTT
This sequence comes from Ocypus olens, assembly GCA_910593695.2. Lineage (NCBI taxonomy): Eukaryota > Metazoa > Arthropoda > Insecta > Coleoptera > Staphylinidae > Ocypus > Ocypus olens. Next base: position 41,671,212 of record OU343048.1, read on the forward strand.
TACCCGTCGAATAGAAAATTAAATGCGTCGTTTAATTGTTTTGTAGTTTTGAACAGATTTTTCCATCTCAATTCATTCTGGAAATTTGCGTCGATTCAATGGCTCGTGCGAATAAATAAAATTTATCCGGCCAAATTTAACCTCTTGTGGTATTACCCCCGATAACTCTTGAACAAAATAGCAGACTTTAAAAATTCTTCCAGAGAAGTGTTGTACTCCTCGAATAAATGTAGATAGGACCAAAAAATTATTGTGTTTTTTGTTTTTTGATGAAACTCTCTTCATCAAATAGATGCTGATAAGACCCAAAAATTTAATTTGTATTTCAATTCTTTTCTGTTTTTTTAGGATAATTCTTAAACGAAAAGACAGAGTTTTCAAATTCTTTTAGCAAAGTGTTGTTCTTAAATAAAAAAAAAGATGTAGGCTAAAAAATTAAATTTTTCATTAAATTAATTTCTGGTTTTTAAAGATAACTTTTGAACTGATGACCAGATTAAAACACTTTCAGCAAAGTCTTATATTAATCCGAAAGATGTAGATAGTACCAAAAAATTAAAGTTTGTTTTTTAGGTTCCAAACCAAATTGAAAAATAATGCATTTCTAATTGACCATAAAAAACATTTGCCATAACCTAGGTCAAAACAAAATGGCAGCCATCTTAACTTGAACTAGAAAAACGAAAAATGCAATCAACAATTTGAAAAATTCTAAAAATTTAATCAGTCAAGGAATTTGTGCCAATAGCTCAAAATCTATTGAAAAATAATGCATTTCTGATTTAGCATAAAAATAATTGCCACATCCTAGGTTAAAAAAAATGGCAGCTATCTTAACTTGAACTAGGAATACGAAAAATGCATTCAATAATTTGTAGAATTCTAAAAGAAATAATTAATTAAGGAATTTGCTGCAAAAGCTCAAAATCCATTGAAAAATAATTCATTTCTAATTTACTATTAAAATAATTACCATATCCTATATGAAAACAAAATGGCAACCATCTTAGCTTAAACTGGGAAAACGAAAAATGCAATACACGATTTGTGAATAAGTCTAAAAAGAAATAATGAATCGGGAAATTTACTTCTAAAATTCAAAATCGATAAAATAATAATGTATTTATAATTTTCTATTAAAACAATTGCCACATCGCGGGTGAAAACAAAACCGCAACAATCCAAAGTCGAATTGGGAAAGCGAAAAATGCGTTCAACGGTTTAAAAAATTCTAAAAATATTTATCAACCAAAAAAATTGCTCGAAAAGCTGAAAATCAATAAAACTATAATGCATTTCTGATTTTCCAACAAAACAATTGCCATATTCTAGGTGGAAACAAAACGGCAACAATCCAAACTTGAACTGGAAAAACGAAAAATGTTTTCAGCGATTGAAAATAATCTAAAAAATTTATTATTTGATGAATTTCTTTTAATAGCTTAAAATATATAAAACAACAATGGATTTTAAATTTTAGTTAGAAACTATTGCCACATCCTAGGTGGCAACAAAGTGGCAGCAATTCAAACTTGCAGTTTTAAAAAAATTCTAAATTAATTATCAATCAAGGAATTTGCGTCAAACGCTCAAAATCAATTAAACTATAATACATGACGGATTTTCCATAAAAAAATTGCCACATCCTCGGTGGAAAGAAAAGCGCCAATAATACAAACTTGAACTAGGAAAACCGAAAATGTATTTAATGGTTTAAGAAATTCTAAAAAAAAAATAATCAACTGATGATTTTTTTTTTCAAAAAGCTTACCATCCACAAAACAATAATGCATCTCTGATTTGCGATTAAAACAATTGTCATATTCTTAGAGGAGACTAAACGTAAAACAATCCAAATTTAAACTGGGAAAGCGAAAAATGAAGAAATTATAAAAAATTAATAATTCAATGAATTTCTTTAAAAAAAAGCTCAGAATACATAAAACAACAATGGATTTCAGATTTTAGATAAACACAATAGCCACATCCTAGGTGGAAACAAAAGTGGAAACAATCCAAACTTGAACTAGAAAAACGAAAAATGCATGCAGCGGTTGAAAAAATTCTAGAGAAAATTTAATCAACTCAATTTTTTCGAAAAGCTTAAAATCTATTAAACAACAATGCGTCTCTGATTTGCAATCAAAACAATTGCCACATTCTGGGAGGAAACAAAGCGGCAACAATCCAAACAAACAGGAAAAACGAAAAATGCGTTCAACGATTTGAATAATTCTAAATTAATTATCAACCAAGGAATATGTGACAAACTCAATAAAACTACAATACATTTTTGATCTTCCATCAAAACAATTGCCACATCCTAGGTGGAAACAAAACGGCAACAATCCAAACGTCAACAGGGAAAACGAAAACTATTTTCATCGATTTAAAAGAATCTAAAAAATTAATCACTTGACGAATTTGGTTTAAAAGCTCAAAATACATTAAAGAACGGTGCATTTTAGATTTTAGCTAAAAACTATTGCCATATCCTGGGTGGAAACAAAAGCGGCAACAATCCAAACTTGAACTAGGAAAACAAAAAAAATGCAGTCAACGATTTGAAAAATTCTAAAAAATTATTCTCTCCAGGAATTGGCTTCAAGAGCACAAACTTCCATCAAAGCAAAAAGTACTCGTCGAATAGATGCAGATAAGACCAAACAAATAAATTTGTCTTTAAAAAAATATTAAATGGTCTTTGAGGATAACTCTTGAACTGATAACCAAATTTCGATTATTCTTTCAGTAAAATATTGTACTTGTCGAATAGAAAATCGTTGTTCAATTACGAGAAGATGGCCTTGAACAAAATAGCAGATTTGAAACATTCTTCCTGAATTTATTATACTCATTGAGTAAATGTAGACAGAACCAAAAAAATCATTTGTCTTCAATTGTTTTTTTAGGATAAATTCTTTTAGCAAATTGTTGTACTTGCTGTATGTTTTCGGTTTTTTTTCTCTTGAACGAAAGGACAGATTTTGCAAATTCTTTCATTACTCATTAAAGAGATGTAGATAAAATCAAAAAATAAATTCGCAGTTTAATTGATATCCGTTTTTTTTTTAACGTGGACGAAGAGCGGTATTACAGATTTAATGCAGGCTACTTTGCGTCTTTATTTTGTTTAATGCTTCTGCAACAAGTAAAGGTTTTCAATGATCATTTTTCCTTTCTTCAAAAAGGAGACGCTGGGATATATTATATGTTAAGTGGCTCTACCATCAAAATGTTCCACGAGCCGCCACTGCTTATTGGGCCAAGATATATTCATCGGTTTTTTAACAAATTTATGACTAAATTGATTCTTCAGTCCATTTGTCTTTAGTGACATGCTGCAAACTTTGTTAATAATAATTTTTGGAGTGAAGGGGTGCTCGTAACGTTTTTTTACTCTTGATTATTAAAGTATTTGTATTCGTGATAAAAATAAGAATTTTTATTTAGTTGAGGCTGATTGTAAACTTAGAAAAAAATACTTTTTGAAAGGGGTGAAAAAATATAAAGGGTTAAAATTGAAGGTTTAATCTTTTTGTGGTAATAATTCAGGTATTTCTTAGTGGTATGGCTTACTTTTTTTCGATTCGCTTTTCTTTTCTAAGATATTAATTTCTAAAATTCAATTCGGTTTAATTTTACACAGTAGTGTATTTTTTTAATCCTTTTCAAACACTAGTCTTGAAGAAAGTACTAACTTAATGTCCTATATTTGATAATAACTAGTTTAATGTTAGGATCATTTTCAATGATTTCATCTAATGGAATTTGCAATCGGAAATAATTGCCTTTGTCACCGGAACGGCTCATCAACAGCCATTAATAATGAGATGCCTCGGTTATGAAATTGTTGCCTACAAAGGGCGTGTCTAGTTATGAACCGTACACCCTTGCAGGTGTTTGATGTGGGTCACTATGTGTAAATATTCCTTTGTGAGACTCGTTCAAGTAATTAATTTCGGATTGAAAAACATCTCGTCGTGCGCTTCAAAGACCTCCCCTCTTCCCATCCACATCCGGTTCAATGCAATTACCGGGAAAACAAAACGGGGGCTGCTCTTTTATTTATTTGGCAGGAGCAAATTGATACCTGCGAACGGCAATTGCCTTTCAATTAATTGCGATGGCTTTGTTCAATAACGTCAATTTATTTATACCCAACGAGAGAGAGAGAATGTTGGGAATGTATGCTTCCTGCATTCTGTTAATTGATTTTTGTATAATTGTTAAGTAAACAGTACAAACTAATAATAATCAGCTATTATAAGATTATAACACACAAATTTGATCTCAAATGAACAAATTTTATTGGGTAATGAGATATCATATGAATAAAATAGAAGTTTCACCATCACCATCCTCTGCCGTACTTCGTAACGTAACGGAGAAAATAATAATACATTCCTCTAGATTAAATTGATTCTATCGCTGCAGAAAGATAAATGAGAGATTCCTCTGATCCATTTCACATATCTATAAATGCAGCAGCGATAAGAGCAGTATTAATGATGGAGGAGTGTATTGCATTCTGGAAATTCTAAAGAGGTACGTCGGCTGAATTCGAGATGTGAATGCCGCCAATTGACAAGGAATAATGAAAAATACCTTTTATATAAGGTGTATCCGTTGCATATTTATGTAGGGCTTTGATAAATGCGCAGCTTTCAACGAGGGGAGACAGTCTCGTGACATTCATGCTGCGCTCGACTATGTAAAAAGGAATGAACATGAAATGTTGATGCATTGTCGGTAATTATTGTTCTTGGATCGTGTAAGGATGAAGTGTATGCATGACAGATATCAAGTGGTAAGTTGTTTGTGTCACCAGGGGCGGCTCGTTATGTAGAGCCAAGGAGCCATGGCACTACTTCCAATTTCGAGGTCGGCAAGAAATTTTTTCGTTCTGGAACTGCATTAGGAACCAAATAATTTCTGACTCCGCTCATGCGCACGACGACGACGTGCACTTGTCAGTCGTATTTCCGTGCCATCCACGATGAATGAAATTAGTTCATTACCGAATACGCCTTTTTGCTCATGAAGTATAGAGAGCACTTGAAGATTGTCAATTTTAGCACTTGAAAATGTCTTTTTCGGCACTTTGCATAGTTGAAAATTGTCATTTTTGACACTTGAAAGTTGTCTTTTATGACAGTTGAAAATGGTTATTTTTGAACATTGGGAATTGTCATTTACGGCACTCGAAAATGATAATTTTTGATAGTTAAAACTCGTTTTTGACACTTGGAAAATATTTTTCTGCACATGAAAATGGTTATTTTGCACAGTTGGTAATGGTAATTTTTGACATTTGAAAACTGTTTTTTTTGACACTTGTAATTGTATTTGTTGGCAGCTGAAAATTGGCATTTTGTGGCAGTTTAAAAATTGTCATTTTTGGCACTTGAAAATTGTCGTTTTTGACAGTTGAGAATGGTCATTTTTCAAATTTTAATTTGTGGCACTCGAAAATGATAATTTTTGACAGTTGAAATGATCGTTTTTGACAGTTGGAAAATGTTATTTTTTGCACTTAAAATTGTCAATTTTGGTACTTGAAAATGTCTTTTTCGGTACTGGAAAATGGTCAGTTTGCACAATTAAAAATTGCCTTTTTGACACTTAAAAATGCCCATTTGGTAATTGCCTTTTTTAACAGTTGAAAATTGTGACATTTGGCAATTAAATTGTCGTTTATCGTTCTTGACGCTTGGAAAATGTAATTTTTGGCCCTTGAAAATTGTGAATTTAGACTTTTTTGCACATGAAAATGGTATTTTGCATAGTTAAAAATGGTCGTTTTTGAAACTTAAAAATTTGAATTTATGGCACTCGAAAATGATAATTTTTGAAAGATGAAATGATTGTTTTTGACACTTGGAAAATGTCATTATTTGCACTGTCAATTTTTTCAATTGTCAATTTTGGTACTTGAAAATGTATTTTTTGGCACTTGAAAATGGTCGGTTTGTACAGTTAAAAATTGCCTTTTTGACACCTAAAAGCGTTCATTTTAGACTGTCGGCAATTGCCCTTTTTAACACTTCAAAATTGTGATATTTGGTATTTAAAAATTTCCATTTTTGGCACCTGAAAATTGTCGTGTTTAGCAGTTGACAATGGTAATATTTGAACCATTTATGGCATTCGAAAATCAGAATTTTTGGCAGTTGGAAAATGTCAATTTTGGCACTTTAAAATGTCTTTTTTGGCACTTAATGGTTGTCAAGTTTGGTCTTTTGAAAATGTCTTTTTCGGCACTTTGCACGGATGAAAATTGTCATTTTTGACACTTGAAAATTGTCTTTTTTAACAGCTGAAAAATAATCATTTTTGAACCTTGAAAATTGTCATTTATAGCATTCAAAAATAATATTTTTTGACAGTTGATAACTATCGTTTTTGACACTTGGAAAATGGCATTTTTGGGCTTGAAAATTGTGAATATTGACTTTTCTTGCACATGAAAATGGTTATTTTGCACAGTTGAAAATGGTCACTTTTGACATTTAAAAACTGTTTTTTTGACACTTGAAAATGGACATTTTTGGCAGTTGATAATTGTCATTTTTGGCACTTGCAAATTGTCGTTTTTGGCAGTTGAGAATGGTTATTTTTAAAACTTGAAAATTGTCGTTTATGACACTCGAACATGATCATTTTTGACAGTTGAAATGATTGTTTTTGGCAGTTAGAAAATGTCATTTTTTGCATTTGAAAATTGTCAATTTTGGTACTTGAAAATGTCTTTTTTGGGACTTGAAAATGGTCAGTTTGTAGTTGTTTTTTAGCACTTAAAAATGTTCATTTTAGACTGTTGGTAATTACCTTTTTTAACAGTTGAAAATTGCGACATTTGGCAATTAAAATTTTTCATTTTTGACACCTGAAAATTGTCGTTTTTCGCAGTTGACAATGGTAATATTTTGAACCATTCGAAAATGATAATTTTTGGCAGTTGGAAAATGCCATTGTCAATTTTGGCACTTGAAAATGTCTTGTTTGGCACTTAAAAAGGCGGTAATGTTACAAAATACAATTCGTCGTTTAATTGATTTTCGTGGACGAAGAACGATGTTACAGATTAAATGCGGGCTATTTTTCGTCTTTATTTAATTGTTTTAGTGCTTCTGCAACAAGTAAACGTTTTTAATGGTCGATTTTTCTTTCCTCAAAAAGGAGGCGGTGAGATATATTGTGTATGCTAAGTGGCTCTACCATCAAAATTTTCCACGAGCCGCCACTGTGTGTCACTGTCGATGGGAGATTAATTCTGAAAACTAGAATTTGAGAAGATAGGTTATGAAAAACTAATACTTGACCAATTTTTAACATTTTTAATACTAATTAACATATCTCAGCAGAAAACATATTAGCAGCAATCCATACTCGAGGTTAATAAATGAAAATTGCATTCAACTAGAAAAATTGTACATTTTAAAAATCATTCCTCACCAAAATTTGCTCATGAATGCTCAAATCCAGCAAAAAACGTTCAATTTTTGACATTATCAAAAGATGCATGGTGGGACAATTTTCATACCACTTCAGACGCGTCAAATGTAAAAATATATGTTTTAATAAATTTCATTTTTTTAATTAGTTGCATGGTGGGATCTTCATGTCCCACCATGTTGGTAGGACTTCCTTGTGATAGTTTATAATTTTTTCACCATTTGTTGCATTCAAACATAAGATTTAATTAAAATAAACTTATTTTGCCCCATTTTGCATAAAAAGGTTTTGTGTGCAAATACATCTTTTTCAATTGTCGAAATCATGTTCTTCAAAGAGTTAACAATATGAAAATCATGGAGTGGCAACCATTACACTCCAAAACAACTTGTCGTATTAAAGCCTGTGGATTTTCCTTAAATTAAAGTATTGTAAACTGATTTATAAGGCACTACTCTAAGTTATAAATCAATATTAATAATGTATATTTGATTTTTAAATTTTATTTTACGTCCGTCACAGTTGTTTCTTCACAATGTGGCTTCTTCAGGTGAAGAACTATATCAAAGTATTATATTCGATTCAGTGTCATTGACCGACGAAGAAGAAGTTCTTACATGCCCTAGTTCCCCAAACTGTAATTGTTGAACCCAGTTCGCTAGGGCGGGCAATCCCGTTTCTTAATCGTAGTATTCTCAGTTTTAAGTTTCGTTTGCGAAATTATTCTGTACTTTACACATACGAAGCTAAAAAGTCTCTTGTAGTGTCACTTTGCTCATATCGATGGTTGATACTGTTAGAAAGCACGCCAAAATGAAGTTACCTTTTTTATTTCGGTTTTGGGCACCGACTGCTTAAAATTCTGAGCCGGACCTGTTCGCTTGCGACTGTAAAAAAAGGCTGCAGAAACTTAGTTATTAACTCACCATCCCTATTTTCATTATCGTTCCCAGTTGAGCTGTCTCATCAACAGTGAGCATCACAGAGACAACTTCAAATTATCGCCCAATCCCATACGCACCATACTCTTAAAAGAAAATGCCTATTCGGCAATAACACCGCTCGAGGGAAACTTTTACGAATGTGTCTCGTGTGGGCCACAAGGATAAATCCAGAACTTGGGAAAATCTGGAGAAATTTCGGTCGGAAAAAGGAGTGGAACACTGGAACACATTGTATTATTAACGTAAACGCCGAAGAATCCCTTACCTCAAATGGAATTTAAAATAAACGGCAAAACGACACCTTCGTCTACATTCCACAGGCTTTAACTCTATTATAACCACGTACTTAATATAATAATAATACATAAAGGTAATAGATTGTTATTTTATAAGCCGCCATGGATTGGAAAATAAGCTATAAGGTGAGCCATAATTAAGTTAATGATTTGATTGTTGAATAATTCCCCAATTAAAAGAAACTTGCATATCTTTTATTGGCGTTTTGCTTTGGTGCAAACAAATCATTGATTCAAGCTTTTTCTTGTTTTTGAGCACTTTCCATGACGGCCGTAAAAATGTTGGCAATTTCTTGTCGAATATTGGTTTTTAGATCAACAAGAGACTATGTACAATTGCTTTTAAAATAGTCCCACATAAAAAGGTCTAGTTGCATCAAATCAGACTATCCGGGTGGCCATATAATATTGTCTAATTTCGATATAACACGTCCGGAACATTTGATGCAAGATGATTATTGTTTGATCGGTTGTGTGATATGTGGCACCATCTTGTTGAAAATAGAGGCTTTCCACAGGAAGGTCGTTCATTTCTGGTACCAAGAACTTGCACAGTGGTACTAGTCCCTGTCAGTGGCGGCTCGTGGAACATGTTGATGGTAGAGCCACTTATACAATATACCCCCTCCCTCCCCTTTGAAGAAAGAAAGAACGATTTATCTTCTTAGACCAAAGTAATTGGCGAAAAAGTGTTTTAAGAATTAATTAAAAATTCTAGCTGAGCTTGAAACTACAGGTAGTGCCATGGCTCCTTGGCTCTATATAAGCCCCTGCTTTCGACAGCGAAATATACTATTTTTGACAGCTGAAAAATACAATTTTTGACAATTCAAAAATGCCGATAAAAACTATTTTTATTAGGTGAAAAATACTGTTTTTTGGCAGCTGAAACATCGCATATTTGGTAGCTGAAGAATACCATTTTCTACAACTGTAAAATACAACTTGAGACAGCTGAAAAATACTATTTTCAACAGCTGGGGATTACATTCTTGATAGCCGAAAAAATATCATTCTGAAACATACCGGCATTGGCAGCTAAAAAATACAATTTTTGTCAACAAAATCAACAGCTGAAAAATGTCATTTTTTGACAATAAAAAATGACCAAAAATGCTGCCTTTGATAGCTGAAAAATACCATTTTTATAGGTGAGAAATACCTTTTTGACTGCTAAAAGATATCATTTTCGACAGTTGAATAATACATTTCTTAACAGCTGATAACTACCATTCTTGATAATTGCAACATACTATTATTGACAACTGTATCATACCGTTATTGTCAGCTAAAAAATACAATTTTTGAAAACAAAAAATACAATTTTTGAGAACAAAAAGTACAATTTTTGAAAGCTGAAAATAGCCATTTTTGACAATTAAAAAAATGTCGAAAAATGCTGATTTTGATAGCTGGAAAATACCATTTTTATAGGTGGGAAATACCATTGTTGACAGCGGAAAAATATCATTTTTGACAGCTTAAAAATATCATTTTTGACCGCTGGAAAATGCCGTTTTAAACAGCTGAAACATATCACTCTTGAAAACTGCAACAAACCATTATTGACAACTGAAAATATACTATTATTGTCAGCTAAAAAAATCAATTTTTGCGAACACAAAAAATACAAGTTTTGTCAACTGAAAAATGCCATTTTTACAGTTAAAAAAATGTCGAAACATGGTGCTTTTGATAGCTGAAAAATAACATTTCTATAGGTTGGAAATCGCATTTTTGACAGCTGAAAAATATAATTTTTGACAGTTAAATAATACACTTCTAACAGCTGAAAAATACCATTGATGACAACTGCAACAAACCACTATTGACAACTGTAACATACCATTATTGCTTGGTAAAAAATACAATTTTTGACTACAAAAAGTCAATTTTTGACAGCCGAAAAATGACATGTTTGACAATTAAAAAAAACGTCGAAAAATGCTGTTTTTGATAGCTGAAAAATACATTTTTATAGGTGAGAAATACCTTTTTTGACATTAAAAAAAACATTTTTGACAACTGAAAAATATCATTTTTGACATTTGAATAATATACTTTTTAACAGCTGAAACATACCATTTTTAACAGCTGAAAAATACCATTCTTGACAATTGCAACATAACATTACTGACAACTGTAACAAGCCATTATTGTTGGCTAAAAAATACAATTTTTCACAACAAAAAGTACAATTTTTGAAAGCTGAAAAATGCAATTTTTGACAAATAAAAAATGTCGAAAATACTTTTTTTGATAGCTGAAAATACCATTTTAATGGCTGAGAAATACCGTTTTTGATAGCTGAAAATTAACTTTTTGACAACTAAAAAATATAATTGTCGACAGTTGAATAATAATTTTTTTAACAGCTGAAACATACCATTCTTGACAACTGCAACAAACCATTATTGACAATTGCAACACACCATTAGTCAGCTAAAAAATAACATTTTAGGCAACAAAAGAAAGAAAGAACGATTTATCCTCCTAGACCAAAGTAACTGGCGAATTTTTTTTTTAAGAATTAATTAAAAATTCTTGCTGAGCTTGAAACTACAGGTAGTGCCATGGCTCTTTAGCTCTATATAACGAGCCGCCCCTGGGCCCTGTTCTCGTTGTCTACAAAGTATGGTTCAATGATTTGTTCCAAATTCCTGTCGAATAGGACTTTCTCGTGAATAGTTTGAGTCTTTTCAGTTCCCTAGTAACGACTACTGCTGGGAATTTTTATGATTTGAGTATTCGAATACTCGAATAATTCGAATAATTCGAATATTCGAATTATTCGAATATTCGGATATTCGCACTTATTCGAGTATTCGAATAGTTCGAATATTCAAATATATTCGAATAGTTCGAGTATTTATTTCCAGCATACGTATTTTTTGATAATCATATGATACTAGGGCTGCGAATCGAATACGAATAAATCTACAGGTACTTCTAATAAATATTCAAATACTAGACTACCAATAAACGTTATAACATTTGAAATATTCGAAAAATCTTAAGATTACAAATGTTCATAATTAAATTTTCAATAAATTATGTTTATAGCATTTTTTCTAGGACACACGGTAATGTCTAAAAAGTGTACACTTCCTTTTGTTTTGTTTTTTTTACAAATATTTCAAAAATTATTAGTTTTATAAGCATAAGAATAAAATACATATGTTTAGAATTAAATTTCTTATAAATGACCATTTTCTTTGTAAGAGATGCAGTAGCGTCGGTACGCTCTTGGTGTTTTTTTTTGTTTTTGGAAAATGTTTTAAATTTCATTACTTTTATGAGAAAAATATATAAATACAAATGTGTATAGAACTAATTTTCATACAAATTATTTCTACTTATATCATTTTTGCTGGGGCACACGGTAATGTGTGTAAGTGTTTTTTGTTTTTTTTTTTCAAAAAGTATCACATTGATGAGAAAAGATAAGAATACAAATATCTTTAGAATTAAATTTTCTATAAATTTAATCCTTTTAATTTTTTCTGCAAATTTGAATATTCGAATATTTGAATAATATTTGAATAATATTCGAATAATTCGAATACTCGAATATTCGAATAATTCGAATACTCGAATATTCGAATAATTCGAATACTCGAATATTTGAATAATTCGAATATTCGAATACTCAAATATTCAAATAATTCGAATACTCGAATATTCGAATAATTCTTTTGTAAATTTCTTCGTATTCGAATATTCGAATTATTCGTACTATTCGTATTCGATTTCCAGCCCTAGTAACGACAGCTTGGCTTATTGACATATTGCTCTTAAGGCAAAAGTGAACTTTATCGGTCATAATAATTTTCTGCCGGAAGGTAAAAATAACCATTTTAATGGAACACTTTCAAATTCTTGCACTGTAGACCCTAACAACTTTACAAATTCTTCAATGTACATTAAACCGGTAACAGTAGAAGCAGTATTAAGCACAATACATGCATTTAAAAATAAAAACTCAACCGGTCATGATGATGTACCAATGTCTCTAATAAAAAAATGCGCCAATGAATTAGCACCTGCACTAGCTGATATTATAAATCAATAAAATTAGGACAGTTCCCAAGTTTTTTTAAAACTATCGACTGTAATACCTATATTAAAGCAAGGGAATTCCCAAAATCTCAACAATGACAGACCCATATCGTTGCTATGTGCATTTTCTAAAATTATTGAAAAAAATGTTTGTAACAGAATTATATCATTTATTGAAAACTTAAACAATAAATCTAGCAATGCGCAACATAGTTTTCGCAGCAAGCGCTCGACAGAAACAGCTACGTACAATTTTGTTCAACATGTATACGATAAAATGGATAAAAACAACAAAGTGATTGGTGCATTCTTTGACTTATCGAGAACCTTTAGCAGATTAGATTTTCAGTTGATTTTAGAGAAGTTGAATGCACTAGGAATTCGCGGTCCAATAAATGATTGGTTCAAGCCGTATCTGGAAAACGGAAAATTAATGGTCAAACTAAACGATACACTCTCAGACAATTATGATATAACTTTAGGTGTACCACAGGGAAGCGTGGGAGGTCCACTTTTATTTATATTATTCATCAACGATCTCCCTGCACATATGACAGACGGACATGTTTGTATATATGCCGACGATACATCTATTGTAGTGAGTCGGCCCGATTCCAGTATATGCAATGCTAAACTACAAATTATGATTAATGAATTCACTAATTGGTGCACCGCGAACAACTTAATAATATTTTTTTCAAAAACAGTCTGTATCGAATTCTATAATACGCACACTCAACCATCAAACTATACAATCAATATGGGAAATAACAACATCCCAATTAGTGATAGTGCTAAATTTCTCGGTATACAAGTTGATAAAAAATTGTCATGGAAAATGCATAATGACATTTTACTTGGAAAATTAAATAAGTCGTATTTTGCGCTGTCTCAGCTAAAGTTTGTTTTGGATGAAGATGGACTAAAAACTGTTTATTTCGAAAAAGTGCATTCATTTTTGAGTTATGGAATTATGCTTTGGGGTCAATCACCAGCTGCCAAAAAGGCATTTATAGTGAAAAAACGGATAATTAGATTGATTTTTAAATAAAATAGCAAAACAAAGAGTCGTAATGTATCTTAGAGACGAAACAGAAATTGCTAACCAACTAGGTGATATTAGAAGTCCAGACCGTGATGATAATAAATTGTCGGCCCCATCGACAAATCATCAAAAACGCACCTGTGAGGATAACACGAAGACAAATATATCAAATAAGAATGGAAATGCATTCGATACTAAAGTCACTACATCCACGATCTCTTCAGTTGATCAGAGGAAAAACTCATCGGAGTCCAAAATTGAAAATAGAAATTTACCCTACGGTAAAGCTAATAGGAATAGAATCACTGAATAAAACACTTACTATGTTTTTTTACCACAATTTATTTTTTAAAGGAATAAATAGCAATAAATTGTGGTAAAAAAAATGTGGTAAAAAACATAGTGTTTCATTCAGTGATTCTATAATGAATTACCACGTAGTAACGGTCGCAACCATCACCATGACTAATAGGAATAATGACCTGAAAATAATTAAAAATAAAATACTCTGCACTGGAACTGTAAAATCAACCAACGACAAGCTAGCAGTATCGGAAAAGCTGATGTGGTTTTTTATTGGTGGTTTAAAGAAGCAGTGTGAAGAAAAATATATTTCTAACCATTTGTCCTCTATTCTAAATCACAATAACTCTGTATGCGCAAAAATTAAAACTAAATTTGGAACTATGTTCTAAAATTTGACTAATGAGAAATGATTGTGATACTATACTAAAACCTGATATATGGCCTGAAGGCATTGTAATTAAAGAATTTAATTTTATTAGTTACAACAAAGACAATGAAAATCAAAATTTTCGTTCAGAAAACATAGCGGAAACTCCAGCAACGTAAATAGAAATAATTCTATTAAAACAAATAATAATGTAGACTTGTCCATATATTATCTAAACATTCAAAGTTTACGAAACAAGGGGAGTGAGCGTGCTTAAATAGTTGACAAAATTAATTTTAATGAAAAATATGTTTAAGTGAAACATGGTTGTCTGCTGATGAATGTGATATATTAGTTCAGCCTAATTTTAATATTGCGGCATTCTTCAATAGATCAATGAAGAAACTCGGTGGTGTACTGATAATGTGTTCTACCGATATTAGATATAAAAATAGAGTCGACATATTAAATATGTCGTCAGAATTAAATTGTGAAATTGCAGCTGTGGAACTAATCGATTTCAGTGTATTAATTGTTACTATATATCGGTCACCTACAGGAGATTACATTAAATGACGTTTTCGACAAAATGGATGTTAATAAATATGAAATTCTAATTAACGGTGACTTTAATGTTAACTTTAATTCGAAATGTAGTTATACAATTGAACTATGCAACATATTTAATTGTTATGGAGAAATAATAAATAAATTAAAAAATAACACGAGTACTGACATACCGAGTGACCCAGGGATCTGTAAAAGCCCGATAACTTATTTGCTATTTGAGATATCGACTTCTAGTTTTCTTGAACTGGTACCCACAGTTATTCTACATATTTTAAAAATATGTATGTTTTTGTACAGGGTGTCCCAGTATACATAACATAACAAAGTTATGTTTTTTTAAATGGAACACCCCATATCTTATACTTTATTTTCAACCCTCTTGAGAAGCTGATAAAAATAGTATATGATAGTATGGGTGTATTATGGACGGTTGGTTAGTTATAGGCAAATTTGTGGCAAAAACATGTACACATTTAAAACATTTCAGAAGCGTTCCTAGCAAACATAACATCATTATTTATACACTAGAAAATTTCCCACATCATAAAGAATAATACACATCGGCTTTGGTTCTCTTTTATTCATAGAGAAATTCAGGGTGTCAATATTCGCAAAACAATGGATAACTATTTTTTTTCAAATGGAACACCCTATATATCTCGCCACTATTGCATGGCATTTTTGATAAGCTTTCCAGTGATATACAGTTTGTGTAATAAAATATTAAGGATTCTTGAGATTTATCAATAAAAACATATTTGTTTTGTCACCTTCTGCTGGTTTTTGGATTTTCAGCCAAAACTATGCATTTTCAGGAAAAATTATATGATACCAAAGTTGTAGAGCGAAAAATTTCCAATCGACATAGGCCTTTTAATTTTTAAGATAATTCGTGCATTGCCCGTCAGAGCGCGCAAAATCATGACCGTATATGCATTTTAGCGTTTTCTTTTCAAATTTTTTATTAATAAACTGCACTATACTTTATTTTCCGCACCCTCTAGTGGAAAAACGGGAAATTATAGGGAAATTAAAATGGCCCATATCGATTGAAAATATTCCGCTTTACAACTCTTAATAGATCCAATTTTTGCCAAAAATGCATAGTTTTCCCTAAATATGCAAATTGAAAATGTATATATCAATTTTTGCGTTTTTCAATGGTTTTTTGCATTTTTAGCGAAAACTATGCATTTTGGGCAAAAATTGCATCTTTTAAGAATTGTAGAGCGGAATATTTTCAATCGATGTAGGTCATTTGAATAATTACATATTTACCTGTTTTTCTGCTAGAGGACGTGGAAAATAAAGTATAGTGCAATTAATTAACAAAAAATTTGAGAAAAACGATGAAATGCATATACGGTCAAGATTTTGCGCACTCTGGCGGGCAATGCACGCATTATTGGAAAAGTAGAAATACCTGTATCGATCGAAAATTTTCCGCTCTACAACTTTGGTCTCTTATTATTTTTTCAGAAAATGCATAGTTTTGGCTGAAAATCCAAAAATGTGCAGGAGGTGACAAAAGAAAATGTTTTTATAGATAAATCTCAAGAATCCTTAATATTTTATTATACAAATTGTACATCATTGGAAACCTTATTAAAAATTCCATGCATTGGTGGCAAGATATAAAGGGTGTTTCATTTGAAAAAAAAAAAGTTATCCAATATTTTGCGTATGTTGACACCCTGTATAGCAGTATGAACAAAAAAGAACCAAAGCCGATTTGTATTATTCTTCATGATGTGGAAAATTTTTTTAGTGTATAAAAAATGACGCTAGCTTTGCTAGGATCGCTTCTGCAATTTTTTCAATGTGTACTTGTTTTTGCCACAAATTTGCCCATAACTAACCAATCGTCCATAATAGACCCATACTATCTGATACTATTTTTATCAGCTTCTCAAGAGGATTAAAAATAAAGCATAAAATATAGGGTGTTCCATTTAAAAAACATAACTTTGTTCTGTTATGTATACTGGGACACCCTGTACAAAAACATACATATTTTTAAAATATGTAGAATAAGTGTGGGTACCAGTTCAAGAAAACTAGAAGTCGATATCTCAAATAGCAAATAAGTTATGGGGCTTTTACAGATACCTGGGTCACCCGGTATATGACATGAATGTTAACTTTATCAAACTATTAAAAAACTATATCATAATTCCTCTAACTTAATTGATAAATGAGTGTATCTCAATGGGTGTTTATCCAAAATGTCTGATTTTAATCGCGAAAATAGTACCGATTTTCAAAAATGGAAAAAGCTAAAGACTATAAGCCCATATCATTGGTGCCGATTATATCTAAAATATATGAGTGTGTAAGCAGTTGTATGAATATTTTGAAACTTATAATATTTTTAACAACTGTCAAAATGGATTTCGTAAAAATCATTCAACTATAAATACTATTATTGACTTATCAAATTTTATTCTTAGTGGCTATGAAAAAATCAATTCGTTGGGGCGACATTCTGTGTCAAAGACGTTTGACAGCGTGTCCCACTCCATTGTAATCGATAGATTAAACAAGTATGGCATTGATAACATAAGTTGCTAGTTATTTCTTTGTGATGGGAAACGCTTAACTAGTTTTAAAAACGAAAAATTGGAAAATGCTAACTTCGGGGTCCCTCAAGGGTCATCCCTGGGAAATTTATTATTTCTGATATACGTGAATGATATTGCTAACTGTTACCTATAAGCTAAATTTGTTTTATTTGCAGATGACACCACGACATTAAGTAAAGATTAATGTTTAATTAAACTATTGTCAAAAGTGGAGAACACTCAATCGAACACCCAGAAGTGGTTTTCAACTAATTTGCTCAGTCTAAATGAGACCAAAACAAATAAAATTGTATTCACACTGAAACACAACAATCAATTAAACAACCCAGAAAACGTAAAATTTCTTGGAATTTACTTAGACACTAAATTAACATGGAAAGACCACATTGTAAATAAACTCTCAAAAACTGTTTACTTACTGACGCATATAACTCGGAATGTATCAATGGAAGTTACTATAATAACATATTTATCTTTTTTTCAATCAGTGGTGAATTATGCTATTATCTGTTGGGGTCATTCTCCGCATATTGAAAAAGTGTTTAAAGTCCAGAAAAGGGCAATAAGAGCCATCTTGGGACTGGGATTTAGAAATGATGTTAAGCAGAAAATTCAACTGAACATATTAACTGTTCCATCATTGTATATCATAGAGAGTATAAGATATATAACTAGTAATGTAAACAAATATAGCCACCATTTCGACAATCACTTCTATAACACTAGAAATAAAAATAATATAATGACCAATCGCTGTAGACTGGTCAAAACCCAAAATGTAATCAGTTTTTATGCGCCAAAATTTTTTAATCATCTGGCGAATAAGTAGAAACTTTTACCTAAAAAAACATTGATTAGCAAAATTAAAAAGATTCTGATATCTAAAACCTACTATTTTTATGATGAATTTATCAATAACAATGCAATACAGTGGTAAACAGTAATGTCGTAATTTTAGGTTATTAACTAATTTTCTAGTTACGAATGTATAGAATAATTTTTTTCATGAAAATCGCTAATGTTTTTTCAATTCAAAAGAATACACCGGAAACTCTTCTTTAGTATTATAAAACATGTTTCGTCGGAAATTCTTAAAAAAAAAAACAAGTGATGCCTTCTTTTTGTGTTATTAACTAATGTAGTAGCTACGTTTATCATGAAAACTCGCGGAGGTGGAGTCTTAACTGCAGTTAAAGATTATTTGGTATCATCCACGATTCAGATTACCTGTAAATCATTAGAGCAGATTTATGTAAGTCTCACCATCGATAAAAAAGTGATATTGATTGGTGCCCTCTACCTTCCTCCTCTTTCGTCGGTTGAGTCTATGTTTTCATACTGTGACACACTGGAAGAACTGTTTCTGACTAGCTCAATTGATAAGCTTATTTTATGTGGTGATTATAGCTTACCAGATGTTAATTGGAACAGCGACGGCACCATCAACACAGCTTGCAATAAACAGGCAGAGGCGCTCATGGACGTCACGTCATTTCTTAACCTTCATCAAGTCAACAATTTACCCAACAACAGAGGAGCTCTACTAGACCTAATTTTTTGTGATAGTGGAAGTGAGAGTGTGTCAGTCACTAGAGCCGATGATCTGTTATGTGCTAATTCCTATCATCATATTGGCTACCTAATCGAGCTGTTGTGCAATGAAGATCTCTCTGGCTGCTATACTGAATTATTGTTTCAAGATTTCCATAAGGGAAACTACGTGGCAATCAACGACTATTTTGCGTCTTTGGACTGGTGTGCGTTCTTTAATAGTTGCGATCATTTTGATGACATTGTTAACGGTTTTTATGCAATACTAAACGTCGCTATTGATCAACATGTTCCAAAAATTAAAGCCTCCATAAATAAGTATCCCAGATGGTTCAATGGTGATTTGATCAATTTAATTCACGATAAACGTAAGGCTCACTTTAAATTTAAACAAAGTAATGATCATAGTGATTATTTAGTCTTTTCTAATTTAAGGGCTGAATGCAAACGGCTGAACCATGTGCTGTACATGAACTACATAGGTAAAATTGAAGCAAAAATCACCACGGATCCAAAACAATTCTGGAGATTTGTTAACAATAAGCGTAAAACTAGTGGTTTTCCTAATCAATTGTTTTTCAATGATGTAGTAAGTAACTCGGTTCAGGAAACTGTTAACCTCTTTGCGAGCTATTTCTCAACCGTCTACGCTACTAACACTGCTCGCTGTGCAGCTAAGTTCGATAGTGTTAAATCGGTCAATCCCAATTACAAATTTTCCATCCCACCAATGTCAGTGTTCAATGCGATCAATGATCTAAAGTTAACAACATCTTGCGGTCCTGATAACATACCCAGTGTGTTCTTAAAAAACTGTATTTTCACTTTATCCAATCCTATTTCCTTCTTGTTTAATCGCTCCATTGAATTACATTTCGTCCCCACCTTATGGAAACATAGCTTTATTTTACCTATTTTTAAAACTGGAAATCGCCGTGATATTGCCAATTATCGAGGTATCTGCATTCAATCATGTATCCCTAAAATGCTTGATAGTATATTGGCAAAGCAGTTGCAGTGGCTAGCTAAGGGAGTTATTATTGAACAACAGCACGGGTTTCAACCTGGTAGGTCCACCGTGTCTAACCTTTTGGAGTTTCAGACGTTTGCTATTGATACGCTTTCAAGTCGAGGTCAATTAGACTCTATCTATACAGACTTTTCAAAGGCGTTTGACAGGGTGGACCATACCATCTTGATTAAAAAGCTGGAGGCTTTAAATTTCAATGATAGTATCGTTCAATGGATTAGAAGTTACTTATCGGATAGATCTCAATGCGTCAAAGTTGATAATTGTATATCTCGTGATATTCTTGTAACATCTGTCGTGCCTCAAGGCTCCCATATCGGTCCAATTCTCTTCAACTTCTTCATTAACGATATCTCTAGAGCTGTTCAACATAGCCAGTTTCTTTTATATGCCGACGAAGTTGTTTACTCCAGTTAAAACTATTTCTGATTGTAATAAGCTTCAAGAAGATTTGGAAAGGGTGTGTATCTGGTGTGTTAATTCGAACCTGCATCTCAACACATCTAAATGCAAAGTTGTTTCTTTTTGTAAAGTTAGGAATACAATTACATACGATTATAAATTGAACCTCATCGATCTGACCAGATCAGGTGAGATTAAAGATCTGGGAGTTGTTTTCGATACATCTCTCTCTTTCAAGAGTCATGTCCTAACTAACACTCTAAATGCCTCTAAATTATTAGGATTTATTAATAGAAACTCCAAAGAGTTGTCGTTAAACTCATATAAAACCCTATACTGCACTCTGGTTAGACCAAACTTAGAATACGCTTCCCAAATCTGGTGGCCTTATCAAGGTTATCTAATTAACAAACTTGAGTCGGTTGAGAAACGCTTTTTAAGAACCTTAGCTTATAGATCTGGCCTTGTCAATCGTACCTCTCAAGATCTCGCAGCTCTGAGATGCTCCTATAATATTCCGCCCCTACATATTAGAAGTTGCGTTACGGACCTGTGCACACTCTACAAAATTGTATCCAGTCAATTCGATTGCCCTTTTCTGTTATCACAACTTAATTTATGGTTTCAGCCGCATGGTGCTGTTACTAGACAGATGAAACTGTTCAGATTGAACTTTAATGATTCTGTCTACGCCTACAGTAGCCCACTTCCTAGATTTATGCGATTTGCTAATCAATTGCAAAGTTTTCCTGATTTTGATCTCTTCATCAAACATTTCAAAGTTTAAAAAACATCTACTGCGCATTAACCTCGAAAGTGTGCTAGGGTAGGGGTTTATCGATTTTGACGTTTTCTACCAACTTGTGGCGTTTTTACGATACATTTTGAACAACTTGGTTGATGGTTAGATAACCGTCACATGTATAATTTTTGCAGTATTTTTAATTTTGTGTGTACATACGTACACGTTTTAAATTGAAGGTAGTTTTAGATTATATTTAAGTTTATACCATGTTACAAATTGGAGATATTCCGTTTTTTTGAAATAAATAAATAAATATAGAATGTTGATTAAAGTTTTAATGAAAATCAAGAGTTTTTCTTGAAATACGAAAAATCCACCGAAACATATCCACCGGTGGTATGATACATGTTAAGCGGAAAATTCTGGAAAAACTAGCGATAACGTATTTGTGGATTATTAACCAATTTTATAGTTACGCATGTCAAGAATGTTGCTATGAATTTTAGTGACAATTGCCCTCACTTACTTTTTAATACATTGGTTAAAATCGAATAATGTTGTGATCCAATAAAATTCTAATTTCGATGCGAAACAGCCCTGGGTAGGGACTTTTATAATTGTTTGCTCACTGAATTCGGTCTGTTCGTATTTCCGCTAATATATTAGTAGTTTCATCAATAATAGCATTTCTCAAAATCTCATGTTTACGACAATTATTGTAGCATAGATTGATACACGTCTGACACTTGGTGTCACTAAATTTAACTTTCCAAATTATGAAGTTTATACTTTCTGTTCGGCCAATTGTCTTCTCGAATCTAACTCTAAGATGTTTCCTATGCAATTATTAGCGCCTGGATCACTCTTGCTTGTTGCTTCTAGAAAGCTGCTGCAACAAACATTCGTGAACTTGACGGTAATAATTGCCGGAAAATTCGTTAGATTACAGTTGACAATTGCCCTCATTTACTTACTTACCAATGAAATTGAATAACGTTGATGACATGATCTAATAAAATTCTAATTACGATGCGTAACAGACCACGCTGCATATTATGCATGGCAAGTCACCCTGGGTGGTATCTAATCAGATAATCCATCATGTTGGTATTGCCTAGCAACGCGTTAGTACATTTTCTATAACATATAAAACGTCAGTTATTGCCGGACTTTTAAGCAGTTTGCTCCTGAATTCGATCTGTTTGTATTTTCGGCTGAAGTGTTAGTGGTTTCATCAGTGATGGTATTCATAGGCATTTCTGAAAATCTTGGTAAGCTCATTCTTACTACAATTATTGTGGCGCAGATTAATACACGTCTGACACTTGTTGTCACTAAATTTATTTTTTCAAATTATGAAATGTGAACTTTCTGTTCGGCCAATTGTCTTCTCGAATCTAACTCGTGACTGATTTTTCCTAGGAAATTATTAGCGTCTGATCACTCTTGCTTGTTGCTTCTAGAAAATCGGCACTCCTGCTTCGCAGTCGTGCCGATTTTCGTCGCAACAAGCAATCGTGATCCTCCCGCTAATAATTGCCGGCAAAATCATAGGCACTCGTTATATTACTGTTGACAATTGCCCTCATTTACTTTTTAGCCAATGAAATCGAATAATGTTAATGATATGATCCAATAAAATTCTAATTACGATGCGTAACAGACCACGCTCTATGTTATGCATGGCAATTTACCCTGGGTCGTATCTAATCAGATAATCTCTCATGTTGCCTAGCAACGCGTTGGTTCATTTTCTATAGCGTATAAAACGTCAGTTATTGCCGGACTTTTAAACAGTTTGCTCCTGAATTCGATCTGTTTGTATTTTCGGGTGAAGTGTTAGTGCTTTCATCAGTAATAGTATTCATAGGCATTTCTCAAAATCTTGGTAAGCTCATTTTTACTACAATTATTGTGGCGGAGATAAATACACGTCTGACACTTGGTGTCACTAAATTTAATTTTTCAAATTAAGAAGTGTGAACTTTCTGCTCGGCCAATTGTCTTCTCGAATCTAACTCGTGACTGATTTTTCCAAGGCAATTATTAGCGTCTGGATCACTCTTGCTTGTTGCTTCTAGAAAATCGGCACTCCTGCTTCGCAGTCGTGCCGATTTTCGTCGCAACAAGCAATCGTGATCCTGCCGCTAATAATTGCCGGCAAAATCGTAGGCACTCGTTATATTACTGTTGAATATCGCATTCTTTAACTACGTGACATTTATAAGCCAATACGCTTGTTGAATTTTTGACTCATGACGAACCAAACGAACTCTGGTCTGTCCTGCAAAACCCAGCCACTATCGTGCAAGCACGAACAGACGTGAACGTCGTGCAAGAACGTGGTACATGCACGACAGTGCATGGTCCGCATTAGGGATATTATATATGAAAATCGCTCCTGGGATTTCCGTAGAATTAAAAAAAATCCACCGGAATGCCTATTTTGGTAATGGACGACTTGTCGTATTAATTGTGTAGTTGCATATGTATAGAATGCTGCTACAAAGTAGAATGAAAATCGCTCGAGAGTTTTTCGTGAAATTCGAAGAATCAACCGGAACATGTGCTATGATAGTATAAAACAGGTTTCGGAGATAATTCTGAAAAAACAGTGATGATATAATTGTAGGTTATTAGCTAATTTTATAGCTACGTATACAGGGTGTTTCAGGGCTCTGAGAACGGTCAAACACGTGCGTATTTGTAAAAATTTCGAAAAATGTTGTATACAAAAGTTGTGTGGAATAGTTAACTGCACGTCCTAAAAATATTTAAATTTATACTGGGCGTATTATGTAATGCTTTTGTGTGGTCACATTTTATTTACTGTTCAACACTTTATAATGGCGCCATCGATAAGTTCACCTCTTCTAGGATACAAAAAGTCCAAAACTCTAGTTTACTATTTATATATGGTATTAGGAAATTTGATAGAATTTCACATAACCTAAATGAAACTGGATGGTTGATTATGTCCAGGAGGAGAGAGTATCAGGCCCTATGTTTTTACCACAAGATAATTCACAGTAAATCTCCACCGTACTTATATGATACAATTATCTTTCGGGAAGACGTTCATAACATTAATATTCGTTTTAGGGGACGCCTGTCACCACCGAAGCATTGCACCTTGCTTTTTGAACGGTCCTTCTCCTATCAAATTTATAAAATGTATAATGCAGTACCTAACAATTTTAAATATTACAATTTAAGAAAATTTAAAGCGAAATTAAAAAAAATGTACTATATGTTGTGAAGAGCGGGGGTTTGTGCTCTCTCATTTTCCATATGTGTATTTGGTTACCGATAAAATGGTATGTTTATTTCTATACTTTCGGATGTATAATAATTTTGTTATTTCTCATACTGTAAGGTTTGGATGGAAGAGCAGCATTGAGAATGTACTCAAAGCTGAATCCGACCTTAGGATTTGCGTATTATCTTTCTCGCATCATTATATTTATTTATGTATCTACTTTTAAGTTACTGTGTTATTGATGCTATTACTTTTTTTTTGTCTTTTGTTTCTGCAAATAAAGCAATTTATTATTATTAGGTGGAAATTCTGGAAAAACTAGTGATGCTATATTTTTGGATTATTAACTAATTTTATAGCTAACGCATGCATAGAATGTTGCTACTAATTCTAATGAAAATTGCTTGCAGGTTTTTCGTGGAATTTGATCAAATCCACCGGGACGTCTATTTTGGTAGTATCAATATTGTTTAGGTAGAAATTCTGGAAAAACTGGTGATGACGTATTTTTCAGTTATTCGCTAATTTTTCAGCTGCATATGTATATAATGTAACTACAAAGTTTAATGAGAATCGCTCGAGGGCTTTTTGTGAAATTTGGAACGTGAACTATGGTGGTATGAAACATGTTTCAGTGGTAATTCCTAAAGAAACAGTAATAATGTAATTTTAGGTTATTAACTAATTTTGTAGCTACGAAGTGTTTTTTCAATTCAAAAGAATACACAGGAAAGTCTCTCTAGTATTATGTTTCGTCGGAAATTCTGAAAAAACTAGTGATGACTTCTTTTTGTGTTCTTAACTAATGTAGTAGCTACGTTTATACAGTATATTTGTTTTTATCGTGGGCCATAGGATTTCACATGCTAAAAGTTATACCTCGTTTTAATGTATATTTTATCATAAAATTTTGAAGGAAATTTTAGTTAGTAATATAAATAAATTATTTTTCTGCGTGATGCGCTGCATTAGAATAACTTAAACATGTTTTATTCCATTAAAAAATAAAATTATTTAAAATAAATAACTGAGCAAAAATAATCAAAGTACCTTGAATTTCCGAAATGTCAGATTGATTAGTGAGGCAAGATATCAAACGAATTTATACTGGAAAGTGTCTGTTTATACTGTTGAAGAACGTGTAGAATTGGTAAAGGCAATTATAAGAGGTTTGTTCAGCAGGGAAATAGTTGTATTTTTCTACAAGTAGTCAGGGAATTTTTATTTTAGGGAAATATTAAATTATTTTAATTAAGCGCATCATGTAGAAAAATAATTGATTTATATTACTAGCTAAAATTTGCTTCAAAATTATATGTATGATAATAATAATAATAATAATAATAATAATAACCAAACTTTATTTCAAAGAGATGTTAACAAAACAAACAATGTTATTGGGAACATAAATGAAACTGTGTCAGAAAAATAATAAATAATAACTAAAATTATAACAAATTGTAATAAATAAATGAACACAAACTTAAGTGAAGCGCATATTATCAAAGAAAGCTTTAATATATTACTTTTCGCTTATTGTTGGATGCGGAATATACTTCCGCATCCAACAATAAGCGAAATACAGCGGTCTTATATTTACTAAATGAATTTAGATCTTGTATATTCCTTGGTAGAGTATTGTACATTTTAATGCATCTGTAAAATGCATTCCGTTCTGTCGTTGTTAATTTATGTACAGGATACGTTATATTATTTGACCTTGTCTCGTATATATTGCTTTTATTTTTAGGCGGAAATTTAGATCTGTTTTTGAAAATAAATTTTAAACATTCATAAATAAATAAACCATAAATCGTAAGTATTCCATTCTCCTTGAATACTCCTTTACAGGATTCTCTGTATGTTAAACCAAAAATTGAACGTATACATCGTTTTTGTAATTTAAAAATATTTTCTATGTGGCTACTATTCCCCCAAAAAATGATTCCAAATCTTAGGATTGATTCAAAACAGGAATAGTAAATTACCTTTAGTGACGCTTTATTGAGATATTTTTTTAGAGTGTTCACTAAATAACATATCTTCGCCGCTTTCGAGGACAAGTGTTCTACATGCGAGCGCCAATCTAACGACTCATCAATATCTACACCCAAGAATTTAACGTTAGAACTTAACTTGATTTTTTTATTGGATAGTTCGATAAATTCAGGGGAATTAATTTGTGACTGTTTTGTTCTGAATAGAACGACATTAGTTTTGTCTTTGTTAAGTCTCAGCATATTTGAGGCAAACCATTCCTCAATTTTAACAAATATATTATTCGACATTGACACGTTCTGGATATAACTCAGTAGAGACTAATAAATTTGTATCGTCTGCGTAATTAGTTATACAACATTTTGTGTCCAACCTTAACTGATGTAAGTCGTTTATATAGATTATAAAAAGAATAGGTCCTACTATGCTACCTTGAGGTATTCCTACATTACCGCTATTCCCAATATTAGATTTAAACTGCTTTCCACCTTCCTCTATTATAACCCTTTGCTGTCTATTTGACAAATACGATTCGAACCATTTTAATGTGTTCCCCCTTACCCCATATTTCTCCATCTTTAGTAACAATACTTTATGGTCTATTGTGTCGTATGCTTTAGATAAATCTAAAAACATACCCAGTGCAAGCTCCTTGTTTTCAAAAGCATCGTTTATTTGCTTAGTGAATTGAAATATAGCCGTATCGATCGATCTTCCTTTAAGATATGCATGTTGACTATCACTAAAAATTCCCGAATTATTAAGAAATTTAATTAGCCTATCGCAAATTGCAAGCTCGAAACAATTTTGAATATGATGGTAGTAGACTTATAGGCCTGTAGTCATTCATATTCTGCGAGTCTCCTTTTTTAAATATAGGCCTGATAAGCGCTAATTTCAATTTGTCAGGAAATATTCCGAATTTAAAGGAGTTGCTAATTATATGGGCCAATACTTGCGAAATTAACTCGATGCTTAATTTAACAAGATTGTTTGAAATTTCGTCATCTCCGCTACTGTATTTGTTTCTGAGTTTCTTTGAAATACCTATTAATTCTGATGGCGTTATTGAATGAAGGAACATTGATTTATTATTATGTTCTATGTGATTATGTTGTTCTCTTGTATTTAGATTTTCGGATCTTCCCTGTAAATTATTTTGTATCAAAAATTGGTTATACATTTCGGCTACACTATTTGGCTCTCCTTTTATTGTTTTTTTCTTAGTCGATTTATTGCTTATTTCCTTGAAAATACCCCACATGCATTTTATTTTGTTGTCAGATGATTGGATTTTATTGTCATACGTTCGATATCGTGATAGTCTTAATAGTTTGTCGTATTCTTTTTTTTTACAGGTGTATAATTGCTTACAATTTTCGCTATAATGCGAGAGTACATAGAGTATATCCAATTCTCGTTTACAGTCTTTTATTTTCGGATCTGTATACAATTTTTGTCTATTCCTTTTTGCGACACAAGTCATGGGAAAACTTTGATTAAATATTATATTAAATTCAAAACTGAAAAAATTCCACTGTTTGTTTACATCCTTTACTTCCGCATTATATACAGATTCCCAACTGCATTGACTTAACCTAGACATGAACTCTTTTTTATTGGTTTCGTTGAATACTCGTCGGTATTGGCGCTCACACATACTTTGATTAATATTTAAACAAAGCATGCATTTCTGGCCTAGAAGGTCAGAAACATGCAGATTTATTAATTATGATTTATACTCACCTTCATAGTTGGTGATAATATTATCTAGACAACTTTTACAATTTTCAGTCACCCTAGTATATTCACTTATTGTTGCACGCAGACCAAAACATTCTAGAATAGTAAAGAATTGTCTTTTGTCTTCATTGTCATTCTTTAATTCAATATTAAAATCGCCACACAAAAAAATGATCTTCTCTTCTTGGACTATCCTCGACAGCAGACCCTCAATTTGGCGGTAAAATATCACTTTAGTTTGATTTGGTGGACGATATATGGAAATAATAATGGCTGTTTTTTTACCAATATTAAATTCACCTGCCGCGCACTCTATTTCATTGCATATTGAGAAATTATTTAGTTTATTTCGCGGTTTACCGGACTTTCCTTCGCGACAAAAAATTGCTGAACCCCCGTGCGCACCACGCAATCTGCAAAAGGCAGATACTAGTCTAAAACCGTTCACTGAAAAAGTATCAATTTCTTCATATGATTTCCAATGTTCAGTTACACAAATTATATTACAGTCCTGATTTTCTTCAACCGCTATGTTAATATTATCCACACAATTTCCTATACATAAAATATACATTAACACAAGGTATAATTTTTAGCATGTAAAATCCTATGGCCCATGATAAAAAAAATACTGTATAGAATGTTGATTGAAGTTTTAATAAAAATCCCTCAAGAGCTTCTCTTGAAATACGGAAAAATCCACCGAAACGTCTCTTTCGGTGGTATGAAGCATGTTATGTCCTGGGTGGATGCTATTCATGGGAATACATCTTGTTGGTATTGATGGGCAAAATGCGCGTTACATTTTCCATAACGTATAAAACGTCAGTTATCGTTATCGACTTTGTTTGCTCACTGTATTTGATCTGTTCGTATTTTCGGGTAGTGTGTTAGTGCTTTCATCGGTAATAGTATTCATAGGCATTTCTCAAAATCTTGGTAAGCTCATTTTTACTGCAATTATTGTGGCGCAGAATAATACACGTCTGACACTTGGTGTCACTAAATTTAATTTTTCAATTTATGAAGTGTAAACTTTTTGTTCAGCCAATTGTCTTCTCGAATCTAACTCGTGACTGATTTTTCCTGGGTAATTATTAGCGTTTGGATCACTCTTGTTGCTTCTAGAAAATCGGCACGACTGCGCCGCAACAAGCAATGCGACACCCCCGAATCCCCGAAAAATCGGTACAAAGGAAACCCCACTTGTCCATAAAACCATCAACAGCCCCATAAATTTACGACGCTGTGCACCATCCGAAAAATCTGGTATGCGACCGAGCAACCCTCCGGCAGATTTTCTCCTTTTGAAAATGGTTAAAAAACTCTATAATTATCCAAATTTATCAATTAAAATGAAAAGTTTGTTTGTTAATAATAATAGGTAAACTAGCCGGAAGAATTGGTTCATGGATAGTGTGAACTAAGATTCTGTGAAGTCTGCTGATAGTTTTATTGCTGTTTGCGACAAGTGGCATTTCTTTTCTTCAGGATTTTTCGGGGTACGAGGTAGGCCCTCAAGCAATCGTAATCCTGACGCTAATAATTGCCGGCAAGATCATAGGTACTCGTTAGATTACTGTTGAAAATCGCTTGGGTATTTCGTGGAACTTAAAAAATCCACCGAAACGTCTGTTTTGGTAGAAAAACATGTTTCAACAAGTTTCACACCCGAAAGTCGAATTTGGTGCAGTGCGGTTTTCCCTTTTCCGACAGAAATAGTTGCATTTTGCTCCCTTGCCTAAGTTTTGCATTTGTTTTAGTAATAGTATAGTTGCTCTAATGAAATCTTATTAGTTATCTACAATATGTAGAATACAAGAACTATAAATCTGATACCTTCTACCCTTTGAGCGGAGATCCTCAGGGATTTAACCTTGAGCCCCTGCTATTTCTTCTATTCATAAATGTTCTAATTACTTATATCGATGTTAAAATATTTATTTATACAAATAATGTTAAAATTTGTAGGTGCATAAAAAATGCGGACAATTGCCGAATATTGCAAAATGATTGATATAGGAGGTGTTAATGTCTTCAACTTAATATATCTAAATGTAAATATGTTGAAACAAGTAAACATTAAAACAGAAAGAAAATGCATTTATTAGGAAGCAGAGATCATAACATCGGCTGAGGCAATAGAAATAATCGCAATTAAAGAATTCCGTCATAAACGCCAAAAGAAGCAAAATACAACTGCATCTATAGTCGAAACTGACGAAGATGAGGAAGAGATTAACGATGATTCATATGACGGCATAATTAAGTAATTAGTATTGTTACTATGTGACTTATTTACCTAGTGTATTTTGCTCTTAATTTGTATTTGCATTATATTTTATTTATTTTCTCATTTTGACATATCCAATGCTATATTTTAGTCTAACGGAAATAAAGATTATTATTATTATTATAAAGAATCTGAAAAAAGTCCCTGGTAAAGACGGAAAGAATACAAAACGCCAGTCGAAAGTGACGAAGATAATAAAGTGTTAAGCAAAGATGAATAATAAGCAGATGATGATAAGTTCATAGAATGACGACTACAGACGATGTTTCGGCATTTGGTCCGTACATATTGGTATCGGCCACGTAAAATATCCATATCGGTGCATCTCTAGTCCACATAGTCTACAAGTGGTATTGTCCACTTTACCCATCATGTGAAAGTAATACTTCCCTGGCAACGTCCAGTAAGGATACTGGTAACTAGTGTTATCTTGGTTTTAGGGAGTCATGAGAGCTTTTAGTTTTGCTTAGCAAGAAGTCAATAGATATTTTATATTGCCTTAGTTCACTTTTCCTGTAAACTGCACTTTTTTCGAATTCTTGGACTACGCCCTTCCAATGCGCTATCGATAGCCACGACGGCGACGGTTTCGATCCAATGATGGTAGACGAAGTTCCTTCCATTGCTACATGTACTTGCGTGGCCGGGTACCCAAATTACAATGAGTTTGCTGCCCTTGGCCACTTCATTCAGAGCTTGTTTGCAATTCCAAGTAGTCTCGGAATCATACAGCTTTGGTTTTTTTTTTTGGTTTTTAAAGTTGTCCGCGATCATATCCTCTTTTGTGCACACCTGGGTGCATCCTAAATTTTAGGCCGGAGCCTACCTTTATTTTGCGTACTAGAAAACGGAGTTTTGTTTACGTTTCTTGACTCGATACAGACTATTTTGGCGACTGTCAATAATAACTTGGAAGACTTACATTTACCAAGGAATTACTCGCTCTGCATACCCATTTATCTTAATAGTAAATTGTACAGGGATGCTTTTAAGGTTTAACCTGTTAACCGAGCGGGACGTATAAATACGTCAAACGTAAACAATATCGGGTCCTTAAAATATAATTCATAGTCTTAATTTATTTTAAATTAAAAAAATAATAATAATATGAAATTACGTCCTCCGGGCGTGACGTATTGACACGTCCCGGTGAAAAAGTTCGCGCCCGTTATATGATGCGTAATTAATAAGAGAATTCCCCGGTTAACAGGTTAAGGCGCCTTAGGTTAAAAGTTAATTGATGTCTCTAAAAGGAGCAAATAAAGACCTGGTTAATTCATTTTGGAACATGTGGCTATTTTCTGATGAACTTTTCAACCTACAGGGTCAAATATCCTTGACTTTATTATCAATTAGTCGCCAATGTTGATTGGGCAACAGCGTGTCCTCAATTTCTGAGATTGTGGATATATGAAATTAAAACATTTTTTCCCCTTAACTTTAGAGGGCTCTAATTTGGACAGGAAGAGGTTTTGAACAAAAATTTATATGAAAGACATCCCTTAAGTTTTGCTGAAAAATCATCCTTTAAAATCCTTCGCATCAATTTAGAAACACCCTATATAGATTGGTAGTGGCAAGTAGGAATATAGGGCGTGTACTAGTGCCTCGGATGGGACTATTTGGAAAAGCAACAACAAATAATAGATCCATTTAATAACCTGTATTTTCTCAAGCAATGTATTCATTGTAAGAAAATTAAGTTTGACAACTAAATAAACTGACAGCGCTCTTGTTTAACAAAATCAAGGTGCCTAGTGTAAACGCATGACTGTCGTGCATGCCCTATGTTCCTACTTGCCGCCACCAATCTGTATAAGACAAATCGTAATACGTGTGGAAAGCCTTACATTTCCACCTCTTCATTGATTCAAATCATTAATACGTCGAAGGGTGTGGAATGAGAAAGGGAGAGAGAGCTCCTCTTCCCCAAATTCCCTCGGCGCGAACGACGCATAAATTTATTAGGTAAATGATGCGAGAGATATTGGCCGTATTGGAAATTTAAAGGCATTATCGAGCCCTACGGTTTTTTTGGTAGGGGTCGCCGTTGGAAATTACGAGAGGTTTTTTTAATA
This sequence comes from Ocypus olens, assembly GCA_910593695.2. Lineage (NCBI taxonomy): Eukaryota > Metazoa > Arthropoda > Insecta > Coleoptera > Staphylinidae > Ocypus > Ocypus olens. The sequence goes on from OU343048.1 coordinate 41,703,938, forward strand.
GAATAAATTACGACGCCTCGCCCCGAAGTGTCATCTCAATATGTTTTATAAGCAGCCGCCGACAAATAAATAACCCTCCAAAAAGAGCGGTATTTTTTTCCAATAACAGGATAAATATTGAATCAAAATATTTACCAGAGGGTGTGGGCCATGACTACTAATTAGTTTTCAGTTGCTATAAAAGTTAATTATACAAAATCTCGATTCATAAAACCTTTCTAAAAAAACGTCCATTTTATAATCTGTGTTGTTTACGCAACAGTTATTAGTTATCTACATTATTTTGTATTTTTTGTCGGATGACTCCATCATGTATTATTGAAGAGGGTGGCTGCGACCGTTATTACATGCTAATTCATAATTAAACTAAATTGTTTTTAACTTTATAATAATAATAATAATCATCTTTATTCTTGCTAAACAAAAGGAATGTGTACACAAGTCAGAGGCGGCGAGAGAGCACATGCTATGTGGTAAAAAAAACTTAACTAACACACAATAAAATTAACATATTAAAATTTAAAACTTAAAACTCAAAATCTAAAATATTAAAATTTAAAAATCATACATATGATACTCAGTAGAATAAAATAAATATAGATAAAAAGAAAATCAGATAAAATTGTAAATAATAAAAGCTAGTAACTTAATTAAACACATACATATATAATACAATTTTAAAATCAATGACTAGATGAAGTACACTAAATAAAAGTAAAATGTAGATATTCCTGAATGCTGTAAAATGCATTTTTACATAAATATGATCGAATAGTTTTTTTTAAATTGTTTTTGTCAAGTGCTTTAATATTATTTGTTAACAGATTATAGAATTTAGGCCCGTGGAAGCTTACTCCATTTGGTGCTTTACTTAATCTGTGGCGTTTTTAGTGTAGAAGATGACTTGAACGTGTGTAATGGTCATGGTGTTCGTCTTTAGTGTTAGTGTTAACGACTTTTGTTATTATGAACATATATTAAACATTCCATAATGTATAAGCAAGGTACAGTTAGAATATTTAACTTTATAAATGATGGTTTACAATCACTTCGGTACTGTAAAGAGTCGACAATTCTAATCGCTCTTCTTTGGAGGCCAAATAGCCTTGACATGATCCCTGAGTGACCCCAGATTAAGATACTGTATGCTAAGTGGCTTTCAATTAGTGCATAATAAGCAATTCTCAGTGTTTCAAGTGGTAGGTAATGTTTTAGTTGTAAATGCTGAGGCATAATTTGTTGGACAGGTAATCTTGTTGCTTACGCTAATTTAGCTTGGAGTCGAGATGTATGCCAAGAAATTTGGCAGAATTAAGCTCAGTGTCTACACGTAGGGAAAACAAAATATTAACGGTTTTATTTGCATTAACCGTTAATTTATTGGCAGCAAACCAGTCTGTTGCTTGTTCAACAAGTGAACAGTTATTTCTAAGAGCAGTTTCTTTGTTTATGTGGCCGTGCTTTAGTGTTGTATCGTCTGCATATACCAAAATTGACCCTTCATTGTTGAGCTTAGGAAGGTCATTGATATAAATTAGAAACAATAATGGTCCCAATATCGATCCTTGAGGGACCCCTTGTTTAGAGATTAACTCATCAGAGATGCTGTTATTCATGTTTACGTAATACATTCTGTCAAATAGGTAACTGCATAATAGTCGACAAGATTGTGAGCAGAAGTTATAAAAATATAGTTTTCGCAAGAGAATCTCGTGCGAGACGCAATCGAAAGCCTTCGTTAGGTCTATAAATGTAGCAGTTAAGTACTTACTATTATCAAACCCTTCATAAATTTCATCAACGAAGATTACATCTTTTGTTGATTTGCCCTTGCAGAAACCATATTGTGCATTGGTTAAGATGTTGTGTTCCTCAAAGTATTCAGTGATTTGTTTAAACATAATTTTTTCTAATATCTTGGCCACTATCGGCAAGAGTGAGATAGGTCTATAATTATTAGTATCATTGGGATCCCCTTTTTTGTATATTGGTATAATACAAGCCCGTTTTAAGCAATTTGGAAAAATGCCAGAGATTATACATAAATTTATTAATTGAGTTAAAGGGTTGATTATTGCCTCTTTTATACTCTTTAACAGGCTCGCATTAACCCCGTACATATCTCTATAATTAGAGTTTTTTTAGATCCATTATTGCATCACGCACAGCACTTTGGGAAACCTCTTTGTATTTAAATGAGCAGTTTGTGGAAGATTTTACATTTAACATATAATCAATTGGATCAATGTTTAAAAAGTGGTAAATTTTGTTCGAGATCACTACCAATGGTGTTCAAAAAATTGTTTATAGAGTTAGCATTAATATCACATGTATTATCACATTTTGTTTTAGATTGACTAGAATTGATTAAAGACCAGATTGCTTTTGATTTGTTATTAGAGTCTTTGATGAATTTCGCGTTAGCTTCCTTTTTGGCTTGATCCAGGACAGTTTTATATTTATCGTTAAACTTAATATATTCTGATTTTAAGTTAGGGTATAATTCCGTTGCGTCATGTAGGAGGTGTAATGTATCTGTCATTGACCGAAGTGAATTGTTAAACCAGTTTGATGTATTACCTTGCTTATTTCTCATTGTTTTCTGTGGAAAACAGATATCAATAGAGGTCTTTATTACATCGGTAAACTTATGATTTTTTTCTTCTACACTCAAGTTGCAATTCTGTATAAAATTCCAATCTGTGTTAATAAGTAATTGAAAGCAATTAAAGCGACCTAACTGTGTGTAAGGTTTAGTTGTTTTTAGTGTACTTTCAACAGGACTATTCTTATTTAATTCTATCTGCACATGGATGCCAATATGGTCGGATATATTTGCATCAATAGGTAAAACATTGATTAATTCGTTATTAATATTAGTGAAGACGTTATCAATACAGTTATTTTTCTAGTTGGAAAATTAACTATCCGTGATAAATTATATGTAGCTAATAGATCACATAGAGCGATAGACATATTATAATTTAAATTGAATTTAATATTAAAGTCACCTCCAACTAGAATATATTTATTTAGATCAATTTTTTCAAGTAACTGTGTTAATATTGATAAAATCTCATTGAAATTGGAGCTGGGTGATCGATAAACAGTTATGACACTAAGGTCTAGCTCAGAGTAATGAGTAGCAGCGAGTTCACTGTGAATTTCCTGTGATAAATTGTTAACGTTTTCAACTTAACGAAGTATTGTTATTCTAAAGATAAAATCGATTCCTTTAAAAAATCTCGTGTTTACTAAATCTTTTGTTCTGAATGGTAGAACTCGTTTCTCGTCTTATTCAAAATTCCAGTTGATTTTCAAATCATTGTTTAGAATGTAATCAATTCCCGAACAAAGATAATCTCAAAAGTTTGCATAACTGCAACAAAGACATCAAATTCAATAACGTTATTGTTGTAAAATATTTTTCAGCAGAGCAGTAAATCTCCTTAAAAGCGTTGGGAGTAGTCAAGAGAATGTAATTGTGATAGCTACAATATCCATCCCACATAAAATTCATTTCACGGCGTGGTGTACAGGGTGTTTCAGAGCTCTGGGATCGGTCAATCACGTGCTTATTTGTCAAAATTTTGAAAAATGTTTTATATAAAAGTTGTGCAGAATAGTGAGCTGCACGCCCTACAAATATTTAAATTTATACAGGGTGTCTCATAACAGAGTTACAGACCAAACTTATGTTTTTTTTTAAATGAAACACCCTGTATATTTTAACATTTTTGGATTCCTCGTTACTTGGAGATTAACATGACCTAGGTTGTGGGGATTGAAACTGGGCCGTTTTTGTGTTATTCAGTTGTTTATACAAAAATTTGAACAAAATTGTTGAAGTGTTTCCCTAAAACTAATAAAGATAATTCATTCTAATTTAGTGGTAAAGTTTAGTTGAACTTTAGTCTTCAAAATTACTATATCATCCAAAACGTAACTCAGCGTATTATACAGGGTGATAGCCATTCGCAAACTGCACAATTTCTTCATTTTTTTTAATGGAACACCCTATATATTTTTTCATAATTTGAAAGTCTATTGAGTAAGCTTTCGTTTCATATTAGGTTTCGTATGTCTGAAGTTGATAGTGACTCGAGTATTTCAGAATTCGTTCGTAAGTTGCATGTTTCGGTTGAGAAACATCCGTTTATAAGCGTTGTGTTTGCCTACAAAATCGTATTTTATGTTTTTGAGACATGTATTCAAATCTTGTGTCCTACCATATTTCAACAAAATCTGGATGCATTATTCCCAATTAGTTATACAAACAATTATGTTTCAATGCAGATGGAGAACTATAGTAAAAACTTATAAATCAACTTAAATAACAAAACAATTTAATAACATAAGTATATAAAATGAAAAATAAGAAAACAATTTAATAACATAAGTATATAAAATGAAAAATAACAATTTAAAGAAGTTTACAACATGTTTTCAAAATTTCGACCATTCTGATTTAAACAAATTCTGAGACGTTCAACGAACGATTTGTGAACTGCAACTAAAACTTGTGGCGTTACTGCAGAAAAAGCATTCCTAATTCGTATTCGCATATCTTCTGCTGTAGTCGGTGGTACACGGAACACCATGTCCTTGATATAGCCCCATTGAAAAAAAACTAATTTCGTGAGGTCCGGCGACCTAGGTGGCCATAGTACAGGTCCGCCGCGACCTATCCACTTATTAGGGTAACGGTCATTCAAAAATTGTCGTACACTGCGAGCAAAAAGTGGTGGTGCAGCATCCAACTGGATCCACATATCTCTTACTACGTTGCGTGGTACGTCAAGTAGGTACTCATCTAAATGATTCCTAAGAAATTCTTCAAACATTTCTCCATTCAAGGCTGCCTTCAAAGAAGTGTGGTCCTATGACGCGAGTTCCTTGAATACCACCCCATACATTCAGGCTCCATCGATTTTGATTATTTACTGTCCTTGTGAAATGAGGATTGTGGTCCGAATAATAATGAAGGTTGTGTCTGTTTACCTTGCTATTATTGTGAAATGAAGCCTCATCAGTAAACAACACAAAATCAAAAAAATGTTCATTGTTTCCCAGAATATTAAGGGCCCAGTTACAGAATGCAGTTCTAGCGGGACAATCTGCTTCTCCAAGCTGTTGTTCTAAGTGGATGTGGTAAGGGTGAAATTTGTGTTTCTTCAAAATTCTATGCGCTGAGGGCCGACTAATATCCAACTGATTATTTAATTCGGATAAACTTAATTTAGGGTTTTCAACTATCGATGCCAATACCAGGAATTCGCTATCTTCGTTAATTACAGGTTTGCTTTGCACAGGTTTTGAATAATTAACGTTACCTGTAGTCTCAGATCGCTCTTGCACTCTTCTAAATGCTCCTTATCGTGGACACCGCCTCTCGGGATACCGCAGTCCATACACTCGTGAATCCAAAAGACAATTTTTGTGACATTCGCCAAGAATGAAAATCATGTCAACCAATTCTTCTTGTGAGAAATTCATAATTATAAACTAAGATCACAACTTAAATAGTTCCATCTATTTTTGAGACTAATATAATAATTACTGTCACCTGTATTTTTTTGTTTGTTTATTTGAAATGATTGGTAACTAGATTTTAAAACATGCAAATTACCAATGAATTTTGAAATATTCGAGTAACCATCAACTTCAGATATACGAAACCTTATATGAAACGAAAGCTTACTCAATGGACTTTTAAATTATGAAAAAATATATAGGGTGTTCCATTTGAAAAAATTAAGAAATTGTGCAGTTTGCGAATAACTATCACCCTGTATAATACGCTGAGTTATGTTTTGGATGATATAGTAATTTTGAAGACTAAAGTTCAACTAAACTTTACCACTAAATTAGAATGAATTATCTTTATTAGTTTTAGGGAAACACTTCAACAATTTTGTTCAAATTTTTGTATAAACAACTGAATAACACAAAAACGACTCGGTTTCAATCGCCGAAACTTAAGTCATTTTAATCTCCAAGTAACGAGGAATCCAAAAATGCTAAAATATACAGGGTGTTCCATAAAAAAAACATAAGTTTGGTCTGTAACTTTGTTATGAGACACCCTGTATAAATTTAAATATTTTTAGGGCATGCAGATCACTATTTTGCACAACTTTTATATAAAACATTTTTCAAAATTTTGATAAATAAGCACATGATTGACCGTTCCCAGAGCTCTGAAACACCCTGTATATTAACCGCATAAGAGTGCCTTAGAATCGGAATGCATGCTACTGCTCTGACCTAAGGGAACTATTAAAATCTATCTCGCTCGTAAGTCAGTGGGGTAGACTTGGTCGAGCAATACAACCGTGTATTATTTTTCTATTTTGCGTACACATAAAAATATCCATTTAAAAATGAATCCCTAACATTTTATTAACATATGGATATGTATAAATAACACATTTCAAAAGGCATACATTAGCACACTCATTCATTTCAAATTGGAACTCGTGTGCTGATAAATACTCTAATAAAACTTGTCTTTCAATACACTAATTTTGTCGTCGGATCGTAATTCAATATCTTATGTCGGAGACGAACACCACTGGTATGGGCGGAGCAACGAGATAGCGAGTCGCAGTCAGCGTTGCCATCTGATCACATAATATTTCCGCCAGATAGGCAACCTAATTCCACTAGAATTCCGCTAGAAAATATAAAGTACGAAATAAATCTATCTCTTATTTTCACATAATGTTCAGCAGTACGTTTTGCGTACGAATTGCCTAATATTCAAAGGTAAAACAATGAACAAATTCAAAGAAAAATAAATACAGATATGATTGAATTCCTAAAAATTTAAATGAATTTTTGAAAATTAATATTTTTGGTAGTAGAAGAAAAAAAAATCTAAAAAACTAAAGTGATATTAAAGAACTCCACATTTTTTATTAATTCCTTTAAAACTAACTTACATTTTTTTTAATTTGCCAATTTCTTGTCAATGTTTGAAAAGTAATATTTTAAGTTAATAATAATATATTTAACGGGATTCACCCTGTACATTTAAGCATTAATTAAAATATAAAACAAAATATAAAATATGAAAATAAAAAAGTTTAAGATTACAATTTAAAATTTAAAATTGTCGAACAATTGAACAAATAAAAATAAATACTTATATAATGGAATTACCTTAATATACACTGGGATTTTTGAAAATGTGTCAATTTCTGCTCGAGTCATAAATTTTTAAAAACGAATTTTTGAGTGGTGTATTTAAACAAGAAAAAACTAGAAAAATAATCATGAATGATTGAATTCCATAAAAAAACTCTGATTTACCTTTACAATTAACCTTGATTTTTAAAACTGAGTCAATTTTTGTGTTGGTTATGAATTTTTGAAAATCAATATTTAATAGTTGTTAAAGACGAACAAAAAGAAATCTAAAACAAATAAATAGTAATATAATTGAACTCCACAAACATTTTAAAATAGTTCTACTTTACAACTAACTTAATTTTTTGCAAATTCGCCAATTACTCCCCGAGTTATGATTTTTTGAAAATTATTTTTTGTAAGTTGTCGAACAATTGAACAAATTTAGAGAAAATAAATACTCAAATGCTTGAAATTTTTAATATATCCACAAGATTTAACATAAATTTTGATTTTTGAGTTATAAATTTTTAAAAATTAATTTTTAAGTGGTCAAACATTTTTACACGGAAAAACTAGAAAAAAAATTATATCGATATGATTAAATTCCTTAAAAAATCTGATGAAATCATAATACATCTACCTTTAAAATTAACCTTAATTTTTTAAATTGAGTCGATTTTTTCGCGAGTTATTAATTTTTGAAAATTAATATTTTGGCTAAAAAATAAATACTGATATAATATTAATTCCTCAAAAATGTTGATATCTTTACAAAACATTTACCTTTAAAACTAATTAATTCTGCCAATTTCTGCGTGAGTTATGAATTTTTGAAAATTGGTCGAAATATTTGAACAAAGAAAAAATAGAAAAATAAAATAATATCGATATGATTGAATTTTTTAAAAATTCCGATGCTATCATAACACATTTATGTGCCTTTAAAAAAAACTGTAATTTTTGAAAGTGTGTTCATTTTTGGGTTTTAAATTGTCGTTTTTGGCAGTTGAAATTGTCATTTTTTTCAATTAAAAATTGTCATTTTTGGCAGTTAAAAATTGTCATCTTTGGCAGTTAAAAATGGTCGTTCTGACACTTGAAAATTCGCCTTTTTGGCAGTTAAAAATTGTCATTTTTGGCAATTAAAAATGGTCGTTGCCGACACTTGAAAATTCGCATTTTTGGCAGTTAAAAATTGTCATTTTCGGCAATTAAAAATTGTCGTTGCCGACACTTGAAAATTCGCCTTTTTGGCAGTTAAAAATTGTCATTGTTGGCAATTAAAAATGGCCGTTGCCGACACTTGGAAATTCGCCTTTTTGGCAGTTGAAAATTGTCATTTTTGGCAATTAAAAATTGTCATTTTTGGCAATTAAAAATGGTCGTTGCCGACACTTGAAAATTCGCCCTTTTAGCAGTTAAAAATTGTCATTTTCGGCAATTAAAAATGGTCTTTACCGACACTTGAAAATTTGCCTTTTTGGCAGTTAAAAATTCTCATTTTTGGCAATTACAAATGGTCGTTGTCGACACCTGAAAATTCGCCTTTTTGACAGTTAAAAATTGTCATTTTTGGCAATTAAAAATGGTCGTTGCCGACACTTGAAAATTCGCCTTTTTGTCAGTTAAAAATTGTCATTTTTGGCAATTAAAAATGGTCATTTTGGCAGTTAAAAATGGTCATTTCCGACACTTGAATATTGGCCCTTTTGACAGTTGAAAATTGTCATTTCCGACACTTGATATATTACATGATTTGTTAGAATTTATCAAAAATAAAAAAAATAGTATATTCACAAAAAATCTTAATAATCTTCAATTTTTGAAAATGCGTGAGTTATAAATGTTTAAAAGTGATTTTTTAATTTGTCGAATATTTGAAAAAAGAAAAAATAAAAAAAAACTGATATGATTGAATTCCTTAAAACCTTTAATGCAATCATAATATATTTACCTTTAAAAATAACTTTGAGTTTTGAAAATGCATGAATTTTTGAAAATTAATATTTATAGTTGTCGAAGACTTTTTTTTTAATGAAAAATCAATTTTTTTAATACACTCACAAAACATCTCCCTTTAAAACCTACTATAAGTTTTGAAAATGCGTCACTTTTTGCGTAAGTTATGAATTTTTGAAAATTAAGTTTTAAGTTGTCGGACAAAAAAAAACTGATATAGAATTTCTCAAAAATTTCAGTAAGTATATTCACAAAACATCTGCCTTTAGAATCAACTTAAACTTTTGAAAATGTGTCAATTTTTGCTTGAGATTAATTTTTGAAAATTTATATTTTTTATATTAAGTTGTTGAAGACAAAAAATCGATATTTTTTTTTCATATATTTACAAAACATCTATTTCATTTAATTTATTTAATGTGCCAATAACAATGGATTTATACAGATCAATATACATAATATAAATAAGTGGTTTCAATAAATAAAATAAAATATGAGTCATAACAGATATAAAAACAAAAAACACTTAAACTTACAGGGTGTAGAAATATGAAAAAGATGCGTTCAGAAAGAAAACTGTAACATAGATAAATAACAAATGTACCTTTCTTTAAACCTAAGTTTAATTTTTGAAAATGTGTCAATTTTTCAATTTTTAAAAACGAATTTTTAAACAAGGAAAAACTAGAAAAAAAAATCATATCGCTATGATTGAATTCCATAAAAGAAAACTTTGATGTAACCATAATACATTTACCTTTAAAATTAATCTTGATTTTTGAAACTTAGTCAATATTTATGTTGGTTATGAATTTTTAAAAATTAATGTTTTAAGTTGTTGAACACTTAAACAAGACCAAAATCAAACAGAAAATAAGGTCTGATATGATAAGAGTTCCTCAAATATTTTAGAATATTCACAGAACCACTTACCTTTATGTTTCGAAAATGTGAGTTATTATTTTAAAATTAATGTTAGTGCTTTTTCTCTTGTAAAATATACGTTTCGAAAATAAAGTTCAAATTTAAATTGAATTACGCTAGTTTTCTCAACTATCCAACACAATTCCGTTAGAAAATTCGCCAACCGCTAAAACGAAAATTACTCCGCAATGCGGATTCAAAATCCGCCAGATATAGCGGATTTTCCGCTGACCTGGCAACACTGGCCTCAGTGTGCGACGAAAAGAGAAAACAATCCTAGCCCCACATTAATCACTGAAACACTGTCGCACGTTAACACGTATATAAAATTGGTTTTCCAATAAAAGGAAATCATTCTTATGTCTGATGAAAGAGTACATTTTAGGCTGTGTAGCATACTAATTTATATTATTATTGTAAATTTATTCATTGATTTAACTTTAATGAAAAAAATAAGCCTATTATTGGGCACTTTTTCCTACATGTATCTTGTTATATAAAATACTTAGAGGTACAATTGGACAAAAACAATTAGTACACGCCTTTCTAGACCATAACATCTTCTACTCGGTGAAAACCGAAATAGAATATATTTAACCATTTAGCTTCAATTTATGTTAACAAATCACATACATTTACATATACTTTCCTGGTACTCCCGACGCTCTTAACGAGCAAACCGACCTAATTTTTTCGCAACTCTTAAAGCTAGCTCATCCTTCATATACACAAATAACACCCCTCACCCTAAAATATTTAGTATAAATTCAATGTTTCATGAATTTATAATTAATTGACAATGACGGTAACTCGAGTCGTAAATATTTGTTTAGATTTATATAACTGTCTTTCAAACTGTCACTGTCACAAACTTTCCTATTTATGCAAAAAAATATGAAAGATATTCCATAGATAGCGCTAAGGAAGTAATTTTTTTTGTACAATGTTTTTGTTTTCATTTTTCGCTTGTTGCCACATGTGGCGAACCTGGGCGTGAAGAGGTTAATGGGATACATTTAACACTCAATTTCATTAAACACGCATTTGCGTATTTAATACGCTTATTAAACACGCACGCGCACACGCATAAGCGTGTTTAATATGATCATTAAACACGCTAATTCGCGCTTTGATTCACAGAACCAGATTAATGATCATATTTTGTTTACTCTGTTTAATTCTGATTTTATCTTTGATTTTAAAATTTATTCAGTTGTAATTGTAATTACAACTTTAATTTTGATTTTAATTTTAATTTTGATTGTAATTGTAGTTTTAAATTTAATTTTAATTTTGATTTTAATTTTCGTGAACAAAGTCTAGTGTACAACTCGCATATAATGGCATTATATGCCCGTTGTACAATATACTATTTTACAATAATTTGTAGTGGTTAAAACATTTATTAATTATAGTAAAATTAAAATAATGGAAGAAAATGATAAGAAACGATTTTCCACGGAATAATGAAAAAAGATTCCTGCATTTCGTCCCGCTATGAAAACAAGTCAATCTTCAATTATCCACCGGAAGCCCTGGTAGCGCTTTCCGAATAGCAATTTCTGAATGCCGGCGAGACTGCACAACGGTAATTGCATTAGTCGCCGCCGGTTGAGCCGAAAGTCAAACAAAAGTTTTATAATGGTGACGGTTTGAGGGTGTTCTGGTTGGTATGCCCATTCAACAATTCAACTGTGCTGCCTGTCTATACCTGCCGAGGACAGGTACACAAATCGATAACTATTCCAGAAAACGGATGACTCACGCTTCGAACGAAAAACAGCATTAAATAATGTAATGTCAATCCTCTGATCAATACCCTCCAAGGGAATTTGTGGGTGGTGTTACGTATTTTTTCCCCTAATGTATTTATGGACTGTGTATTTAACGAGCTTGGTTTAAAGCAGTGCTTCTCAAAATTATCTGATCGCGTCCCACTTATATAATGTGAAGAATTCTAATCTCCATTAGGGATTTTCTTAAATCATCGGTTGACGTGGGAGCATTTTCTCTCTAATTTTTGTCCCACAATTCTTTTATCGGTAAACAATAATATAATGCTTCGTTTGGGACTATGCTCTATAGTCTACTGTGGCACTAACCAGGGTAGTAGTTGTTTTAATAAGTCTATATATTAGGGTGGTTCTTAACAATTTTTTCGAAAGAAAGTGTTCTAATGTGTTTTGACTGATTCTTCATTTTTAAGCTGAAAAACTGTTTTTGGGCTCTAGAAGTGGGTTGTTGATAAGGGAACTATCGGGTCACGTTATCCGTCATATTTTTTCATTAATTAGAACACTTTCTGACCATGGGAGGGCATTTCTGAGACGAAAAAATTGTTAAGAACCACCCTACTATATATGTATAGTCTTAGCAAGACTTAATTTTGCCGAGTCATGAACAGGTTGAGTGTTCACATATTCAGGCTACATTTCGTCTTAATTAAATTCATCTATCCTCGATCTCACACTTTTATTGCCAGACGTCACTTTACTATAAACTCGTTTATAAAGTTAATACTGTGGGCTTCACATTTATTGCCAGTCGATTCCATCCAATTTGGGGGCCATATTTTAAAGCAACATTAATTCCGGTCCCAATATTGAAAACTCATCTAACTTCTAGTTCTAGACCTTAATGTCGTCGTAATTCTATCAAGCGAATACGTTTTGATTCTTTCGACAATCAAGTAACAATCTGCATTTATGCTTTCGATAGGGAACATTTTTACTCGAGTCATAGTAGTTATTTTATTATCAGTATTATTATGTAATATAATAAAAGTTTTCCTTGAAGTTTACCACGCTGTAAAGGCCGCAACCTTCATTTTTATTATAATTTTCCCTCCACTTCGTGCGTTATTTCTCGCTGTGTTCCATCTGCGATGAAAGTTGTGATTCATACATCAGTTTTAATTGAAGCCATTCACTTGTCGGAATAAGCCTGCATTTATCGTCATACCCCATCACGATCCTCATCCCCCTGTCACATATAATAATTTTATGTTCCTATCATCCACTCTCTCTCTCTCTCTTCTGGATGTAAAAGCCCTAGTGACAATAAAATCGTGATTCATATCATCCCGACAGGAATAAATCTCCTGTCACTGTCTCCAAACTTACCTGTGCATTTAGGAATAAAAATCCCCCACATAATAGTACTATTCAGGTACAATTTCTTTTGTTGGGCGATTTGGGCGTAGACTGAAACGGTTTCTATGTAGGGTGGTAAATGTAATTGACAACGTGCAAGTTGTAACTTGTTCCGTTTTGTAAAGCCTACATTCATTGCTCTAGTGAGGGTGAAGGTATTTAATCATTATTGACGTGAGTTTTAAGGACAAAAAAATCTCGCAATCAATTTCAAGCGCAAAATATTTCGAGAGATCTCTCTCTCAACTATACGCTCGTCATGCACACATAGCTATTATTTATTTATTAATTTATTTTGTTGAATTTGGTTCTCATTTAACATGTGTAATACAGTGCGCGCTGTAGTATGGAATATAGTCAGTAAAATCGAAATAAAATATTTTTGGAAAAAATCCTCGAACACGTCGATTTTCTTTTATAAAAATACACATTTTTGCATGAAAGTCGATTTTCAGTCGTCATTAGTTTTTAAGTAATGACGTCAGCCACATTTTTTTTAATGGCAACCTCCTATTTTTATTCTTGATTTTGAGAGAAATTTTCATTGTCGAACTGGAAGTATAAAAATGTTGCCATTTTGAAGGTGAGGACCCGATATTTCGAATTTTTTTAAAATGACCTTGTTCCAGCGCTTGTAGCAATTTTTCCAAACAACGATGATCTTGACCTTCCATATAATACAATATGGTTTCAGCAAGACGGCGCATCCCCGCAATAAGCGCGTTTTCTTGAATTTTTTTTTAATCGAACATGTAGAAATTCTTCTTGATCATTTTGAATAATTTCTAGACTAATTCTGTGCATTCATCTCTTTCGTGCCGTCTTTTTTGCGCCGTCTTGCTGAAACCATATTGCATGTATGGAAGGTCAAGATAATTTTTGCTTGGAAAAAAAGCGCTGGAACAAGGTCATTTTGCAAAAACTCTGGATATCAAGTTCTCACCTTCAATTGTTATTTACTCGAAAAATTTCTTATGTAAGATGGCAATATTTTTATACTGCCAGTTCGACAATGAAAAGATCTCTCAAAATTAAGAAGGAAAATAGGGGGTTGCCATTTAAAAGCAAAATGGATGACGTCATTACTCAAAAACAAATGACGACTAAAAATCTACTGTCATGCAAAAATGTGTATTTTTATAAAAGAAAATCGACTTGTTCGAGGATTTTTTCCAAAAATATTTTATTCCGATTTTACTGACTATATTCCATACTCTAGGCGCGCACTTTTTTTGTAAATTCGGCATTAATAAAATAAGACAATTGGTTTGTTTAACCACTGGTTTATTATTTTAAAAATAAATAAAACTACATGCCCTATTTGATCAATATTGAATTTAGCTATTATTTAGTCTTTATAAAACTTAATTTTGCAGAACTACGAACAGGTGGAATATGTTTCGTCTTGATTTACTTATTTAATGTATCTGCAAAAAGTGATGGATTTCTATTTTAATTATTTCAAAAAAGAACGTTTTTTTTGGAATTTTATTAGGGACGTTGCTGATGCGTGAGCTAATCAAAACAAGAGGCACCTATGAACCTGGAGGAAGCACCACTGGCATTACTTATCCAGGTTCCACATACCCCTTACTTTGTTTTATTTACAAATAAATAACATTCCATTTCACATAACTTATTTTCTAATCTTCACATTTTCTTATCTTCTCGGCTTCGCATATTTTCATCTTCTCAGCTTCTTATCTTCTTATTCGCTTATCTTCCTTCTATTCAAAATATAATTCTTCCTTTTTTTCGGAGAACCGCCTCAGCTAATTTTTCAAACTTTTCCGAGTTTCTTTTGTTCTCCAATAATAAATCTACTGAATTTCTGATAGAAATTTCATTACCTAACTCTAAATTTAGATTATCCCTCTCCCTTGACCATTAACTGCAACTCTATAACGTGTGCTCAGCAGTATAATCCCACTCAGAATTTGGGTAACAAAATCATTTAGTTCACCGTGTATTCTTTCTATCCAAATTGTAATATCCTGGATTAATTTGCTTGTCCATCTTCCTTTCGTACTGTTTGTCCATTTTTCTTTCCATTTATTGATTGTAATTTCTTTTGCCCCTTTTTTAACAATCTTGTTATCTAACCCCAATTTTGAATCTAAAAAAATACACTTACGTATTTTTTTTCTACACACCTGTACTTTCACTAATCACCTACCCTTCAGGTATAAAACGGGTTCAGACATTCCATAATCTCCTCAGTTTTTCACTAGTTGTTCACGTTCACGTAAGTGTATTTTATTCTTTAATATTCAGTTCAAAGGCGAAGCTGCACTGATGAGAGATAATTTTTACATATTTTATGGTTCAGTTTTACAGTTTAAAGTTTTTAAATTCAATTTAGTTTAGTTTTAAAGTTAGTCCTGTACGTAGAAATAATCGATCTTAAACCAATGTTATTTATCTAGTAGTACATACTATAATAACATGCAAATTTCTTTTGTATCATTCAATATCCGCCGTGGCACTAGCCAGGGAAGTAGTTGTTTCAATAAGTTATTTGTTTGTAGACCTATTTAGTCACGAAGAGGTTGAATATTCATATATTCAGGCTGTTTTCGTCTTTATTGAACCTCAAGATTGTCATTAAAACATTTTACTGTCATATCTTTTTTTATAAGATAATTCGTAAAATTAACACAAACTAAAAAATCGCACTTTTTTAAAGTTCCAAGATTTCAAAATCGTGGTTTTAGTTTAGCCAAATGCATTGTCCGATTTTGATAAATCTAACTTCAAAAAGTGGAAAATGTAGTGAAATTTAAAAACGGTTTAACAAATATTTTCGTGAAATCAACGCAAAACGTCAAAATTGCATGTTTTCAAAATCCGAAGATTTAAAATTGCGATTTTGATTTTTTTTTATTTGCGCAACTGTTAAATGCTTTGTCCGATTTTGATGATACAAAGATCAAAATGTGATACATGTTGTGTAACTTACAACTGATGACATTTTTTTTGTGAAATTAACACAAACTGCAAAAATTGCACTTTTGTAAAGTTCTAAGATTTCAAAATCGTGATTTTGGTTTTTGAAGTAACATAACTACCAAACGCATGGTCTGATTTGGATGATTCTAACATCAAAAAGTGAAAAATTTTAAGTAATTTAAAAACCGCTTAATAAATATATTCGTGTAATCAACGCAAAACGTCAAAATTACACGTTTTAAAGGTCCGAAGATTTGTTTTTTTTTAATTGCACAACTGTCGAATGCTCCGTCTGATTTTCATGATTCAAAAATCAAAATATGTAAAATTTAGTGTAATTTGAAACTGATAACCATTTTATTTCCTGAAATTAACACAAACTGCAAAAATCACACTTTCTTGAATTTCGAAAATTTCGAAATCGTGAAACTACATGTCAGACTAACTGTCAAACGCAATGTCCGATTTTAATGATTCTAACGTCAAAAAGTGGAAAATAAAATTTAGTGCAATTTAAAAACCCATTAATAAATATTTTTCGTGTAATCGACGCAAAACGTAAAAATTGCACCTTTTCAAAGCCCGAAGATTTCAAGTTTCGATTTTGTTGTTTTTTTTTAATTGCACAACTGTCGAACGCTTTGTCTGATTTGGATGATTCAAAGATCAAAATATTGAAAATCAAGTATAATTTGCAACTAATAACAATTTTATTTTTTCTTAAAATTAATACAAAATGCAAAAATCGCACTTTTTTAAAGTTCGAAGATTTCAAAATCGTAATTTTGGTTTTTGAAACAATATAACTGTCAAACGCATTGTCCGATTTTGATGAATCTAACTTCTAAAAGTAGAAAATTTAGTGCAATTTAAAAATGGTTCAATAAATATATGTATACAAATATCTTTATTAAAGAATTGTTACAATTAAATACACATATAATAACTTCTATTTTTTTGTCGCATGTTTTATGAGCTATCGACCGGAGGTTTTTCAGCTATTTAATAAATATTTTCGTGAAATCAATGCATGTTATAAAATCCGAAGATTTAAAATTGCGATTTTGATTTTTTTTAATTGGGCAACTCTCAAATGCTTTGTCTGATTTTGATGATTCAAAGACCAAAATGTGAAAAATTTAGTGTAATTTGAAACTGATTCGAATTTGTTTTTCGTGAAATTAATAGAAACTGCAAAAATCGCACTTTTGTAAAGGTCGAAGATTACTAAATAGTGATTTTGGTTTCTGAAACAACATAACTACCAAACGCATGGTCCGATTTTGATGATTCTAACGTCAAAAAGTGAAACATTTAATGTAATTTAAAAACCAGTTAAGAAATATTTCCGAGTAATCCATGCAAAGCGTCAAAATAGCATATTTTCAAAATCCGAAGATTTAAAATTTCGATTTTGATTTTTTTTAATTGCACAACTGACGAATGCTTTGTCTGATTTTGATGATTCAGGGATCAAAATGTGGAAAATTTGGTATAATTTGAAACAGATAACAATTTTTTTTCGTGAAATTAATACAAATTTGAAAAAATCGTACTTTTTTTAAAGTTTGAAGATTTCAAAATCATGATTTTGATTTTTTAAATTACACAACTGCCAACGCATTGTCCGATTTTGATTAATTTAACTTCGAACAGTAGGAAATTTAGTACAATTGAAAAACGGTGTAATAAATATTTTCGCGAAATCAACGCAAAATGTTATTTTCGTGTAATCAACGCCAGTGGTGACTCGTGGAACAAGTTGATGGTAGAGCCACTTATACAATATACCCCCCCCCTCCTTTTTTAAAGGAAGAAAGAACGATCTTCATAGACCGAAGTAACTGGCGAAAAAGTGTTTTAAGAATTAATTAAAAATTCTTGCTGAGCTTGAAACTACATGGCTCCTTGGCTCTATATAACGAGCCGCCCCTGCTTGATTTGATAAAACGATGATTTGCAAATCTTATTTTTTTTTTTTAGAATTTAGTCGACACGTTTTATATTTTTTAATTTTTTTTTGCTCAAGTATTACACAATTCAAAAACTAAATTTTTTAAAAATTTACAACTCGCTTAATCATCGGCGGATTTTCAAAAACTGCACTTAATTTGATAAAACGATGATTTGCAAATCTAATTTATTTTTTTTTAGAATTTAGTCGACACGTTTTATATTTTTTTTCGAATTTTTCACTCGAGTATTACACAATTCGAAAACTAAAATTTTTAAAAATTCACAACTCGCGAAATAATCAGCGGCTTTTCAAAAACTGCACTTAATTTGATAAAACGATGATTTGCAAATCTTATTTATTTTTCTTAGGATTTAGTCGACACGTTTTATATTTGCTTAACTGTCAAAGGCTTTATCTGATTTTGATGATTCAAACGCCAAAACATGGAAAATTCAGTATCATTTTAAAACTCATTACAAAATTGTTTCGTGAAATTAACACAAAAAAAAACTGCAAAATTACACTTTGTTGAAGTTCGAAGATTTCAAAATCGTGATTTTGGATTTTGAAAGTACATAACTGCCAAACGCTTTGTCCGATTTTGATGATTCTAACGTTAAAAAAGTGAAAAATGTTGGGCAATTTATAAACGAGTTAATCAATATTTTCGTGTAATCAACGCAAAACGTCAAAATTGTACTTTTTAAAGCCCGAAGATTAAAATTGCGATTTTGATTTTTTTTCAATCACACCGTTAAATGCTTTGTCTGATTTTGATTATTCCAACGTCAACATGTGGTGAATTTAGTGCAATTTTAAAATAAAGTACTAAATGTTATTTTATTTTTATTCCTTTCAAATATCTTTGTAGGGATTATTATGTAATTTTAAGCTATTGGAAATTAAAGTGGGCGAACTAAGAAGCGGACCTGACAAAGTGTGCGTTTGGTCCAAAAATGTTGAGAAACACTGGTCTATACCCTCCTGGTTATGTAGGTGGTTTACCTGCTTTAGCAAAGAGGCGCAATTTTGCATTTTTTAATAACCTATTTTAAACCTTGATTGAAAACAGCTAAACACATGTCTGGATTAACCTTAACAAAAGTCTTTAAAATTTCACTCATAATTTTGTCAGGTTCTGGTGCTTTTTTTTCAATTTACTCCCTGCTTTAAATAGTTCTTCATTTATGTTTGTAATATCTCCATTTACAATTTCAATATTATAATTGTTAATTTCTATTTGTTGGTTGGTTTGTACTTGGAAAAAGTACATCGATTATGGCACTTGCTTCTACTGAAATTTCAGGCCCTAATAACCGCACTCCTATTTTTACTTTCTCCGTTACGAAGTACGAGAAAGTATTGTATTTTTTTTATGACTGTGTGTGTGTGTGTGTGTGCTGTGCGCGCTATATCTTAAAAACTAATAGAGCAATTGATATGAAACTTTGAACATAAGTCTTATTTGATAATCCGAAGAACTGAAATTCTTTTGGTAAAATTTCGTACACCGTAAGTGGGTGTTTACCTTTACTGTTTTTTTTTGTTTTTTTTTCCAATATTTTCTTAAATATAAAAAATATCACAAAAATATTTAAGCAAATAGAAAGACAACAAAGAAGTGAATCATTGTTATTCGAGAAAAAAAATTATTTTATTTTTTTCATTTCTGGTATATAATTATGAAACGCTAATAGTTACAGCAAATTTATGTTAGTAATAATTGTAGAGAATGCCAAAATGAACAATTTATGAAGAATATTTTTTTCTAAATCTCTTTAGTTTTTGAGTAAACTGAATTTTTGAATTTGAAGTATAATTTTTCCATCTTTTATAATTTTGACGTTTTAAACGTCAGTTTCATCCGAGTTTACGAAACGTTCGATGCACATTTAAAATATGATTTAAATTTACAAATAAATCATGAAAGCGTAAATATAAATGATACCATCAAGTCGATGAAAGTAACATGATGGTCACATCACCATTTTTTTGTAACTATCCTGTAAGCTTTTCCCCAAAGATCTAGTTTACCCTCCGCCCTAGTATAATTTGCAACTTATTTTAGTGGTGCAGTTTTAATTGCCCCAGTTGAAGCTCAATTTTACTCACAATACGTAATGTGCACCCTTTAACCGTGCAGTATTGCAATGTGCAAGTCATGTCCCGTGAAATTAATGAACACGTCCGCACAGTGCATGTTCGCAGTTGACATCACTTGACACCCAGTGTTCGTCTTTTTTTCTATTTTTTTGTCGCTTTTTTACTCCGCACGCCATGAAGCCGACAACGTGGTCGTTGACCGTAAGTTTTCTCTTCGCTAGGTGCAACTCGAGAAAATTGTCACAATTACGTGACGTAACCGACGCAGATGGTGTTCTTAATTAAGACAATTATCTCAGTTACTCGGACAGAAAATTATGTCACATTTCAGAAATTCCATCTCTAGTAAGCGTGCAATATGTGGTCAATTAAAGCTTTTTTGCGTAGGTACGTGACAGTAGTTTTTAATAACCAAAATAATTGACACATGAAACTATAAATTCCTTATAAATGTTTACTCTTTACATCCAACTGGTAACAAACTTTCTTGTGGGTGTGGGGGGCTCAGCTGGTGTTCTGCTGCACCATGGGTTAGTCCCCCTGAATCCGAGGTTTTCTTTGCCCCTGATACTTTTACTGACTGTGTAATATAATAGTTTGGAGGCCGTTCAACAGCTCACGGTGGGCCCTATGATGCCTCCTGTATACCTTCATTTTAGAAAACCTTTATCGAAGAAGAAATTAATATTCCTACCAAGGCAGCAATATCCGACGAGCAACTCCGCAACTATAGATTCGGTTATGACTGCACAGGGGGGTGCCGCTATTGACCCGGAATTTTTCCCGCACCAGATGACCCGAATAAATGGAGCAAGGTCAGCGCCGTAATTCCGGGCGAAACACTCTCACACCCGGTGATAAAGACCAGGATCATCTGAATAATCGAATATCATCAACGACCGCCAATTAATCGAAGGAAGGAAGGGTACGCGCGCTAATCGCGGCTCATGTGCAGGGCCGGAAAGGGCCCCCCGGGCGGGAGCCGTGCGGCATTTGTAAGGTTAAAACGTGATCTATCGAGGCCGCGCAGCTCGCAATCAATACTCCTCGGGCCACCGCCAGGAGGCAGACATTTCAGACATTTTGGCAAACATCCAAACAGGGTGGCGGAGGAGGGGGAAAATAAATATCGAAGGGAAGCGAGGGAAACGAAAAGTGTGTGTTTGTGTCTATTAGTCCTGTAATTTGTTATTAATCGACGACAATTAAAACCCATCTTGTGTATGTTGCAGCCGTTTGCATTTTAATTGTAATTTGTAACAAAATACTTTTAACTTTGTTGTAATGTGACTGTTTCGGCTATTTAAAAAAATGAAGTATACTTTATCGTTCCCATTGAAAGGCCCAACTTGTTGGAGATGCATTCAATAAATTAAAATAAAGAAGAAATATATGTTTAAAAATAACTATGAAATAGTCGAAACTGTAGTTATAAACGTTGTTAATATCAATTGGTTTACGTTACGCCAAACATCTAATTTCTTTACAATTTAAACAACAGTTAATATGATGTTATGATTAGATTTAAAGCATGCCTGCGGATCTGCAGATCTCAATTTTAGTATCTGTGACTTGATTGACCTTAGTTGAAGATACGCATTAAATTAAGGGGACCAGCCGTCCCGATTTTGGCGGGACAGTCGCGATTTTTAACAATTCGTCCCGCTACATTTTAAAACCTCCATACGAATTAAATTTTTCGCGTTTAAGGGGGACTTTCGATAAATATAGCAAAAAAAGGTCAATTTTTGTATTTTTTTTTGGGAAACTAAACGATATAAATACATCTAAGGGTTATTCCATCGCTTTTATTGTAATTTTGTTTTGCTTGTTCATTTTTTCTAAAAAAAATTCGTGGGATACTCCTTGCTCAAGTCAAGGAAGGAAGCCATGGCAAAACCAGTGTCCTCAAATGAATCCAAATTAGTGTTAACTAAAAATAGAAGTGCATCAGATGTGCTAACTCCTGTGCAAAATTCAAACTGATTAAAGTTAATAATTGCACAATTGGATTATATAGTATGATTTTCAAGATTTTTGAATATATAGGAAGGCATTATATGAGCCGATAGTCGTTTACACTTGACCTGTCACCTTTTTTTAAAAACAAGTACTTCAGCAACTACCTTCATTGCATCCGGAACAGTGGAAGAACTAATACTCATTTATTAATTCAATTAAATTCAATTCAATTTTATTCACTGATTGACACTTTGGTACATAAAATGCTGTACATGCAGTTTTACAAAATATTTTACATATAGTGGATGTGAACGTAAACATATTTAAAATTTAATATACAATGTAGGATTTACAAAATTGGTTCGCTTATAAAATAATTGGATGTATACGATACACTTTAATACACGTTCTATAATTAAGAAAAAAAAAAAAATATATATATATATATATATATATATATATATATACCGGGTGACCCAGGGATCTGTAAAAGCCCCATAACTTGTTTGCTATTTGAGATATCGACTTCTAGTTTTCTTGAACTGGTACCCACACTTATTCTACATATTTTAAAAATATGTATGTTTTTGTACAGGGTGTCCCAATATACATAACAGAACAAAGTTATGTTTTTTTAAATGGAACACCCTATATTTTATATTTTATTTTCAACCCTCTTGAGAAGCTGATAAAAATAGTATGAAATAGTATGGGTCTATTATGGACGGTTGGCTAGTTATGGCCAAATTTGTGGCAAAAACAAGGACACATTAAAAACATTGCAGAAGCGTTCCTAGCAAAGATAGCATCGCTATTTATACACTAAAAAATTTCCCACATCATAAAGAATAATACACATCGGCTTTGGTTCTCTTTTAATCATAGTGATATACAGGGTGTCAACATACGCAAAACAATGGATAACTATTTTTTTTCAAATGGAACACCCTATATAAGTTGCCACCAATCTATGGCATTTTTAATAAGCTTTCCAATGATATACAGTTTGTATAACAAAATATTAAGGATTCTTGAGATTTATCAATAAAAACATATTTCTTTTGCCACCTTCTGCAGATTTTTGGATTTTCAGCCAAAATTATACATTTTCATGAAAAATTATAAGAGACCAAAGTTGTAGAGCGAAAAATTTCCGATCGATGTGGGTCTTTCAACTTTTAAGATAATGCGTGCATTACACGCCAGAGCGCGCAAAATCGTGACCGTATATGCATTTTAGCGTTTTTTATTAATAGATTGCATTATACTTTTTTTCCGCGCCCTCTAGCGGAAAAACGGGAAATTATAGGGAAATTAAAATGGCCCATATCGATTGAAAATGTTCCGCTCTACAACTCTTAATAGAAGAAATTTTTGCCAAAAATGCATAGTTTTTTCTAAAAATACAAATTGAAAATGTATGTATCAATTTTTGCGTTTTTCAATGGTTTTTTGTATTTTTAGCGAAAACTATGCATTTTGGGCAAAAATTGCTTCTTTTAAGAGTTGTAGGGCGGAATTTTTTCAATCGATGTAGGTCATTTGAATAATTCTATAATTACCCGGTTTTCTGCTAGAGGACGTGGAAAATAAAGTATAGTGCAATTAATTAACAAAAAATTTGAGAAAAACGCTAAAATGCATATACGGTCAAG
The DNA here is from genome assembly GCA_910593695.2 of Ocypus olens. NCBI lineage: Eukaryota > Metazoa > Arthropoda > Insecta > Coleoptera > Staphylinidae > Ocypus > Ocypus olens. Next base: position 41,727,733 of record OU343048.1, read on the forward strand.
ATTTTGCGCACTCTGGCGAGCAATGCACGCATTATTGGAAAAGTCGAAAGACCTATGTCGATCGAAAATTTTCCGCTCTACAACTTTAGTCTCTTATTATTTTTTCAGAAAATGCATAGTTTTGGCTGAAAATCCAAAAATGAGCAGGAGGTGACAAAAGAAAAATGTTTTTATGGATAAATCTCAAGAATCCTTAATATTTCATTATAGAAATTGTACATCATTGGAAAGCTTATTAAAAATTCCATGCACTGGTGGCAAGATATATAGGGTGTTCTATTTGAAAAAAAATATTTATATATATATCCAATATTTTGCGTATGTTGACACCCTGTATAGCAGTATGAACAAAAAAGAACCAAAGTAGATTTGTATTATTCTTCATGATGTGGAAAATTCTTTAGTGTATAAAAAATGACGCTTGCTTTGCTAGGAGCGCTTCTACAATTTTTTCAATGTGTCCTTGTTTTTGCCACAAATTTGCCCATAACTAACCAATCGTCCATAATAGACCCATACTATCTTATATTAGTATTATCAGCTTCTCAAGAGGGTTGAAAATAAAGTATAAAATATAGGGTGTTCCATTTAAAAAAACATAACTTTGTTCTGCTTTGTATATAGGGACACCCTGTACAAAAACATACATATTTTTAAAATACGTAGAATAAGTGTGGGTACCAGATCAAGAAAACTAGAAGTCGATATCTCAAATAGCAAATAAGTTATGGGGCTTTTACAGAACCCTGGGTCACCCGGTATATATATATTATACATATTAAAATTCTTGCCACGTATTTAAATTTTTATTGTCTTTAGTCCTAGATAAATTCTGACAGCAGGTAAAAATTTTTATCTAGGAGAAATGTTTTTAGATTTACTTTAAAACTATTTAGGCTTGTATGACTTTTAATACTGTTTGGCAATTTATTATAAATTTGAACACAAGAATACATTGCTGATTTTTTATACAGATTAGTTCTATGTGCAGCTATACTTAATTGGTTAGAATTTCTTGTAGGGTAATTATGTACGTCCCCGTTTCTACTAAATTTATTCTCATTTTTGTACACATATATAGCACATTTGTAAATGTACAAACCCGTAAGGGTAAGTACATTTCTGCTTTTAAAAATATCACGGCATGATTCCGTTCTTTTTTTATTATAAATTAGCCTCAGCAACCTTTTCTGAAGGACGAATACTCTTTTTAAATTGATGGAGTTGGATCTTCCCCATACAAGAATATTATATGTCAAATGAGAGTAGGCAAGTAAATAGTATATGTTCATAAGTGACTCTGTATCCGGGAGTTTTTTTAGTTTTAATATTGCATAATATGCACTTCCTAACTTTGCGCATATATGGTTAATCTGTTGACTCCACGACAGCGATTCGTCAACAAAACTTCCAAGAAATTTGGTGGATGTGCTAGTACTAATGTTTCTATTTGTCGGAGGCTTTTTATTATAGAAATATATTTTTTCAGTTTCGTCGGCGTTCAACATCATTGGGTTAGAATTGCACCATTTTTTTATTTCGTTGTTTGTTACCTCGATCTTATCGACTAGTTCATCTTGGGTGGATGCATTAACAATCACTGTCGTGTCATCAGCAAAATTGAGCACACACCCTTGGGATACGTGATCACTTAAGTCATTTATAAATAGAATAAAAATCAAAGGACCTAAGGTGGAACCTTGTACAATGTCCTTTTGAAGATGATGCCTCTTTGATTTTGATTGCTGTACTTGCACATATAACTGTCTATTAGATAGAAACGACACTATTAATTTTAAAGCCATCCCGCGAATCCCCTGCGCGTACAGTTTATGTTGCACAAATTCTACACTTATTGTGTCGAATGCACGAGAAAAGTCATAAAACAAACCGGCCACGCACTTTCCCACATGGATGCTCCTACTAACCTCTTCTATGAGCGCCACTGATGCCGTTTCCGTTGATTTTCCTGTTCGAAATCCATGTTGATTTTCTCCAATTATATTGTGTTTATTAATAAAATACAAAACGCGGTCCGCAATTGCTTTTTCAAAAATTTTTGAAAATGTGATAAGTATTGCGACTGGTCTGTAATTGTCTAGATCTTCTTCTGAGCCCTTTTTATATATTGGAACGACTTTGGAGAATTTTAGCATTTCCGGGATTGTTCCGGTTTTCATTGCCAAGTTTATTAATTATGTCAAAGGGTGGCATATTTCATTTGCTACGGCTTTAATAACTTTCGCTGAAACTTCGTCACAACCTGCGCTAGACTTATTGTTAAGTGATTTTATTAATCGGAGCACTTCTTGCGGTGTTATAGGTTCTAAGAATATCGAATGTGAGTTTAAAGGCATTGTTGTGCATGCTTGCGACATATTTGTGCCAAAGTGATTTGTAAGTTTAGTGTTTGTTATTGAAGAGAAATATTCCCCAAACATTTCTGCGACTTCTTTCGAATTTTTGACAACATGCCCGTTGATATTTTTTTATGTTGATAGGTTTATGGATAACTTTGGATTTGCCTATTTCTTCATTAACTACATTCCATACCTGTTTTTGCTTATTTTGAGCACTACTTATAATATTTCCGAAGTAACGTTTACATATTTCTCGTATTAATTTGTTATGAGTCTTTTTTGCCTTATTATACTCTGTTCTCCGGTTTTCCAGGTTGGTATTTCACATCAAATAGTATATGTTTTTAAGATTAATACTGGATACGCGTACCTCTTCATTTATCCATAGTCTATTCTTCGTTTTTATTTTGACGTCTCTTAGTGGACATGAGATGTTGAAATTGTGAGTGAATTTCTTATGGAACATGTTAAATGCTGTATTTGTATCTTCGGTAAATATAAAGCTCCAGTTTACCTGTTGGAGGCGGTATCTGAGTTCATCTAAATTGTTTCTTCTCCTTTTGATTGATTTGGGTGTTTGGGTGTTATTTTTACTACCATTTGTGGTTATATTCGCCTTTAGAACTTGTGCATGATGGTCAGATAGACTGAAATTAACATTAGAGCATTCGAAATCAAAGTTTGCTACCATATAGTCGATCTGCATAAAGAGAAGGAATTAAATATGTCCATCAGCATATATTTTTCATTTGTATCTAACATAAGGTTAATATTAAGATCGCCACATAGTATAATATATTGATACATTGATTCCATGTCTTTTAGAATACCCGTTATCTTATTAAAAAATATATCTAGGTTACCTGTCGGTGGTCTATATATTGATATTATGCCAATTTTTCTCTTATCTTCAAGTGTCAGCGTACACGAGCTACATTCTCTACTTGATTCTACGCTGTAGCTGCTAATTTTAGTTTGAGAGATGCAATTTTATACATTTTTTTGCCAAAATCATTGATCCGCCATGTATTTTTGTCTTTCCTGTGAAGTAGTCTATTCGTTTGAATCCATTTATATTGATAAGTTCAACATTGTTAACTTTGCTCCACGTTTCGGTTAGACATATAATATTCGGGTTTACTTCTTTAATTACAACTTCAAGTTCGTCAATTTTATTAAATATACTTCGTATGTTCTGATGCATTACTTTTAGATGTACGTTGTTTTAATTAATTTGTGTTTCTTTTACTGAATCGATATTGATTTTTTTGTTTCTGAAAAATCGAAATCTATTTATATTAATTCCCTCTGGCGGAGTTCCAGCAAAGTATAGAGACGATACTAATAATGCAAATATATGGCATTATTAATATCGTTTTTATATTTTGCTGGAACTCCGATTTTGAAACATATGTATTTTTCGGATGCCGATCGGTCTTCTCGTTCTATTGTTTCAATATTTATGGGTACATTTGTCAAATAATTATCCAGAATCTGCTTTAGCTTTTCCTGAGTAAAGTCGTTAATGCAGTAATTTGAGGAATAATAGCTTCCTTGCAGCTTTTAGCAATATCCATAGAAATTCCAAATACGGGGTGTCCCACGAGGTAGTAGACAGCCGATATCTCTAAAACGGTTAGTAGTACGAAAATCAAATTTGGTGGCTTTAAATGGTTTGAAATGATGCCCCTTTCTGAATACATGGATTTCATTTCCGTTTCCCCATTTCTGAGAAAATGACATCAACTTCAGAATTTCAAATGGGACAGCCTGCATATTTATGGATTTTTTTAAAGGTGATTGAATGACAAATTCAGCGATACCATATTTCAGAGTTTTATTGTAAAAATAAAGGGAGTATAGTTGAAATAATAATCAAAATAAATAATCGCGGTGACAAAACAAAACGTCAAACAAAAAATTGAAAAAACTTTGTATCAAATGTTCGATGTCAAGAGAATATATTCTGATTAAGTGTAAGTAATGCGTCCCATTTTTACGTATAACAAGTATGTCGACATGCTCCTTATCTATGGAGAATCTCGCAAAAACAGAAGACTCTCTCGAGTTAAATATCCGAATCGTCTAACGTTGAAAATAGTACCTTCGTCAAGTTAGAAGCAAGAAAGATTACGCAGCGGTTCTTTTCCGGTTGTAAAGCGAAAAAGGCCAGTTCTAAACGAGAGAGCAATGATTTGGTGGCAACAGGATGGTGCAGCGCCTCAGGATTCTCGACGAGTTACTGAGTATATTAATTTCCAAGGACGCTGGATCGGATGAAATAGTACGATAAATTATCCAGCGCAATAAAATAAAAGAATTCAAAAGTATAGGTAAATTGCCACTGCCACTTACAACTTTTATTAACAGGTTTGTTATCTTTGTTCGTTGTTTTTATGTACATTGTTTTTTGTTCTGTTTTTGTAACATTAATATGAAAATAATATGGTATCGCTGTATTTGTCTTTCAATCATCTTTTCAAACATTCATAAATATGTATACCGTTGCAATTTCCGTTCTTGATGCTATTGATTACATCTCTAACTTCACTGCATGACACTTCCCTAAAACTAAAACTACTATCACAACTGATATAGACTAGAATCTATATCGTGAGATGGAATAGAAACAATTATGTCGTTTACTAAATTAATGAAAGTAATGTTAAAAGTATCAGGAGATATATCACATATGTATCGGTATGATCCGATAATCGGTATCGGTGGGTCATATATCGGCTAAAAATATAAAAAGTTATATACCAAAATAATATTTAAAAAATAGCAAAATCAAACTAAATATCTATTTGTTTATAGTAAACTAAAAGGAGCATAAAATTCAGTATAAATGCAAAAAATGGCCATCATGTTACTTTTTCCGATTTTGATGGTATAACAATTATTTACATTTATACTTTAAATTTAAATCTTATTTTAAAAGTATAGCAAGTACTTTGCAGGGTCGAATGACACTGACGCTTGAAACGTCAAAATTGGAGATTGATGAAAATGACAAATTATATGTAAAATTCTTATAATCTTTACCGTCAGTTTACTCAAAAACTAATGAGGTTTAGAAAAAACTCCAACGTCAAAATGTGCCAAATACAGTGCAATTTAAAAAGTTGGTTTAGAAATATTTTCGTAAAATCAACGCAAAATGTCAAAATTTCATGTTTTTGAAATGCATACTTTAAATTGCTATTTTGATGTTTTTTTGATCGTAGAACAGCCAAGTGCTTCCGAGTTTGATGACTCGAACATCAAAATATAGCGAATTTAGTGTAATTTTAATTAATTTGTATTACTTTTTGTAATGTATTTTGTATATTGGCCCTATAAGTGGACTCGCAGTCTGTTGGGTTTAAATGTAATAAATTAATAAATAAATAAATTTTAAAACGGGTTATATGTTCTCGTAAACAGAAAATGCAAAAAAGCACTTTGAATAAAGGTTGAATCGCGATTTTGATACTTGAAATAACATAATTTCAAAATCTCACGTTTTTAAAGTTCAAAGATTTTAAATTGCGATTTTTTTTTTTTTTTATTGCTGAACAACTAAACGCATCTGATTTTGATGATTCGAACGGCAAAATATGCAAATTTAGTGTAATTTGAAAACGGATTATAAAATGTTCTCGTAAAATTAACACAAAATGCAAAAATTGCACTTTTTTTAGTTTAAATATCCTAAAACCGCGATTTTTTAAACTGCGGACGCGTTGATGATTCCTACGACAAAATGTACCAGATTTAGTGCAATTTTAAAGATGGCTTCAATATTTTTGCAAAATCAACGTAAAACCTAAAAATTTCACATTTTCGAAGTTAAAATATTGTAAATCGCGATTTGGATTTTTTTTTAATTGTATAACTGTCGAACGCGTTGTTTGATTTTGACAATTCTAATGTCAAAATGCGGAAAATTTAGTGCAATTTAAAAACTGGTTAATAAATACTTTCGTTAAATTAACGCAAATTGTGAAAATTGCACTATTTCAAAACCCGAAGATTTAAAATTCCAATTTTGTTTATTTAAAATTGCCAAACACGTCCATTGATTTTGATGATTAAAACGTCAAAGTATGGCGGATTTAGTGTAATTTTGAATGGGATTACGAAAGACGGCTGGCTGCGTGGCCGCACCTATCTGTATTACCACCTCTTGTTCCTCGGCCGTAGAAAAAAACCCGCGAACCGTCGCTGATGTCTACTATACACTATGGATCGACGTTTGGTCGATACCTATCGGTATCTGCCAAAAAAATCCATGTCGGTCCATCTCTAGTTCCATATGCATTAAAAATAGTATATACCAGTCTTTACTAGCATATAATGCCGCTGCAATAAAAATATTCTCGAAAGATGCTAGCGCATGAGACATACCTTTTAATTTTCCGGCGCATCCACCATAAGATCAATTCAGAAATTAGTTTTAAACTAAATTGTTGGCCAAGGATTAAATTAACTAAAATCTGCAAACGCAAGTGAATTATTGACATTCTCGCAAGAAATGTTTACAGAAAGTTTAATTAAATGCGATTGATAATAAAAAAAAAATTATCCTAAAAAATATTTGTATAAAAAAAAAATTAGAACTGGCATTCCAAAGATTTGGTTTTAAAATGAGCTGGTCGTGTGTAAAATGGAAGTGAATTCCTGACGTTCTTCTAAGAAATTTTTAATTAAAATTTATTAATGTGCGATGAATAAAAAAAACAGCATTATCTACGCTTAAAATAATATCTTTCGTTTGATATATTAATTTCCAAATTCGGAACGTTAAATTTTTTGCTAAAAGTAAATACCTCAAATTAAATCCTTATACAGTATTTTTTTTTGTCGTGGGTCATAGGAGTTTACATGCTAAAAATTATACCTTGGGTTAATGTATATTTTATCATTAAATTTTGAAGGAAATTTTAGTTAGTAATAAATCAATTATTTTTCCACTTGATGCGCTGCATTACAATAACTTAAACATGTTTTGCGCCTGCCTCTACCGAAACCATATATTTCGGCCATAAAAATCGGGCCGAAACTACGATTTAGCGTATCTAGGGCCGAAAAAATAATATGAATAATCTAGACAAGTTGCGCGGAATATGAGTAGGCTATACAAAAATTTGACAGTGACAGTTCAATGGTGCGCGATATAAAATTTCCTGAAACACTGGTTTTTACTTAAAGCAAGCCAAAAAATATCGAGTGTGACTCATGCCAAAATGCTTTAGCAACCCTTCACTTTTAGCAATCTTCGCTCGCTCGCGGCGGGTTGCTAAAGCCTATTTATGGCCCTTAATACACTATATACTATTTATTACATTAAAAAATGTAATTATTCATTATAAATAACTCGGTAACTATAAAAGAAAGATAGAGAGTTGGTTAAATTAAGCCCAAGTTGCGTATTTTAATGCTGAATAATTTATTAAAAAGTAATTTAAAATTCCCACTACTTTTGGAGATATTCGATAAAAACCGAAAAAGTCAATTTTGGTTTTTATTTTTTTACGACTGTATTTCTGGTTATTTTGAAAAACCAAGAGCACTTTCTTATGATACTTTTATAAGCTGTTATCTAAAAAATGAAACGTCTCAATTGAAAAAAAAAAATCCGGAAGAGCTTACAAAAGTGTATTAAGTGTTCTTGATTTTTCAAAGTGACCAGTGATAAAGTCGTAAAAGAATAAAAACCAAAATTGTCTTTTTCGATTTTTATCGAATATCTCCGGAAGTATTCGGAATGTTTTTAATTTATTTTTTGGAAAATTGGAGACTATATTCAAATAAGAATAATAAAATTCCAATTTTGAAGCCTTAAAATACTAAATTATTTGTAGACCCAAAACTTTGGTGTTATAATACACAAAGTAGTCTCAAATTCCGAAATATAGACAGTAAAATTCAAAATGAGCCCAAACATTAAAAATAGGATATGAAATCAAACATTGGGGCCTTTAAATGAGAAATTTAATAAAATACTTGATTTAAAATATTCAAAATTTAGAACTTAAATTCCCCTAAAATAAGCTGCTCATGTGTAAATGGTGTCAATTTACAAATAAAGTCCCAAAGAAAGTGAAACGTTCACTTTATGTATTTTTTACATCTCAAGTTATGCTATGATGGGTAGCTAGTAATTTTTTTGTCGATGCTTAAAATAATATTTTTTGACTGAAAGGAATAAAGAAAAACTTATAACAAACAAAGCCAAAGATCAATTTAATTGCTTCAAGTTAAATCCTTTTAAATAAAATTACAAAACAAACCAATTTTGGAAGGCGTGGTGGTGTAGTGGGTCGAACGCGAGGATCATTTTTCTGACCGAGAAATATCGGCTCGAGTCCGTGGATGTTGTATGTCTTTCATTATGAATTTATTCATCTAATATCTATATTTACAAAACAACAGTAGTAGCAGATGGCCTCGTAGCCGACGCCTATTTCCCTAATCATTTACTCTCTTTAACCCGCAGTTCTATCCACGTCCTTCCTTAAAAAGAACTAATTTTGGAACCTAATTTCTTCAAATTATCACAAAACATTTCAAACGATATATTCTTAGATTTTTAATTTCATCTCAAAACCTTAAAAAATCCAAATATGAATTATAAAACTCCATAAATATGAATTGAAACACTTTCTTTATTAAATAATCAAATTCTAATTTTGAAGGCTTAAAATTGAAAAATTGAACTTAAATCCAGAATTTAGAACCTTGAATCAAAAGTAGAGCCCTGTGCGGGCCGTTTTTTTAAGGCCCGGCCCGATGAAATAAAAAAAAATGTCGGCCCGGCCTGGCCCGAATTTTTTGATATTATTTAAAATATATAGTAAAATAAATTAATTATTCTGTTTAAAAAATATAATCAAATTAAATAATATCGACATACATTTCGAACTTAAAAAATTGAACTTTAATCCAGAATTTAGAACCTTGAATCAAAAGTAGAGCCCTGCGCGGGCCGTTTTTTTAAGGCCCGGCCCGGCCCGATGAAATAAAAAAATGTCGGCCCCGCCTGGCCCCGGATTTTTTTGATATTATTTAAAATATATAATAAAATAAATTAATTATTCTGTTTAAAAAAATTATAATCAAATTAAATAATATCGACATACATTTCGAACAACTTTTCACTTTCACAATTTTCGAATTCGTATTTTTTACGGCCCTGCCCGGCCCGGCCCGTTATTATAAATTGAGAGATCGGCCCGGACTGATAATACAGCATTAAAGGAACAGCCCGGCCCGTGCAGGGCTCTAATCAAAAGTGGACCCTGATTTTGAAATTTGTTTAAATTGAACAGTTAAAATACGGAAATACATTTTCACTAAATCAAGTTTTTTTAGTTCTTTAATTCCAAATTTCCGGCGTTAAAATGACTTGCCGGTTGTGCGAATTACACACAAACTCCTATATATTTATATATACAGGGTGTTTCTTAATCGATGCGAAAGATTTTAAAGGGTGATTTTTCAACAAAAATTACGTGAGGTCTTTCATATATTTTTTTCTTCAAAACCCCTTCCTCTCCAAGTTACAGCCCTCTAAAGTTAAGGGAAAAAAATGTTTTTATTTCATATATCCACTATGAGAGAATTTACAAGCAGATTACTGGTCCTAATTAAATGGCACTCAACCCCTAAAATAGTTTGCATCAAAACTTTTGATTGCATCTACATGTTTCTATATCAAAACTTGATGAAAATGTAGACGCATTAAAAAATTCTGATGCAAGCTATTGTAGGAGTCGATTTTTTCACCCCATTCTAATACCATTTTAGGGTTACAAAAATCGTAAAAAAATGTCATTTTATTACGAACAATTATCTGCCAAATTTCATTCTTCTAAATTCTTCCATAGTGAATATATGAAATAAAAACAATTTTTTCTTTTAACTTTAGAGGACTGTAACTTGAACAAAAAAATATATGAAATATCCTCCTTAATTTTTGCCGAAAAATCACCCTTTATAATCTTTTGAATCAATTTCGAAACACCCTGTGGTCCGCCTAAGAAGAATCTGGCGTTTTCAGGCTTCATTCCACCTAAGCTTCAAAATGACAGATTTAAAATTATCAAGTACAAAAACTAAATTTTGAGACATAATTTAATTCAAAGAATTTCTGTCTTTCGTGCGAGAAATTTTCATATTATGTGTGATGGATACCAAAAAGTAGATTCTTTTGATTTTTCATATCTGAGTTACACTGATGACCCCAGTAATTTGTTTGCGTTGTTAACTCTTTAAATATTATTCGTTTAATGGATCAAATTTCAAAATTGGAACGCTAGTATTTGTCTGAAAGTGAAAAAATATCAATGATTATTAGTTGTACAACAACTTTAACCTACAAGCAAAAAGTAAATTTAATTTTCTCAAGTTAAACTTATTCTAAGGTAGAACGCCATCTAGTCATCCCTATTTACAAACACATCGATCCTCCCTACTATAGGTGTTTCAGAGCTCTGGGATCGGTCAATCACGTGCTTATTTGTCAAAATTTTGAAAAAGTTTTATACAAAAGTTGTACAGAATAGTGAGCTGCATGCCCTAAAAAGATTTAAATTTTTACAGGGTGTCTCATAACAAAGTTACAGACCAAACTTATGTTTTTTTTTAAATGGAACACCCTGTATATTTTAGCATTTTTGGATTCCTCGTTACATGGAGATTAAATTGACCTAGGTTGTGGGGGTTGAAACCGGGCCGTTTTTGTGTTATTCAGTTGTTTATACAAAAAATTGAACACAATTGTTAAAGTGCTCCCCTGAAACTAATAAAGATAATTCATTCTAATTTAGTGGTTAAGTTTAGTTGAACTTTAGTCTTTAAAATTACTCTATCATCCAAAACATAACTCGTATAACGTATTATACAGGGTGATAGCCATTCGCAAACTGCACAATTTATCATTTTCTTCAAATGGCACACCCTATATATTATTTCATAATTTGAAAGTTCATTAAGTAAGCTTTCGTTTCATATAAGGTTTCGTATATCTGAAGTTGATGGTTACTCTCATATTTCAAAATTCGTTGTTGATTTGCATGTTTTTATTATTAGTTTTAAAATCTAGGTCCCAATCTTTTTAAATAAAAAAAAACTGATCCTTTTTTTATGAGACGTATAATTTTTTCCGATGAGGCGACATTTTCTGCAAATGGAATTGTCTCGTCACAGCATTGTCGCTGGTGGTCTGAGAAAAATCCCAATTTTACAATAAAGACTCGTGACCAATATGCGTTTAAAATGAACGTGTGCTGTGGTATTTATAAAAACAGATCAATTGGACCGTATTTTTTCCACCAATCTACGAATGCCGAACGTTACAATTTTTACAAAATCACATCAATGATTTTATGGACGAACTTCCCTTACAAGAAAGTCAATGTATTTGGTTCCAATAAGACGGTGCCTCATGCCACAGTGCATTAAATACTAGGAACTATCTTGAACATATTTTCAATGGAAAAGTGATTCACAGATATTCCGATCTTTTTTGGCCTGCTAGGTCCCCTGACTTAACCTCTCTTGATTTCTACTTAAAACAAAAACTTTACCAACAAGGGCCGTTTCAAGATGTTAATCATTTGGAGAGGATAATTTCAGAATCATGCCGGGAAATTATCATGTTTTTATCAATCACAAGAGAAAAATGTTCATGATTGAAATTAGCAAAATTAATAGTAATTTATAATGCAGAAAAATTAGTAAAAAATAACAAGATCCATGCTAGAAGGTTGTAATTGAATAATTGAACGTGGTTTTTAGTTGTGCTCAACTTCTCTTAATAACATTTATCAATATTGTCAAAAATAAATGTACTTTACTCTAGAGCAAAATTAATATTTTTTGAGAAATCTAGTAAACCATTAAAAAAATTAGATATCTGAAGGTTGCATTTTAGATTTTAGACCATGCAGAACTTTTTATGAAAAATAACATTTTTTCCTAAATTGAATATAAAGAAGTTTTTCATATGGTTCCAACTTTCCAGACATACTGTATACTGGATAGAAACACTATTACTTTGTTTGTATAACTTAGATATTTTATTTTGTGACTGTAGTATCGGCAACTTTAATTTGCCATTATCAACGACCAGATTGATCGCATGTATACGTACATCTTCAAAGCAGTTTAGTAAATTATCTGTATTTACAGTATGCATATAAATTGAAGTGTTTTCTTCGTAAAATTCTGAATTGTAGTAATATTTTTTGGTTGAAAATCTATTGTTAATTATGCAACCAGGCTCTAGTACAGAGTTTCTCAAATCTTACGCTGCCCTGGAGGTACAAAAAAAATCGTATCTATCTATACCAAACCGGTGCAAGTGTATACATATGGTTGTATAGGATACATTCTATAGATGAAGTTTCGGGCGTAACAGACAAAAACTTACTCCTGCATATCTGTACAAATTACTATTTCCCCTATCGTTATTTCATTTACACCGGGGAGTAAAAGGGTATCTTTCTTTGTACATGGGCTTCGCGAAATAGGTCCAATTCCTACGTAAATTAGGCGCGCTTCTGTTCATTGTTTCGCGTCCGTTTCCGCAGGCACTACACATTTCGTACAATGGTCAAAACGTCTTTCCTTCCTACGCGTCGCATTATTGCAATCATCATCATCATCATCATCATTATTATTTCTTCAGCGAAATTAGCGAGTTGCACAGTGAAAGTAAGAGCCGGGAAACAATGGCAGAACCAGCCGAGTGTGACGTTATATTCTGTTTCAAGCATTTTACGGAGAGTGCGTTGACTTGAACCTGGAGAACGGTACATTCGCGATTTTTGTAACATTTTTTTTACCTGTCTTCTTTCGAACGAAACCGCTCTGTTGGTGTCTAATATTTTAACATCTAGTTACTTTAACTTACCAACAATAAATATAAATTAATAGATTTACTCATGATGATGGTTGCGACCGTTACTACGTGGTAATTCATAATATAATCACTGAATAAAACACTTACTATGTTTTTACCACAATTTACCATAATAAATTGTAGTAAAAAACATAGTAAGTGTTTTATTCACTTTTATCACGCTGAACATTACGAGAAAATAATTAACGTTAGTCACAACCATCGGCATGGGAAAATCTTCGACAAAAATGAAGACCATAAACAACGATATTATTTCCAAATTTAGTATAAATTCGTATTTCTATAGTGGTATGTCATCCTGCAGTCGCCACTGAAGGGTTGATATAAATTAGCCTAAATGCCTGTTTTTCGAAAAATGTTATTATGGGTTATTGATCAAATAAGGCACATGGTTTTTGTCCGACTAGTTTCGATTTTTCGATTTTTACGTTACATAGAAAAACATAAAATGAAAGTGCGCTATTTTTTCAAAACTTAATTGACGAAATGTTTCACCACGTTTTAAATGAAAAACAATTTCGACAAATATAAATTTAATTAAATTGTTTGTTTATGCATCGATAATCCATTTTATATTATATACAAAAAAACCTACTGGATGAGGTAGGTTTTTTTTGTATATTTTAGAATTTATTATATCTTGAAGCAGAAAATTTTCTGTTTTAAAGGATTATGAGAGCACTCGTCAAGGAAGCACGGATGATTTGGAAAATTGAATTAATCAACTTGCACTACCGCCCTCGATGATCTAGGGCGTAGAATAAAAAAGTTACAGCCAATTTTGTAATAAAGGACTAACTTTAGAACCGAGTGAGCTATCTCAAATGTGAAAGCACCAATGGATTCGTCTCGTTCTCCTAATTCCAAAAAAGGTCGCTTGGATGCTCTAGGGCAGCGCTTCCCAAAGTGTGGGTCGCGACCCGGCACCGGGTCGCAGAAGATTTTTGCCGGGTCGCGAAAAAATATTGTAAAAACAAAAATTATTTGTTTTATAACAGTTAGTCACTAGGAACGGTGGCAAAGTGTGTATTTGTAGTTTTTCGTATAGCAGACTTTTTACCAAATTATGTGATCAGAAACACCTCCTGTTGTATTGTAATTCACGATGGCTTTCAAAGAGAAACGTTTTAAAACGTCTGAGCTAGATATAGATTCCACTCTATAATTCTATAAAAATTGGAAAACATTCCTACTTTAGATTTTAAAATAATCACACTTGAACAACTCCCGGTTCAATTGTGATGAACTTTTTACAAACCGCAAAAAAAACAATTGAAACAAACCTTGAACTTTCGATATTCCTCTAAAATAGATTGCACTTTAAATATCTACTTAATTTTGGAAACATTCAAAATAATCACATTTTGAGGTCGAATATTTTCGAAACTGCCAAAAAAATTTAAAAAAAAATCTTTGAAACAACCTCTCAATTTTTTTTAAATTCACTTAAAATATATTGCACTTATTTTTTCTGCAAAAAAATGCATGCGTTACTAAGCTAGATTTCGAAATAATCACAGTTGAACACTCTGAAGTCAAACATTTTCTAAATCACCAAAAAATATAAAACCAATTGAAATTTTTAAATTCACTCAAAATGCATTGCAACTTCACTTTTCTATAAGAAATTTGGAAACATTCCTACCCTAGATTTTGAAATAATCACACTCCTGATTAATTCTGAGGTCGAACATTTTAAAAGCGACAAAAAAAAAACCACAAAAACAGTTGCAGCATTCTCGAACCTTTTCCAATTTAATCAAAATGGATTCTATTAAAATCTATCAACGCTCTTAGCACCAATTTTGAAATATTTACCCTTAAACACTTAATTCAATTTTGAGGTTGAACATTTTCAAGTTGCCTTGAAAATAAAAAAATTAATTGCAAAAAATTCCAGACTTTCAAATTTACTCAAAACGGATTAATTTTCATTTCTTTAATAAAATTGGCAAACATCCAAAATTTTAAAATAATCACAGTTTTTTACTTAAATTTACTCAAAACATAGAATTTTCGGTTTCAACTTTTTCCGAAATTTCAACTCAAACATTTTTGAAAACGCAAAATCATGCATTCGTCTAGATTATCTTAATTTCCTAGAAAACAACTTAGTGGATTATCTTCAAATTTTACAAGCACATTCTATAGATTCGTAGTAATAAAACAAGTAAATGATAAAAAAATAATGTGAGCTAGTTTTTCCGAAATTTCAACTCAAACATTTTTGAAAGTGTAAAATTATGCATTCACCTAGATGTTCTTAATTTCCCAGAAAATCCCTTAGTGGATTATCTTCAAATTGTAAAAGCACGCTCTGTAGACTTTTGGTAATAAAACAAGTAAATAATCCCAAAATAGTTTAAGCTTATTTTTCAAAAATTTCAACTCAAACATTTTTAAAAGTGAAAAATATGCATTTGGCTAGATTTTCTTAAATTCCAAGAAATTCCCTTAGTGTATTATCTTTAAACTTTAAAAGCAGACTCTGTATACTTCTAGCAATAAAACAAGTAAATAATCAAAAAATAATTTGGGCTGGTTTTTCCGAAATTTTGACTCAAACATTTTTGAAAATGCAAAATCATGCATTCGTCTAGATTTTCTTAATTTCCTAGAAAACAACTTAGTGGATTATCTTCAAATTTTACAAGCACATTCTATAGATTCGTAGTAATAAAACAAGTAAATGATGAAAAAATAATGTGAGCTAGTTTTTCCGAAATTTCAACTCAAACATTTTTGAAAGTGTAAAATTATGCATTCACCTAGATGTTCTTAATTTCCCAGAAAATCCCTTAGTGAATTACCTTCAAATTGTAAAAGCACACTCTGTAGACTTCCAGTAATAAAGCAAGTAAATAATCCCAAAATAGTTTAAGCTTATTAAAATTATTATTATTATTCAAAAATTTCAACTCAAACATTTTTAAAAGTGAAAAATATGCATTTGGCTAGATTTTCTTAAATTCCAAGAAATTCCCTTAGTGTATTATCTTTAAACTTTAAAAGCAGACTCTGTATACTTCTAGCAATAAAACAAGTAAATAATCAAAAAATAATTTGGGCTGGTTTTTCCGAAATTTTGACTCAAACATTTTTGAAAATGCAAAATCATGCATTCGTCTAGATTTTCTTAATTTCCTAGAAAACAACTTAGTGGATTATCTTCAAATTTTACAAGCACATTCTATAGATTCGTAGTAATAAAACAAGTAAATGATGAAAAAATAATGTGAGCTAGTTTTTCCGAAATTTCAACTCAAACATTTTTGAAAGTGTAAAATTATGCATTCACCTAGATGTTCTTAATTTCCCAGAAAATCCCTTAGTGAATTACCTTCAAATTGTAAAAGCACACTCTGTAGACTTCCAGTAATAAAGCAAGTAAATAATCCCAAAATAGTTTAAGCTTATTTTTCAAAAATTTCAACTCAAACATTTTTAAAAGTGAAAAATATGCATTTGGCTAGATTTTCTTAAATTCCAAGAAATTCCCTTAGTGTATTATCTTTAAACTTTA
Source organism: Ocypus olens (assembly GCA_910593695.2). Lineage (NCBI taxonomy): Eukaryota > Metazoa > Arthropoda > Insecta > Coleoptera > Staphylinidae > Ocypus > Ocypus olens. The sequence goes on from OU343048.1 coordinate 41,744,525, forward strand.
AAAGCAGACTCTGTATACTTCTAGCAATAAAACAAGTAAATAATCAAAAAATAATTTGGGCTGGTTTTTCCGAAATTTTGACTCAAACATTTTTGAAAATGCAAAATCATGCATTCGTCTAGATTTTCTTAATTTCCTAGAAAACAACTTAGTGGATTATCTTCAAATTTTACAAGCACATTCTATAGATTCGTAGTAATAAAACAAGTAAATGATGAAAAAATAATGTGAGCTAGTTTTTCCGAAATTTCAACTCAAACATTTTTGAAAGTGTAAAATTATGCATTCACCTAGATGTTCTTAATTTCCCAGAAAATCCCTTAGTGCATTACCTTCAAATTGTAAAAGCACACTCTGTAGACTTCCAGTAATAAAGCAAGTAAATAATCCCAAAATAGTTTAAGCGAATTTTTCTGAAATTTTAAGTCAAACATTTTTGAAAGAGAAAAATATGCATTTGGCTGGTGTTTCTTAATTTCCAAGAAAGTCGCTTAGTGGATTATCTTTAAATTTTAAAAGCACACTCTGTATACTTCTAGCAATAAAACAAATAAATAATCAAAAAATAATTTGGGCTAGTTTTTCGAAAATTTTTGAAAATACAAAATCATGCATTCGCCTAGATTTTCTTAGTTTTCTAGAAAACACTTTAGTGGAAGATCTTTAAATTTTACAACCACATTCTATAGATTCGTTGTAATAAAACAAGTAAATAATCAAAAAATAATTTGAGCTAGTTTTTCCGAAATATCACAAAACGACAAACGACAAAAATCTAGGCTCAATTACCTCTCGCGGTTGCACAAAAAATGTCTGTAATCTGTTTCGCCATATTGTGATTTAGATCATCAAAATCAGATAACTTGTTCGGCAGTAGTGCAATTTAAAAAATCAAAATCACGATTTTAAAATCTACGAACTTTAAAAAAGTGTGATTTTTGAATTTCGGGTTAATTAGACGAAAATATATTGTAATACGTTTTAAAAACATATTAAATCCCCCAAATTTTGACGTTTGAATCATCAAATTCGAACGAGTACGGCCGTCGTACAATTTCAAAATTCTATTTTGGAACTTACGAATCATCAACATCGGACAACGTGTTTGGTAGTAAAAAAAAACCAATATCACAATTTTAAAACTTTATTTAAAAAACCTGTAATTTTGACGTTTTATGTTAATTGGACAACGCTATCAGCAGTTGGGCAATTTCAACAATCAAAATCACGATTTTAAAAACTTCGCACTTAAAAAGTGTGATTTTTGTATTTTGTGTTAATTTCACGCAGGGGCGGATTCAGACGGTTTCTAAGGAGGGCACTCGAAACAAATATTGTAATTTTCCCTTTGGATCCGCCATTACTTATATCGCAGGAAACATTAGAAAGTACCTGTAATCGAAGTTAAAAAAATGGTGATGTGGCCATCATGTTACTTTCTCCGACTTGAAGGTATCATTTATATTTACGCTTTCATGGTTTATTTTCAATTTAAATCATATTTTAAGTATACACAGAACGTTTTGTTGACTCGGATGAAACTGACGTTTAAAACGTCAAAATTATGAAAGATGGAAAAATTATACTTCAAATTCAAAAACTCCGTTTACTCAAAAAATTTCGAAAGAAACTTTTTCGTCATAAGTTGTTTATTTTGGCATTCTCTACAATTATTATTAACATAAATTTGCTGTAACTATTATCGTTATATAATTATAAACCAAAAATGAAAAAAGAATAATAAATTTTTTTTTCGATTACCAGTGATTTTATGAAAAATATTTTCAAACCAAAGATGTTCATTTCTTTATTGTCTTCAATATATGTTTAAATATTTTTGTGATATTTTTCATATTTAAGAAAATATTGGCAAAAAACAAAAAAAACAGTTAAGGTAAACACCCACGTCCGGTGTACGAAATTTTGCCAAAAGCTTTTCAGTTCTTCGGATTATCAAATAAGACGCATGTTCAAAGTTTCATATCAATTTCTCTATTCGTTTTTGAGATACAGCGCGCACAGACACACACACATACACACACAGGCACAATTTTTTTTTTCCAGAAATTGTTGAAATGGCATCTAGGGACCCCAAAACGGATATTTCCGTAAAAAAAAAAATTGAAGAAAAATCACGAAAATAATAATTAATAATAATAATAATTTATTCCTGCTAAGACAGAGGTTTACACAAGTAATGTGTATCATGTAATTTAAGGTTACTAATAACATTTATACTTACTGTACAAATTTATTAATTAGATAATAAAAATATTTTTTAATTACTATTTTCTACTTTTATTAACCTTAAAAATAAATACAATAAAAAGAATAATGTACAATCAGGAAAAATTCAATTCGAATCTAAGATTCACTATTACTGAGTAAAGTTTACATAACAATACTAAATCCGTTTAAATAACTAGTTATTTTGTAGTAACAGTAGCTATTATAACCGTTACTGGAAAATAATAACCGTTTACCTCATCACTACTTCCAGCCGCGAATGATTATTGTAATAATTAGTTAAATTAAAAAAAAAAACGAAATATAGCCTGAATATATGAATATTCAACCTGTTCGTAACTCTGCAAGCAAAATTAAGTCTTACAAAGACTATAAACAAATAACTTATTGAAACAACTACTTCCCTGGCTAGTGCCACGCCGGATATTGAATGATACAAAAGAAATTTGCGTTATTACTAGTACTAAGTACTTAGTGAAATAACATTGGTTTAAGATCCCTTATTTCTGCCCACAGGAGTAACTTGAGAACGTAGAAGTAGAAATAAGGGATCTAAAACCAATGTTATTTCACTAAGTACTTAGTACTAGTAATAACGCAAATTTCTTTTGAAAATCCCATTTTTTTACAATAATTTCAAAACGCTTATAGATGGCGATTTGAAATTTTTATGAAAAATCACAAATAATACAAGAAATATACCATTAAAATTTCAACCCTCTAGAACCACCCCTTAAAAAAAGGGTTGCCAACCCCTCAAAAAAACAAAAAAAAACATAAATTTTATTTTTTTCCCGAAAGCCAGAAACATCCTCTAGGGGCCTGTGAAAACCGCGATTTTCCAACTCACTCCTACACTCGGCGATGAATTTTTGAAAATTGATTTTTCGCGAAACAGAGGTTCGCGCCAAACCTATCTCCTCCCAGGATTTTTGAGTTGGAGGATTCAAATATGGCTCAAAAAATCCCCAATACATCGGGACACAACGTTTGCTGTCGCGCGTACCCGTAAAAAAATTCCGTTGCAACCCCTTAAGCGTTTTTCTAAAAAATCACATTTCGGACACTTCCGGAAAAAAGGGCGCACTTCCCCTTACGGTCACGATTCCGAATTTCATAGAGAACTAACTCCCCTCTACATTTTATGTCTACGAATTTTTGATATCTCCAACCCCCGAGGAGTTATTCAAAGAAAACATCCGAACGGCATGCCATTCGGAATTGCATTGTGCGTCGAAAAGGAAAGGGCTATATTTTTTGTGGGGCGCACCGTTTACGATCTACGGCCGATTTTTGATTGTTTTGCGGGAATTTTTCGAAGAATTTTGCGATTTTTTTTTTTCGAAAATTAAAAATGTGACGACGGCATATCAATCACCAATTTAATCTGTATCAAAGATCCCCATAAAGTTTTTCGATCCGATTTGTTCAAGATATGACGTTGTATCGGAAGGGGGAAGCGAAATTTAGCAGCGGGGCACATTTTTTTCTCCGATCGGAAACCCCCGGAAAGCCCTTCTCAAGCCCAACAGAAAATCCAAATAAAATTTCTCGATCCGACCGCTCCTTCTAATTTTAAAAATTCATTAAACTTTTATTTATTTTGCCGGTAAATATTTTCGATCGTTTTAAAATGAATTTTTCCATTCCTTTTGAAATCACGAATCTAACGACGGATTATCATTGCCGTATTGTGTGTACATAAAACAAACTTTGAATTTTTTAAATCGCCCGCTTATTAATCGAGATATGGATTTTTTAATTATTGTCGTTTTTGAACGTTGAAAATTTTTCTTCATTGTGTAACATCCAATTAATGTTCAATTTTTCTAAAATAAAACTGCTATTAGGTCAGAGTTTACTTTAAAAATAAATAGTCAAATAGTCAAATTTACTATACCTCATTTAATAACCAGGCGGACTAAATGCGAAAGTCATATTTACACTATAAAAAGTCACCAGAAAAGTAACCAGACATGTTTTGGCGGTAAAAATAAAATTATTTCAAATTCTTTTATCCATAACATTCATTCAACAATTATATCAACATCTAAATTAATTCTAGGCAAACTTTCTTGATTATATAGTCAATGATATAGTATATAATATTAAAATAACTACGAGACCCTCTTAAGAATTTAGGGGCACACTGAAAAAGTGAAGTTGTACATATATTTATTTACATATAAAGTGGATTGAAGTATTAGGTATATTTTAAAAATACATATGATTCTATAAAAGGTTTGAAATATAAATACTAGATTGTCGTGAAATAGAATTTTATTAAATTAAATCAATTTGCTATTTAAAAACGTATAATAACTTACTTAAAATAAATCTCTTTCATTAATGTATATAATGTTTAACGGGACTTCTTTGGCAAGTCATCTCTATTCTTTAATTCAATTAATATTTAATTCAATGTAGCAATTTCATTTTTAAAGAAAAATTCTCCGCACACAAAATTTTTGCTGCTTTCATTGTAGATATCTTCGGTCGCTGGAAGTCCTTCAAACGTTTAGGACTTGTTACTGCCCCAATCTCCGTACACTCCCTAATTTTGTGAAACTCCATACTTCTAGCCAATCCTAAATATAATGTATGTTTATGATTTGATTCCATATTGTAATAACTTGCGCCACACTTACCTAATGAATCGACAATTTTGTGTACAACGGCAGTAGGTTTTAAAGCCACTTGCATTAAAGTTTTATATAAGATAATTTTAGATTGTTTTTCCTCGAGCGTTAATGCTCCAAAATCCAAGCATTTCCGTTTCTTGGGGGGCGAAAATGACACCAAACTTGTGCCGGCATATATCCATAGTTAAAAATAAAATAACTATTTCCAAGAAAATCGCGGGATGAGAGAAATCCATTCTTACACGATCAACGGAAGAAATAACTGACTAAAAACACAGAAACTGAGCCGAAACGCGTGGAATTCGGTGGGACACAAGGAACAGCGAGCGATCAGCTGATCATAACAACGGCCATTACTGTTTTATGCAATTTGGGCCTGTGTAAAAACGGCGCCCGATTGGCCAATCACAACAACGTATTTTGGCGGCAATAATTTGATTTAGTCCGCCTGGTTATTAAATGAGGTATAGTTTGTATATTTAATTCAGATAATTGGGAATTACATTCGTAGTTCATCCAAAATTAAATTTTTGGAAATTATTGAAGTTAAGATTTTGATGATACATGTGCCAATAATGTGTTACCGTACGTTGAAGCCAAATTTTCTATCTCTCTCTGTCTAATTAAATGTCGCAGTTCATGTTGACTAAAAGGATTACAATTTGTCAGTCTGTTTACGAAATTATAAATAAAAAACAATGCATTTCTAGGTCGTATAAAAGCAATTGCCAAATGCTATTTGCAAATAAAATGGCAACAATCTAAACTTGAATTGAGGAAACGAAAAATACCATGAATAATTTGAAAAATAGAAAAAGAACTCTATCGACGCATCTCACTCAACATCTATAATAAATCAATGCATTTGTAGTTTTGCATAAAAATAATTTCAATATTCTAGGTGGAAACTAAACGGGAGCAATACAGAGTTAACGAAAAATGTATTGTAGAAAATAATCTCTTTAAAAGTAGGATAGAATCAATAAAAAACAATGTATTTCTTATTAAAAAAACGCCGAAAGTTGTTTAATTCAAAGTTACCTGACAATGGACTACCATATAGTAACGGTCGCAACCATCATCTTCATATTATTTAAAAAACGATTACCATTTCCTATAAAAAAACACACTATTTCTATAAACTTCTTGTAATGCATCAATAAAATGATCTTATCTTATATACCCGAGATATTTCTGATGTTTATCACTGCATGTGAAGAATTTTAATGACACGAGTTTAAATATACTCATCGCACCGCTCCAGATTCCATCTGCGCGCCCACTGGATCAATTCTATTATTATCGCCGTCATCATCTCGACGAAAGTGTTTGTAAACAATTCGCTTATATTTAGCAATGCTTGCGAAAATAAAAAAATTCTGTTTGAATTTATAATGGTTGTAAATTTCCGCGTAGAAGGCGAGGAAAATAACAACAACAAGAAAAAACGGGCAACAGTAGTCGTGAAATGAATTGAAAATATTTACGGAGTGAATGTCCTCAACGTGCTTTTATTATTTTATCATCACCGAAACGGCCCCCAATTTATGTTACACGCACACACGACGACAGATGTCGGAATTTCGGAAACCGGGGCGTGTGTTTATATTAAATGTATATCTGGATGTAATTTAATAAAGTCGTGTTTGGTAAAACATTTGCAAATTGACGGATAACGTATCTACCTCGTTGTAGGTGGAATTGACAAAAAAATACATCCTTTAAGCAATAGATTGAACAATAGAACTAAACGTCTTGTATTCTCATAAATATGTTTTGCTGTAAAACTATTTTTTTCTAATAAAGACAATTTATTATTCTTCTTCGTCATGAATATGAAATTCAAAATTTTCCTTTTAATTCTAACATTATTTTAGTTTTTTTCTTCACAATTACGTTTGCAAATCACAAATGATTTACATAAATCAGTCGAAATTGTCAAATTCAAACTCTCTCTTTGAATTACATTGTCCGGCTGCTCTACTTGCAACTTTTCGATTGCCAAGACAAAAGTAAAACAACATTATTATTTGAAGATAGATACACCGGCGACATCTATTTTCTAAACGTTGCACAAATTCCATTATCGCGCGGGGAAACAATATTTAAATTATTATTTGAACCATACAAAAGAAAAACTATAATTTTAACATATACAAATAATATTCTACCCAAAAGTTTTAATGAGAACCTTGAAGTATTTAGTATACGAGTATTTAACAGAAGCGTTAAGAAAGTTGTATCTTACATCAGCGGAAATTGACAACATCGCAAGTTTTTCAAAAGGCAACAGTCGCGAGTTGTTAAACGCGCCTTTTAACTTTAATGATTTATATGTTGAAATATAATAAATTTAGTGTGTTTTAAAACATTAGTAAGAAATATTCATGGCGAGTCAAGTAAAATTGTCAAAATCGGAAGTTTCAAATGCAATAAAATCCGTTTCTGATTGTCAAAAATTGATATGTATTGCACACGATTCTTGATTACGATGATTTATATGCTAAAATGCAAAGAATGAAGTATATTTAAAAAACATAAGAAGTATTCATGTCAAGTCAACAAAAAAAAAACAAAATCCGAAATTCTCTAAATTCAAAGTCAACAAAACAGTGTTTTTCATTTTGCAAAATTTCCCAACTTCAGAACTAGTTCTTTGATATTGATGATTGGAATGCCAAAATGAGAATTTTTTGTATTTGTATTTCGCTTCAAATTGATGTATGTGAAGTTGGCAATATTTCCAGCAATATCCTGGCGCATCCACCAATGTTTGCGCGTTATTTACTTTCGATAATTTAAATGCCGAAATATAGTGAATTTAGTGCGGAAAAAAGTATTTGGAAATAGTCAAAGAAAATTGCCATAATCCGAATTTCCATGTTGAAAGTAAAAAAATTCGCGTTTCGAATCTTTAAAAATTGCCTAGGTGTTAAACGCATGTTTTGATTATGATATTTTAAATATTAAAAACTAGAGAATTTAGAGTGTTTTAAACAGTATTAAATATATTCATGTCGAGATAATGAAAATTTGCCTAACTTAAAATTAACAAAATCAAGTTTAATTTTCGAACACGTTATTAGATTTTGAATTTTTGAATATTTAAATGCCATGTAGTGAATTTAGTGTGTTAAAAAAAGTATTAAGAGATAATCAAGTCAAAATACGAACGTCAAAACAGTGTTGAACGTATTTTTTGATTATATTTTATTTATTAAAATGTAGTGAATTCAGTGTTCTCAATAGTTTTTAAATATTCATGTCGGGGCAATGGTAACTGCCAAAATCCAAAATTTCAAAATCAACAAAATATAGTTGTTGATTTTGATAAATTGTTTAACCTTGCGAACGCGTTATTTGATTTTGATATTTTAATTTCTAAAATGTAGCGAATTTTGTGTTTTTTAGGTATTAAAAAAGTTTCATGTAAAATCAAGGCAACTTGCTAAAGAATGTTTAAAAAAACCGTTTTTTTACCTAACGCCGCAACGGGAAAAACCTATTTAATATGTATCCGTAATGCCTATGGATGATGAAAACGTAGGCTAGACCGTGGAAAAGTCTGGGAAAAACTTTTGAGATTCTATCGAAGATCAAGAATTCAGGATGGTTTATATCGATTTTTTCTAAAACTATCAATGATACAAAAAAATGTTTCAGATAAAAGTTAAACGGTTTGGAGGGGAACATATTGTAGTGCATAGTGACCTTGGTTTGACCTTGTGACATCTACGTAACGTCAGGTGAAATTCAAAGTGCTCGCTGTATCTCAAAAACTAATAAAACATAATAATCTGAAGAACTGAAAAGCTTTTGGTAAAATTTCGTACACCGGAAGTGGGTGTTTACCTTAACCGTTTTTTGTTTCTTATCGATAATTTTTTTAATATGAAACATATTACAAAAATATTTTAACAAATATTAAAGATTACAAATAAATGAACATCTTTTCTTTGAAAATATTTTTCATGAAATTATTTTTTTCGAAATATTATTTTATTTTTCTGAAAAAACAATACGTTCCTGCGGTATATTTGATTCCGAATTGTTTACGGCAGAATGAATTTCCCTTTTTAATGCGATGTACAGGACGACAAATATAAGTTGGCCAGACGCGCAGATAGCAAGCGAAAGCTCTCTTTCTACAGCCGGCCGAGTACAGTCTCTGTAATAAGCAAGCACATATTCTTCGCGGGCGCTATTCATTTACAACTCTATCGGGCGCTCTCCTCCGCATAATTGAATGTACCAGGCGCGCGAACTCTTCACGAAATCTATCGAGAGCGCCCTTCGAAGGTTCCGCCCACAATTTTGCCACTGCGCAACGGCAAGTTACGTTTGCCGTACTGTAGCCGCCGAATTATTTTAGGGCGAGCTAAGAGTGTTTGTATGTTTTTCTTGTTCCACTTATGATCTATCTCACAAGTGCTTTGATTATAGATACAAAGATTTTAATTAGTTTACATGTGAATCTATTGGAAATTCCAACCCTGAGGTCAGAGTTAATACACCACAGTTCCTATATTTAAAGTCGAGAAAGCAAACACTCTAAGGACTCCAATGATTGTTGCATTTCTTTATTTTATTGCTGCGTAAGTTAAAAGGTACATTTTTAGAGAAGTCTTAGTTTTGTTATTTTTTTAGGTCTGGAACAAATGTCTTGATATGTGCGTTTCTATTAAATCCAATTTATTTTCAAGAACAAAGTACTAGCATCGTTGTATAAATCAAATGATTCATCAACTTGTAAATCACTTGATAATGACGGTTACACTAAAATAGATTATCATTTTGTATAATATTTTGTTGTGAATTTTCCAATCCTTGTTTTACCAGCGTATGTTTAATAAAAATTTAATAAAAACAAATATTATCAACATAATAATAAAAAATAACACATTATTTCTTTCTTTGTTGCAGGTACATATTTCACTCGTGTAGGATCAGCCTGCCTGTCCATTGTAAAGGGCTTATCAATGTGGCAGCGTACGAGTATAATGCCACAAAGGGATTACGTGTGACGTTCGAAAACTAGGATAAAGTTAAGTATCAAATGAATACGTCCATAACGTACATTACTTGATTCTTTTTCCAAAATCTAATGATATTATAATGAAAGTATATAATCAGGGCCTGCCCAAGGGTAGGCGGCGCTCTGCTGCGAACGCCCCTTCCCCTATTTTTGATAGATAGTAGTTTTCAGGCAACAAAAATAATTAAAATATAATATTGTTATTCATAATTGAACCACCAATTGGAAGAAGGGAATAAATAAAAAAATAAGAGTTCTGATAATTAAATAGTTATTTATGACACAAGTGTGTGAAGTGTAACTTTTGCGCATAAGTTGCGAAGTTTAAGACACGAGCCGTAGGCGAGTGTCGTAATCGCAACGAGTGCGCAAAAGTACTTCACACACGTGTTTCATACAATATTTTATCTACACCTATACTAAAATTTAAACAAGTAGATATTTTATTTGATATTTTAGTATTTTACACATTAATATTGATTGTTAAGTTATTACAATTATTAATATTACTAATTATAATATTAGGATGATTATTATTATTATTATTATTAGTTCCAAAAATTTTCTTTTTTATTTCTTTTTTATTTTCTAATTAATTTTCCACGTATGATTCTTCAACGGTGGTGGATCTCCATCCTCCGTGGCGTTTAATTGCAGAAATATCGGCACCTGAGTCTGCTAATAGGGAAGCAGATGATCGTCTGAAGCAGTGTCCTGTATAAGTATTAGGATGTTGTAGATTTAAAAATGTGGCTATCAGAGATGGTATTGTGCCGAATTGATTAATGCCTACTGGCTGATTTGAACACTTATTATTTCTATAGAAGACGAAAAATCTTTTATGGTCTGTTACGGGTGGTCGTAGTAAAGCATATTTTCGGTAAATTTGTCTAAAACTTGGAGTATTATCCTTGCTATCAATAACTGTAAAAGTCCTGTAAATTTTATTTTTGCATTCTTTAATGGTTATAATTATAGCAGTTCCTACATCTTAAATATCATCCAGTAAAATATCGTACAATTCTTGCCGACGGCATGCACCCAATATTCCAAATATTGCTACAACCTAAACAAATAGTTAATGTTTGTAAATATAATGAATACATTTTTTTTATTGCCTCCATCATCAGAAATGTATCATCAGGAGCTTCATTAATAAATTTTTCCACTTCTTGTAAAGTGAATATTTTAGATTTTTTGGGTGCATAATTTTCAGTTTATTGAATTTGCTTATATCAATGTTCTTATTTATATTAAAAGTGGCTTTAAACATCGAATAGTGTGACCATAGGGTTGATGCTTTTTCAGAAAAATATGCCACGAACACATTTTCTGTATATTTTGTTACATTCTTCTTACTACACCAATCCAAGAAAACGTTATAAGTATATAATTTCCTAGATTTGGCAGGTAATAAGTTTCATGTTATCTTATCGGCCGCCTTGGCCACTTCGGGAGGTGTACACATTTCTTCGTCACTCTCCATTTCCATTGCAGGTATTATATAAACACAATTACACAAACTATACAAATGATACCTACAAAAATACAGTTATATAAAATTAATTAAAGAAAATATTACCTGTATGACTGAATATTACCGATTTGACGTATGACATGACAGTTGCTATTGATTCCGTTGCCTACCACAAATCGTTTAGTAATGAAAGTCCCATTTAAATTGCATAGGATTTTTGCGCACGATTTGTATTCATTTGCGCACGATTTATTTAATGTGGCACTTTACAAACGATAACTTTTATTTTAATGGGTCAATTTTAGTGTAGGTGTAGATAAAAAACCTTGTAACTTTCTAGTTTCAAGTATAGGCTCATATGACATGAATGATAATGAAGAAAATACTAATTTTAATGTATTTACCAATAGTCTGGCTGAAATATATAATATTTATTTAAATATATATGTAAATATCATGGATTTATTTCCTTCTTCCAATTTATCATATACTGTATACAAAATAATTGAAATAATAGACAATATAAGTACAAAAAACTCTATTCTTCATTTTCGGATTTTACCCAGGTATTAATAATATCGTAAAACTCTTTGAATTCTTCAGGAATTGCGTTATTTTTCATTTTTGAATTGTCAATAATTTTTTTCTCATTTATGGGTATTTTAGTAACATATGCCGTAGTTTCTGGTACTTGCGAACTTGTAGAAGGTTTTTGAAGAAAAAATGTATTTTTAACGATAACATCAATAAATTCAGAACATGTCAAGTAACCTTTATGACCTGAACTATATTTAAAGCTTTTGTATTTCGAAATCTTCAATGTTGTTGCCTTGTCTAATGACTTGCAGCTTTTCTTGAAATACCTCTGCCTAGTGAGTACGAGAACGAGTGTCGACGCACAGGAAAGTATTGCTAGATTTTTTCAAAACGATTACTTGCAACAAAGGTAAGAAAAAACACTAAGAAACACTAATTCCTATATACCTAAATTTAACAGTCAGTTGGAAGAAGGAAATAAAGAAAGGATTTGTTTCCTTCTTCCAACTAACCATTTTATGGCCGCGTGAATCTATACGGATTGAGGAGGTTTTTAAGGGGGTAAGTGCCTCGCGCCAGAGTTGGACCAGGATGGTCTAATAGAAAATGATAATCGCCACAATCTTCGTACCGAGTACGTAAATTTGTTTCTACACACCTCCAGGGTTGATACAAAATGTTTCATGCAGGTGGCGTTCATTACAACGGCGAAAATGAAGCAAATTCGTGTTTGTAGAGGTGCAGCTCTTACGTTTTTGCGACTTTATTTGATAACTCATTAGTTAACAATATGTACGTAATAAAATTGTCATTACAATTTTATTACGTACATATTGTTTTCAAAGGTATAAACTATTTCTCTGTAGCATTACATTTTTAGTTCTTTGCAGAGAAAATCTCCAGATATCCATCCAATATTGGTAATTTTCAGGATAAATTATACAGTTTGTCTGATGATTTAAAAAAAATCAAATTCTATAGACGAATAGTTTAACCCTTTCTCTCTAAATGTGCAAAATATCATTTCTTAATATTTGTTATTAACTTCAGAATTATGTATATGCTGACCATGAAAAATGCATCGATTTTCGACGCAAGAAAGACTTAACTTAAGTCTTTCTTCGAACTTATATTGTAGCACTACGTCTGCAGAATGCAAAAGTGGATACGTCAAAAACTGGTGTTTATTCCCTTCTTACAATTGGTGGTTCAATTTAATTTAATATAAATCTTTCTACAGTATCTAGCATACATTTCAACTCGATGGCAATTGTTCTTATATTTTTTCAAGTCGTGGAAATTATTGTATTTTTTTACAATTTCACGCTCTGTTCAAATGGAAATTTACTACAAATTTACGGATGGGATGTTTACAGATTTTATATAGAATCGTGATCCGAAATTTTGAATAGATTTTTGTAATTTCAATTGCTATTGTTTTTATATTTTTGTCAAGTCACTAAAATTATTTGTATTTCTCCACAATTTCACGCTCTATTTAAACAGAATTATCTCGAAATTTAGATACGAAGTGCTATGGAATCGTAATCTTGAATAAATTTTGAAAAGATTTTTGAAACTTCAAGTCGATGGCAATTGTTTTTATATTTTTTACAACTCGGCGAAATTATTGATTTTTTCTGTAGTTTCGCGCTCTCTTCGAATGAGGTTATCTCAAAATTTAGGGCTAGTGTGTTTAGAAATGTTTGTAGAATCGTAATATCCCAAATTAATTTTGAATAGATTTGCGTAATTTCAAGTCGATATCAATTGTTTTCATATTATTGTTAAGTTAGTAAAGTTGTTGCCCTTTTTCACAATTTAACGCTCTGTTCAAATGGAATTATCTCGAAATTTAATTATGGGGTATTTACACATTTATGTGGAATCATAATGCCAAATGAATTTTTAATAGATTTGTGAAATTTCAAGTCTATGGCAATTGTTTTTACATTTTTGTCAAGTCAGATAAAATTATCGTATTTCTCCACAATTTCACGCTCTGTTCAAATAGCATTATCTCGAAATTTAGGGAGAAGGTGCTTAATTTTTATGGAATCGTAATCTCGGATAAGTTTTGAACAGATTTGTGAAATTTCCAGTCGATATTAATTGTTTTTACATTTTTTTAAGTCGACGAAATTGTTGTAAAAGGTTTTCCAATAGGGATGATATGATTTTGAAGTGACGTTTCGGCCATTTGTAATATGTCATGATCTGTCATTTATTTTTCATTGTATTCAGTAGTGTTTACAATTTCATCATGGAGAGATATACCCAAGAACAACGTTTACAAATTATTCAGTTTTATTATCAAAATAATCGTTCTCCAATTGCAACTTTTCGTGCGCTTTTGCCATTTTATGGTCGTAATAATCGTCCAAGTGTGCTCGCTATTCGTCTAATTGTTGAAAATTTTGAGCATACATTTTCTTTACATAATGTTAAAGTGCCAATAAGACAAAGAACCGCTCGAAGTAATGCAAATATTGCTGCCGTCCAGGCAAGTGTTGCTGAAGACCGCAATTTGTCGATTCCAAGACGTTCTCAACAATTGGGACTGTCTCAAACCACAACCTGGCGGATTTTGAAAAAGGATGTGGGTTTGCATCCGTATAAAATTGTTCTCACTCAAGAACTGAAGCCATTGGACCACCGTAAACGTCGTGAATTTGCTGATTTTGCCTTGGAACAACTTGAAAACGATAACGATTTTTTTAAGAAAATCATCTGCTCCGATGAGGCTCACTTTCATCTGAGTGGTGCGGTAAATAAACAAAACTGTCGATTCAGGTGCGAAGAAAATCCACAAATTATTCAAGAAAAACCATTACATTCACCTAAATTGACAGTTTGGTGTGGTTTTTGATCTGGTGGAATCATCGGTCCGTACTTCTTTCGAAATGAAGCTGGTAACACCGTTACTGTCAATGGAGAGCGGTATAGATCGATGCTAACCAACTTTTTATGGCCGAAATTGGAAGAAGTTGATCTTGACAACATTTGGTTCCAACACGGGGCTACGTGCCACACAGCAAATGCAACAATTGAATTATTGCGAGAAAAGTTTGGAGATTCGATTATTTCAAGAAATTTTGGTATTGAATGGCCTCCAAGAAGTTGTGATTTAACACCGTCAGACTATTTCTTGTGGGGTTATTTGAAGTCATTTATTTCGAAATAAACCAGACTCTCTTCAAGCTTTACAAGTTAATATTGAACGTGGCATTCATGGCATACGACTTGATTTAGTGGAAAAAGTGCTCGAAAATTGGGTTCATCGAATTCGTTCCTGCAGAAGAAGTCCTGGAGGCTATTTGAATGACGTTTTATTTAGAACTTAATTGTGTCGATTGTACTTCACATTAAATAAAAAACATTTGAATTTCCTTAACAACAAGTGTGTTTTTTTTAAAGAAATCATATCAGTCTTATTGGAAAACCTTTCATTTTTTTCACAGTCACACGCTCTGTTCAAATGGAATTATCTCAAAATTGAAGTATAGGGTTTTTTGTGGAATCGTAATGCCAAATGTATTTTGAATAATTTGTGCAGTTTCAAGTCGAAGGAATTGTTTTTATATTTTTGTAAGTCGTCGAAATTAATGACTTTTTCCACAATTATGTGCTCGGTTCGAATGAAATTATCTCGAAGTTTAAGGATGGGGTGTTTACAGTAGTAGAGTAATTCCGAATTCATTTTGAATAGATTTGTCAAATTTCAAGCCGATTGCAATAGTTTTCATATTTTTTTAAGACGCCGAAATGATTGCATGTTTTTCCTCACAATTTCACGCTCTATTCGAATGGGATTTTGTCAAAATTTTGTGATGAGTAGTTTACAGATTTTTTTAAGATCGTAATCACAAAAGATTTTTCAATAAATTTGTGTAATTTAAAGTTGATGGCAATCGTTTTTATATTTTTTTCAATCCGTCTAAATTATTGTATTTTTCTACAATTCTACGCTCTGCTCGAATGAGATTATCTGGAAGTTTAGGGACGGGGTGTTTAGAGATTTTTATAGTAGCGTAATCCTGAATAAATTCCAAATAGATTTGTGAAATTTTAAATCTATGGCAATTGTTTTCATATTCTCTTAGGGCGCCGAAATAATTGCATTTTTTTACAATTTCGCGCTCGGTCGAAGTTATGGGTGCTTTCGTTTGTTTTTTTTTTTTGTAATCCTGAATGAATTTCGAATAGACTAGAGAAGTTTCAAATCAATGACAATTGTTTTTATATTTTCTCCAAGCTATTGGAATTAATATTTTTTGCCACAATTCCACACTCAGTTCGATTGGGATTATCTCGAAAGTTTGGGATGTGGTATTTATAAATATTTATAGAATCATAATCCCAAATAAGTTTTGAATAAATTTGTGAAACTGTCGGTAAATGTAACATGTATCATTTCGAGAAATTATCCTAATTTATTTAGTTGTAAAGCTGTTCATAAAAACAGAATATATTTTTGAAAAAAAAATCTTATAAGGCGGCGTTCTAATGCTGTGCATCACTAGCGCGCCTTAGGCCAACCCTCTATGTAATCATTATACTATTTTTAATCGAAATGTTTGAAATAATTACAATTGTTAATAATTATGTTTCGTTTCAAGTTTTTGAAACTGATATATTATACTGTTCAGAGACTACTTGTGCTTTTGAAGCAGTTACAGTAATCAAAATATTTTTGTTTTTAATAGTAACATCAAGCGCACAATTCTAACAGTAAACAATTACCCAACAATTTACTCAACCAACTAATGACGTTCAATGCAATACAAGTATGTTGCAATAATTTTAAACCGAGAACACATTATGCTGTATCAAATAGAAGAATCGCTTAATAACGCAAATAAGCGTATGTGCATCATGATAGCAATTTGCGAAATTGCTATTCCGTAAACTTCTGCCGCAACAATGCGTAAGAAAGGCTAATTTCAGATCTCTCGGATCTGCGCAATCGTTTTCTTTTGCCGACACAGAAGTGTCGTTGAGTTATGTTGAAAATGCCAATAAGATAACAATAAGTAATTTTATTTGCACGTTGCAAGTGGTGCAAATTATTGCAACAAGAAGATATATTTCTTAGATGTCGTTGCGGATTAAACCTAATGTATTCATTCAAGATTGATTCCCATGGGAAATGTAAATTAATTGATTGATGGCTGAGGCGTTAACTTCGTGATACATTTTGGAACTTTAAATAAAACAGTTTCTAATAGATTCAATAAAACGAAACGAAATATAGCCTGAATATACGAATATTCAACCTGTTCGTAACTCTGCAAACAAAATTAAGTCTTACTAAGACTATAAACAAATAACTTATTGAAACTACTTCTTCCCTGGCTAGTGCCACGCCGGATATTGAATGATACAAAAGAAATTTGCATGTTAATACTAGTACTACTAGATAAATAACGTTCCATAAATTCATGGAAAATTTAATTCTAAAGATATTTGTATTCTTATCTTTTCTCGTCAAAGTGATACTTTTTGAAAAAAAAAAAAACAAGAAACACAGAGTGTACACACATTACCGTGTGCCCCAGCAAAAATGATATAGAAATAATATGTATGAAAATTAGTTCTAAACACATTTGTATTCTTATATTTTTCTCATAAAAGTAATGAAATTTAAACATTTATTCGTATTCGATTCGCAGCCCTAGTATCATATGATCACCAAAAAATACGTATGCTGGAAATAAATATTCGAACTATTCGAATATTCGAATATATTTGAATATTCGAAATATTCGAATATTCTAACTATTCGAATACTCGAATATATGCGAATATTCGAATTATTCGAATAATTCGAGTATTCGAATACTCGAATACTCGAATACTCGAATTATTCGAATATTCGAATAATTCAAGTATTCGAATAATTTCTTGAACGAATATTCGAATACTCAAATCATAAAAATTCCCAGCACTAGTTAATATCACACTTTATTTTTTAGTGACTCGAGTTTAGATCATGAGCTGATCATTTTCAAACTTAAAGTAATTTAAAATACAATAAACATACGTATTTATGCGGAATGGAATAAGGAGGAGAATACTAGGTCAATATACATTAATTATGGGAAATCCCGGATTACCCTACGTTTTGTGAATTTATAGGGATTCGAGTAGATCCATTTTTCGACCCTTTTCTGCGAAATGGATTATTTCCAGAACATCTTCATCAAAAGTATGTCGGTTCTCAATTAGGTGGTTCGCGAATGTCGAGTTATTTTTAATCTGATTTTGAAATTGCGACTAGATTGCCCTATGTACACTTCTTTACAATCTTTGCATGTTAATTTATAAATATCTATCTAATTTATCTATCGGAGTTTTTGAATTAAAAATAGAGTTACAAATTTTGTTCGTTGTTTTAAATGCTACATTAATATCATGTTTTATCAAAGAATGTTAATTAAGAGAAATTTGTAGAGATTCGAGTAGATCAATTTTTCGACCCTTTTCTGCGAAATGGATTATTTCCAACAAGTATTGTTTTCTTAAAGTGATACAACGGTTTTTGTAATATTGTTCGTATTTATTTTTTTTTTCGAGTACGAAACACCCACTTACAGTTTTCGAAATTTGACCAAAAGCTTTTCAGTTCTTCAAAGTATCGAGTAAAACTTAGGTTTAAAATTTCATTTAAAATTGTCTATTCGATTCTGAGACAGAGCGCCCGCAGATATTTTTCAAAAATGGTCGGAATCGTCCCAGAGGGATCTCAAAATGGATGTTGAAATTTTGAGTTTGAAATAAAAAATCACAAAACAATATAATTTATCAGCAGATATTTTCCGTATTTATATCCCTGTTTCTCACTCGTATAACTCATATTATTAGTCATTGAATAAATACTATATTAGGCAAGCACCGATAGTGACATATGGCCATACAGATAACGCCAAAAATTAACGATTTGCTCGTGCTGTGTGGTGGAATTAAAAAAAAGCACAGTTAAACAGTTAAAACTAATAAATGGTAACACATTTTGAAATTTGAAAGTTGATTAACATTAATTGACCAAATTATCCCAGTTACAGCATAAGTTTTAAATTGTGTAGGTATTATGTAGCTGTTTGAAACTATTTTCGAAAATCGAATATGCACTATCTAGATCAGTGTTTCTCAAGGTGGGCGATATCGCGACATCGTTTAAATTGGACGTTTAACTGACAATCCGCATTTGAGGGCCGAATGCATTTTTACTTGTGAATTGTCTCAAATTGCCCAAAAAAATAATAATGTGACTAAAGATTATTAGTAGATTTGAATCGAATGTTATTAAACTTTGCTAAGATCAAAAAAACTTGTAAATTTGCGAAATTAAACATTTTTAATATACACTGATCGTCAAAAAAAACCGGCCACATCGAAATGCTTGAGAAAAGCTATTTTTTTTTTTAAGGAAGCATGGTTGACAGGAATTTGGGTTGAGGAAGCGTGGATGATTTGGGAATTGACGTAGCCAACTAGGGCATTCTGCCACAACCGATGATTTGTATAATAATCATTTATAATGATGAAAGGGACATACACTTAACATCCATGGACCCGCACGGCCATTTTTCATTCCGAAAAAGTGACCGCGCGGATGGGATTCGAACCCACGACCATGAGGCCCGTGAGCAGGTGCTCTACTCACAGGGCCACCGCGGCACCAGAAAAGCTATTAAATATTAATTATTTCAACTTAACAACGGCATTGGGTTAATGAACCATTTATTGGTGAAACAGGCTGCAAAGATGAGGAGAAAAAAGACGAAGTAACACAAAACCAGGTATTTTAATTAAAGAGAATTACAGAAGCACAACAAATACGTTCTTTTTCTTTGTGTAAAAAATATAATAGTTTTTTAATTGAACTCCTGCTTATTGTCAGTACCGTGTCCTCCTCGAGCACAAATTACAGCATTTAACCGTCGTGACATTGAGGTAATCAAATTTGTTAAGCACATGATGATATTAAAAAGATAATTTCAGCTGTTAAATGAATATTAGATGTAAGTATGAGCGAAACAGTCATTTCAATGCTCAAGTAAGTTATGACGAAAAATCAAACATGTTCTCGATTTGTATACATACATACTTTGCAGATATGGGAACTTATATGAAATATTTCGGGGTGGCCGGTTTTTTTTGCCGGTCAGTATATAAAAAAAAACACAAAATTCTCGACATTTTAAAAATTCCATCAAAGTCAAGTAAGGCCTTCGGAAGTTAAGCAATTTTTCAAAATCAAAAACGCGTTTTTGTTAACTTTGAACCTGGAAAACAACAAATTTTGTTAACATTCTTTGAACTATACAGGGTTGGGATAAAGTATGGAACCAAGTAAATATCTTTAAAACAAAAAGGGCTAAATTTATGAAACTTTGCTAGTATAATGACACATAACGCATCTGATGCCATATTTTTTGTTACTACTGTACTTCCGGTTTCACCGGAAATACCCTTAACTTTTTTAGTTTAAATAGGACACCCTGTAGATTTTTACATTTTCACTTTTTCAACAATTACAATGATATAGGGTTTGGACTTGTGTTTTTTTAAATAATAAATAAAATAATAAAAAATGAAATTTGTGAATTTCATAACAATTTTGTTCAACCCTTGAAAATTTTGATTTATAAATATTAGAATTGCTCTCAGGGAATGTTGTATTAAAAATATTACATGCATCTTGTGGAGATCTCTATCAACCTCCAAAACTAACCATCATTAACAAAGTAATTTTTTCACGTTCAGTTAGTTCACCCAAAATTGAACAGCAATGTTAATATTTCACATGGATACTATCTGTCAGTTACAGAAAACGTAAAACACGAAATTGTTTTATCAGAAAACAGTGTAAAAAGATGTAATAAAGCCAACTCGATGTAGAATTATTTTATTTAATATTTAAAAAACTACAAGTCACATACCCACCGAACCATATATCATTGCAAGTGTTGGAAAAGTATCTATTCGAAAATGTGAAAATATACAGGATGTCCCATTTAAATTGATAAAGTTGACGGTATTTCCGGTGAAACCGGAAGTACAGTAGTAACAAAAAATATGGCATCAGATGCGTTATGTGACGTCATTATACTTGCCTGCAAAGTTTCATAAATGTAGCCCTTTTTGTTTTAAAGATATTTACTTGGTTCCATACTTTATCCCAACCCTGTATGTATACTGAAGGAAAAAAAATGAAATTTCGACCATTTTCAAACGGCCATAATTCGGCGTATTTTCAATCGATTTTGATAAATATTTGAGGGCGAAAAACTTTGAAGTGTCTTCATTAAATTCATGCATGTGAACTTAAGCGTAAACCCTTCCGTCACCTCTAGCGCCCCTGTGAAAAATAAGTTTTTCCTGGAAACCATGTCCAACTTTGACGATGTCTACGGAGTTGGAAAAATTTTGTCGACTCGATCCACCATAAAGGCAGTAAAATTTGAACAATTCCCTATGCAGGAAAACGAAGTACCTACGACCATTCGGCACCAAGTTATGGGTGTTTGAGAAAAAATGAATTTTGTGGTTTTTCGCATATAACTCAGTGACTTTTCAACCAAATTTGATGACTATTTCGGGAAAAAAATCCCATTTTCGCTCTACTTTAGAGGGGTAAACTCCGATTGGAATGATCCCTTTTCGAACCCTTTAACCTCCGAACAAAAAAACACATTTTTGGGCAAAAAGCGTCCTACTTTGGCAACGAGTTGAAAAACTGTGTCGACTCGATCCACCAAAAGGACATTGAATATTGTTCAATTTACCTGTACAGGACTCAAAAAACGAAGTTCCTACAGCGATTTGGCACAAACTTATGGGTGTTTAAAATAAGTGTATTTTGTGGTCTTTTTAATTTTTCGTTTGGAGGGGCGTAGAGACCTCTCTTTGGGTGGGGGATAAACCCTCTCAAAGAGGACACATTGTACTTTTGATTTCTCAAAAGATCGTCGAAATCGGTTGGATAGAAGCCGAGTTATGGCCATTTGAAAATTACCCAAATTTTTACAAATCTCAAGTGTTTCATTTTCTGTCAGTATAATTTGTTTGTTTTTATTGGACGAATGTAAAAATGGACGAATGGTGGTAAGTTAGGCCCACATTTTTTTCCGACCCTACAGAGATCGTTAAAGTGAGCCTTTTTGACCTAAATAAAGTTTTTTGTTAATGGAGGTGTAAGATACAAAATGCGATATTCATGATTTCGCGCAAACAATGAATTTTCGTGCATACCTCAAAGAACATGCGAAGAAAATTTCATTCGTGAAAACAAAACAATTTCGTCGAAGAACTTATGAGTCAAATAACCACAAAATTCGCTTTTTTCGAACACCCATAACTTTTTGCTAAATCGTCGTAGGGACTTCGTTATTTGAGTCCTGCACAGGTAATTGAACACATTTCAGTGCCCTTTTGGTGGATCGAGTCGACACATTTTTTCCAACTCGGTACACGTTGCCAAAGTTGGACGTTTTTTCGCACAAAAACGTGTTTTCTTTGTTCGGGGGTTGAAGGGTTCAAAAAGGGATCATTCCAATCTGAGTTTACCCCCTTAAAGTAGAGCCAAAATGGGGTTTTTTCGCGAAATTATCATCAAATATGATTGAAGTCACTGAGTTATGTGCGAAAAACCTCAAAAAGACTTTTTTTTCAAACACTCATAACTTAGTGCCAAATCGTCATAGGAACTTCGTTCTTTGAGTCCTGCATAGGGAATTGATCAAATTTTAATGCCTTTATGGTGTATCGAGCCGACAAAATTTATTATCATTATCAAAAAATGCTTTTAACACCTCAGCAATTTTTAAAAATCGAAATCGCGAATGAGTTTCCTTTGAACTTATTAATGTTTCATAATACATTTTAAATACATTACATATAATACATCACATGTTAATTTTCAAAATTGCCTTAAAATGTATATATCATAAATGTATCAATTAGTAGATATTATTTTATTTCAATTCATACCTTATTTTCTATTAAATTTGTATTATTTAATTTAGTATTAAGTCACTTGAACTTGACAATGTTTTTTTGTATTTTTTTAAAATAGGGGTTTCCCGTTTGTAAACAAATAAATAAATAAAAAATAAAATAAATTCTTTACATTTTAACAAATAATTCATCATAATAAAAACACGTTCAATATCTTAACAATTCTAGAAAATCAAAAATTTCAGATTTCGACATGAATTTTTCTTAATATCTATTTATTTATTTATTTACGGTATTACCACTTTACAAATTTAAACTGTGCAAATAAGAACAAAATATATAATAAGAAAAATAAGCAACAAATTAAATTACAATTCTATACACATCAAACAGATTTGCAATTAACACAAAACATAATCTGTGAACTAAAAGAAATATTTACCTGGTTGAATAATATGTGAAAGGCGACAAGCCAATGAATTTCAAATGACGTTTGAAATTATCTAAGGAGATAATATAATTTAAGTGGGGCAAAGTTACAATTCTACTGAAGGAATTATTTCTACCATAATTACTGCGATGAAATGATTCACGAAACATGAGTTGATTTATGGTTATTGACGGAACATTAAAATTTAAATTTTCAAGGAACTCACCACAATTTATAAATCCGTTTACAATTTTAGAGAGAAAACACAAATCACAATACATACGTCTATCGCAAAGAGTTGATAATTTCAGACAGGAAAGCATGTTACTACGACTGCAGTCAATTCTGTTTATTCCAATTCTACAGGATATTGTCAATAAAAATTTGTTTTGTACCCGTTCAATTTGTGAAATATAGTTAGAGTAAAATGGAGACCAAATACACGAGGCGTACTCTAATTTCGATCTTATCAAAGTAATAAACAAATGTTTCTGAGTGTCTATATTGAAAAGTTCTTGGCAAAGTGATTAATAAAGCCAAGGTTTTGCAATACTTTACAGCACATTGTGTTAAAATGCTTTGAAAAAAAAGGTTACGGTCGAATATAACACCTATCGTATGTTCATTAAAAAAAAACCTCAAGTGTGCCATGACTTTTTCGTATTAAAAATTTCAGTTGGCACACTTGACGCTTGTTGGGAATTGACATATAAACGTCAGATCTTTCTAGAAGTCACAATTATTCCGTGCTCACGATGGTTTACAGCAACCAGCAAAAAACGTTTCTAATTGACAGTTATTTCCGAAATGGGACTAAAGTGGACGGAAATTGGGTGTATTCATTCGACGCACTTTTAGCAGAGTTTCAGGAAGAATTTCCTAACTTGCCCATTATTTATGATGAATTTAAAAATACCTTATCACGATCTGTTGTATTATTTCGTGAAACGGGTAGTATTCTCCGTAAACCAGGAAGTGGTAGACCAGTTAAACGAACTCGAGATACTATTAACACAGCCCAAGAAATTTTGGAAGATGAACCTACGACTTCTCTGCGTCATTTGTCACAGCAAATGAATTTATCGGTAGGAACATGCCACAAGCTTCTACGAAAAGATTTGCAAGTATACCCTTATCGCATAACATCGGTGCAAGAGTTATTACCTGTTGATTACCCCAGACGACTGGAATTTTGTCAGTGGTTTTTACAAAATTTAAACGAGGATGTTTTACAAATTACTTTTTTTACCGATGAAGCTTGGTTTTACAAGGATGGGTACATTAATTGCCAAACTATGAGAATTTGGTCGGATGAAAATCCTCGTATATATCGAGAGAAACCACTACATCCAGAGAAAGTTGGCGTTTGGGCAGCGATTAGTGGGAGAAGATTAGTTGGACCGATATTCTTTGAAGGCAAAATCCAATTTTTATTATTAATAATAAAAAATTAATAACCGTGCATTCATTTTAGGTACGATAACTGCAAACCGTTATCGTACAGAAATTGTATTGCCTTTTATAAATGATTTAAATGATGAACTGCAAAGTGGATATTTTCATCAAGACGAAGCAACTCCTCATTGCACAGTGGATAATTTGGCCATTTTGGAGGAATTTTTTGAGGACCGAATAATAAGTCGAAATGCACGGGATTCCCTGGCCGCCCCGCTCATGCGATTTTTTCTTGTGGCCATACCTGAAAAATTGTATTTATGCACAACCAGTACACAATCTAGAAGACATGCGGCAACGAATTCGAGATAAATTTATAGAAATTAACAATAATCCAGTGTTGTTGCGGAGCGGGAGGGTGTGCGACGAACAGTTCAGGCTTGTGTTCAAGAAGAAGGAAGGCACATACAACATTTAATATAATTTTATAGTGAAAAATTTAACGTATCTATAAATTGACTACAGTTTGTTTAATTTTGAGAAGTAACATAACCTCAAAATATGTAACCAACTTAAATTTTTAAAATTAAAAAATCATGACACACTTGAGGTTTTTTTTTTTAATGAACATACTTTAGATACTTGATATGTTTTACAGAAGCTAGCTTGGTTCCATTGATTTCGTAACTGTTTTCGACAATCCGTCCTCTGCCGAACGAAATCGAGCAGCATTTATCAAGATTGAAATATAGCTTATTATCACAGCACCATTTATAAATATGATTTTAGTCATCTTGCATAAACCTGGCATCAGTTATATATTCAATTGAGCGGAATACATTTAGGTCGTCAGTGAAAAGTAAAAATTCGCAATGTTTATTAATATAGGTGTTCAAATAATTCATTAATAACAAAAATAGAACGGGTCTACAGTGAGAACCCTGTGGAACACTTGAAATAACATTGATTACTCTAGAAATTAAATTATTAATTTTTACAAATTGTAATCTATCAGTCAAATATTTAATATATCTCTTTAAACCATACTAAATTCTCTAAATTTTAACACAAGTCACCAGGGGCGGCTCGTTATGTAGAGCCAAGGAGCCACGGCACTACCCCTAATTTCAAACGAAGCAAGATTTTTTTTATTAATTCTAAAAACACTGATTTGTCATTTTAAATGTTATAACGATGCCTGCGAAAGTTTCATAAGGCGAGAAAAATGGCAATGCATTTATTTAAGAACAAATCTCTTGAACAAATGAGCAGATTTGAAAAATTCTTCCAGAATTGTGTTTTGTGTTGTTATCTTGAAAACCGGTGATGGGGTATTTTGAGTTTCTTTTGAGGTTTATTAAGATTCATGTATTTTGAGTAAATTTGAAAAGTTTCAAGTGTGTTACAGTTGTATTTGTATTTTTTGTATAAGTGAAATTTAAAAAATCTTAAGGGCTGTTCTCGGTCGGTTATCTTAGAAACTTATGATGGGGTATTATGGTTTTTTAGAGGCTTATTATGAACAATGTATTTTGAGTAAATTTTGAGAGTTTTAAGTGTGTTGCACTTGTTTTTATATTTTTTTTTCACTCGGAAGAAGTGAAACTTAAAATCTTGAAAACCAGTGATGGGGTTTTTTGAGTTTTTTGGAGGATTGTTAAGATTAGGTTATTTTGAGTACATTTGGAAAATTTCAAGCGTGTTGCTATTGTTTTTATAATTTTTTTTCACTCGTGCAAATTAAACAAATCTGAAGCGCTGTTCTCGGTCGGTTATCTTGAAAAGTAATGGAGTTTTTTGAGTTTTTGAAAGATTATTAAGATTATTATATTTTAAGTAAATTTAGAAAGCGTATTTTACAGCTGTTTTTATATTTCTTTCGAGTCAACAAAAAATGATTATAATTTTTCGTAAATTTACACGAAAAATCGCAAAAGCAATCGACGGAATGTATTTGATTTTTTTTAAAATCACTCTTGAATTAATATTAAGTGATTTTGCGAAGTTTCAAGTGGATGGCAATTATTTTTATATTTTTTTCGCGTCGACGAATTTATTGCAATTTTTTTCTAAATTGTATCTGTGTTCACATTGAAATATTCTAAAATTTAGAAACGATGCACTTCTAATTTTTACGGAAATGTTTAATCACATCTGTTGTCAACTGTTTTGAAAAGTTTCAAGTCGATGGCAATTGTTTTTGTATTTGTTTCGCGTCGACGAATTTGTTGCAATTTTTTTTTAATTTCATCTACGTTCACATTGAAATATTCTAAAATTTAAAAACATTCATTTCTAATTTTTACGGTAATGTAGAATCACATGTGTTGTCAGTTGTTTTGGAAAGTTTCAAGTCGATGGCAATTGTTTTTATATTTTTCTCGCGTCGACGAATTTACTGCAATTTTTTTTTATTATTTCATCTCCGTTCACATTGAAACATTCTAATTTTTACGGAAATGTAGAATCACATGTGTTGACAGTTGTTTTGGAAAGCTTCAAGTCAATGGCAATTGTTTTTATATTTTTTTTTCGCGTAGACGAATTTGTTGCATTTTTTTAAAATTTCATATCCGTTCACATTGAAATATTCTAAAATTTAGAAACAATGCATTTCTAATTTTTACAGAAATGTAGAATCACATGTGTTGTCAGTTGTTTTGGAAAGTTTCAAGTCGATGGCAATTGTTTTTATATTTTTCTCGCGTCGACGAATTTACTGCAATTTTGTTTTTATTTCATTTCCGTTCACATTGAAACATTCTAATTTTTACGGAAATGTGTTGACAGTTGTTTTGGAAAGTTTCAAGTCAATGGCAATTGTTTTTTATCTATTTTTTTTCGCGTACACGAATTTGTTGCATTTTTTTAAATTTCATATCCGTTCACATTGAAATATTCTAAAATTTAAAAACAATGCATTTCTAATTTTTACAGAAATGTAGAATTACATGTGTTGTCAGCTGTTTTGGAAAGTTTCAAGTCAATGGCAATTGTTTTTATATTTTTTTTCGCGTCGATGAATTTGTTGCATTTTTTTAAAATTTCATCTCCGTTCACATTGAAATGTTCTAAAATTTAGAAACAATGCATTCCTAATGTTTACGGAAATGTAGAATTACATGTGTTGTCAGTTGTTTTGGAAAGTTTCAAGTCAATGGCAATTGTTTTTATTTTTTTTGCGTCGACGAATTTGTTGCATTTTTTTTTAAACTTCATCTCCGATCACATTGAAATATTCTAAAATTTAGAAACAATGCATTTCTAATTTCTACGGAAATGTAGAATTACATGTGTTGTCAGTTGTTTTGGAGAAATGGCAATTGTTTTTATATTTTTTTTTTCATGTCGAGGAATTTGTTGCATTTTTTTTTTAATTTCATCTCCGTTCACATTGAAATGTTCTAAAATTTAGAAACAATGCATTTCTAATGTTTACGTAAATGTAGAATTACATGTGTTGTCAGTTGTTTTGGAAAGTTTCAAGTCAATGGCAATTGTTTTTATTTTTTTTTCCGTCGACGAATTTGTTGCATTTTTTTTTAAATTTCATCTCCGTTCACATTGAATTATTCTAAAATTTAGAAACAATGCATTTCTAATTTTTACGGAAATGTAGAATTACATGTGTTGTCAGTTGCTTTGGAAAGTTTCAAGTCGATGGCAATTGTTTTTATATTTTTTTGCGTCGACGAATTTGTTGCAATTTATTTTAAATTTCATCTCCGTTCACATTGAAATATTCTAATTTTTACGGAAATGTAGAATCGCATGTGTTGACAGTTGTTTTGGAAAGTTCGCGAGGATAGATTTCGAAAATTCTCATTCTCTAGTTGTTGGTTCAGCATTTATTAAACCCAAAACTGTTTCTTCCAATTCATCGTTGTTTCTTCTGTTCTGTTTGCATGTAATGTCACGAACTCTGAGTAAACTTACGCAACTGCAAAATGTTTTAATAATGAATACGCTCTCTTCATTGGAATAACTCAGGTTATTGTTCATAGTAATTTCAATGCTTGAATTGATATTTGACTAGCAAAATTATTCTCACCATAACATGACATTTGTCAAAGTCATGGCAAGGGTTTTTATTAAATGGTAAATGGTTAAACTTATCTTTATTATTTCTAGTACAAACGTAAATTAAATGAATGATTCATTTACAATTTTTAATTCTCTAAAAAATATTCCTTCACGATTTTTTTCTTAAATGAATAGGGGAGCTAATAATTACACATATTTAATTTTACATGTTAAATCCTTATGTTCGCCCCTTATTCCAGACACTCGGTATAATAGATGTAGGTTAAAAAAATAAAATTGTTAAATTATTTTTTTTTACTTTTGAACTTATGATCGGATTTCTAAGACTCTTTCAGCAAAGTCATCCGAAATATATATAGAGGACCAAAGAATTGAATTCATTGTTCAGTTGTTTTTGGTTTACAGAAGATAACAGGTGACCAAAGTCAAATTCTTCCAGAAAAGTCCATAGAATGGATACAGATAACACTAAACATTATTTTTCTAGTGACTTGTTTCAATAATTTATTTGTTTGTTGGCCTTTGTAAGACTTAATTTTGTAGAATTACGAACTGCTTGAATATTTATATATGAAGGCTACTTTTCTCTTTATTTCATTTACTGAATAATTTTGCAACAATAATCTATTTTTTTCTCAAAAAGTATATTATATGCTAAGTGGCTCTACCATCAAAATGTTCCACGAGCCGCCACTGCAAGTCATCATAATCAAGAAACTTTAAACTTTATTTTGACATATTAAAATTTTAAGGGGGCGAATTAAGAAGCGAACCTGACAAAGTGTGCGTTTGGCCCCAGGAGGTTGAGAAACACTGCTCTAGATGCTCTTTGGAATTTTGCTGGCAATTTCACGATTTCCATTACAAACGCTCATAAAACTATTTTCAATAATGCGTCCCTTACATTTTCGATATTTATTTGACCCTTCCCCTTTCACATCCAATTTACTTGGCGTGTGTGTGTGTGTGCGTGCATACTTGGGGAATCGATCATCCGAGGTATTTTATGATGCATAAAATTGGGATATACATACGTTTTCTCGGTTTAGAATTTATTATTATTGCCGCGATATTGTTATAAAAAAAAGAAACGCCCACGTTTATGGGACGCAGAATTGTTAACATTTCATTAGCGCGACGAGAATTTAAAGCAATTAAATCGGGGTGTAAAAACCTAGAAACGTTCCAATTGCGTGACTAATTTTGACTGCAAACGTGTAAGGGAATTTATGGTGTCGAGCAAGAAATGTGATGGTGCAATAAATTTTAAATGTGTCTGGATACAAGAATTTCTTCAAATATTCTTCTAAAATAAGAGGCACTAAATTCTCATTTTAACGCACAGGCAGTAAAATAAATTGTGAAAATTGGGTTTCATAAATTTTAGGATAACGCTTGCGCATCGAGTAAAACTAACTTAAAATTTAAGCAGCGTTTGTTATCATATTATTTTTTACATCGTAAATATTTTCAATACTCTTCTAAGTTATTTGTGCCCAGAGCCTCGTAAAACTTCAAGACAGCCCTGTCTTTAACATCCAAAATAAATTAGATTTGCAAAAAAAAAATGTTCCAATTCCCTTTTCCTTTGTTCATGAAGCCACCCACCTTTATCCTGTCAGGAACACTTCGATCATTCGGCGTGAAAACGGGGGAGGCAAAAAATCGCCGATCCGGCGTTCGTATAACAAAAGGATTTCTATAGTTGAAGAAAGTGTCGCTCGTTCGTAAACGCGAGCGGATCCCGCTCGAAATGCGGACGAAGAATAAAAGAATAACGTTTCTCACTTGTTATCTTTCCATGTTCCCAGTTTGAATATCGTTACTCGAGCGGTGAACCGCACCCCAACCCGATCTTTACCGACCACTCCATATGTTACTTCTAACAACCCTCAATTTATGGATTAAATGTTGAATTACGGTTTTAATACTTTAATAATAGATTTTATTATACAACCTCGTCAACATTTACGGGACAAGTATAATAACAAATATACTAAAACAAAAATTAAATTAAATGTAAAAAACACACCATTTGGTGGATGTTGTAGGGGAACTCTTAATTAGAAATATTGGTCTAGATGGGTCAACAGGAAGTGAACTGAGTGACAGTGAAAATTAATTCATTATTAACAAATAATAATCGTTTTGATGAAGAGGAGGGTTGTGACAGGGACTATAGTAAGCCATAAATACGCTGGTTTTAAACATACCCTCTGTATTATAAATTTATAACTTACTGAATCAATGCGAGTCAGCATTAAATTCGCCTCATAATCGACGAACCGATGCATCACTCTAACCCGCATCGCCAGCTCACTTCGTTGAGCCGTCTCACATGTGAAGTAATTTGAAAAATAAAATCACCGTAATAGGATGTAATACAGTTATTTACATCAATACAACTACCTATTAGAATGGATAATACTCCTATCAAAAAAGATTGATTTTTAGTTTATAGTAGATATGTACCGATACCGATATATGTATCGGTATATTTGCTAATGAGTTGATAATCGGTATCGGCCAGCCAAATCGGCTATACAGGGCGAGTCTTTAACTTGGAATAAATTCGGTAAAACAAAGAAAGTTTATTTTCGGAAATATGCTCGGACAGGTCTATTAGTATTTTAAATTGCGCTCTTTTTGATGTAATAAAATTTTATACAGAGTATCCCAAATTTGAGATATGACGTCATCGACTATTTTTTTTTGACAACCCTAATTTTTTATCACTATTCTTAAAGAGTATATCAAGTTACACATGTGTGCCAAATTTCAAATTTTTATTTCCTGTCATTTAGAAGATATTTAACAAACATTATCAAAATTTGAAAAATTAATTCAACTTAATAGTCTTTCCTCAATAAATGCTCAAAATGTTGTCCATATTCTAACTGACAATACCCTAAATCAGGGGCGGCTCGTTATGTAGAGTCTAGGAGCCATGGCACTACCTCTAATTTCATAGATTTTTTTATTAATTCTAAAAACACTGTTTCGTCATTTTAAATGTTAAAACGATGTCCGCGAAAGTTTCATGAGAAGAGAAAAATCGCAATGCATGTATTTGAAAAGATAACTCTTGAATAGCAGATTTGAAAAATTCTTCCAGAATTGTGTGTTGTGTTGTTATCTTGAAAATCAGTGATGGGGTATTTTGAGTTTTTTGGAGGTTTATTAAGATTAATGTATTTTGAGTGAATTTGGAAAATTTTAAGTGTGTTGCAGTTGTTTTTATATGTTCTTCTTCACTCAGAAAGAGTGCAACTTATTAAAAATCCTAAGCGCTGTTCTCGGTCGGTTATTTTGAAAACCAGTGATGGGTTATTTTTTGTATTTTGAGTAAATTTGAAAAGTTTCAAGTGTATTGCATTTGTTTTTTTATCTTTTTTTTCACTCGGAAGAAGTGAAACTTAAAAAAAAATCAAGCGCTGTTATCGGTCGGTTATTTTGAAAACCATTGATGGGGTATTTGAGTATTTTGGAGGATTATTAAGATTAATGTATTTTAAGTACATTTGGAAAATTTCAAGAGTGTTGCAGTTGTTTTTATAAAAAAAAAATTACACGGAAGAAGAGCAAATTAAAAAAATCTCAAACGCTGTTCTCGGTCGGTTATATTGAAAATTAGTGATGAGCTATTTTGTGTTTTTTAGAGGATTATTAAGATTAATGTACTTTGAGTAAAATTTGAAAGCTTCAAGTGTGTTACAGTTGTATTTGTATTTTTTTCTTCACTCCGAAGAAGTGCAACTTAATAAAATCTTAAGCGCTGTTCTCGGTCGGTTATCTTGAAAACCTGTGATGGGGTATTTTGGGTTTTTAGAGGATTATTATGATTAATGCATTTTGAGTAAATTTGGCAAGTTTCAAGAGTGTTGCACTTGTTTTTATATTTTTCTTTTCACTCGGAAGCAGAGCAACTTAAAAAAAATCAAAAACGCCGTTCTGATTATTATTTTAAGGATTGTTAAGATTCATATATTTTAAGTAAATTGGAAAAGTTTCAAGTGTGTTGCAGTTGTTTTTATATATTTTTTTCACTCGAAAGAAGTGAAACTTAAAAAAAGTTAAGCGCTGTTCTCGGTCGGTTATCTTGAAAACCAGTATGGGGTATTTTAAGTTTTTTTGATGATTATTAAGATCATTGTATTTTGAGTAAATTTGGAAAATTTCAAGTATATTGTAATTGTTTTGATAATTTTTTTATTCACTCGGAAGAAGTGCAAATTAAAAAAATCTTAAGCGCTGTTCTCGGTCGGTTATCTTGAAAACCTGTAGTGGAGTATTTTGAGTTTTTGAAGGACTATTAACATTACTGTATTTGAAGTAAATTTACAAGGTTTCAAGTATTTTACAGCTGTTTTTATGTGTTTTTCGCGTCAACAAAAAAATATTATAATCTTTCATAAATTTACATGAAAAATCGCGAAAGCAATCGACAGAATGGATTGGAATTTCCTACCAAATCACTCTAGAATTAATATTAAGTGATTTTGTGAAGATTCAAGTGGATAGAAATTGTTTTTTATATTTTTTTCGCGTCAACAAAAAATTATTATAATTTTTCATTTACAGGAAAAATCGCAAACACAATCAACGGAATATATTGTAATTTTCTACCAAATCACTCTTGCATTAATATTGAGTGATTTTGTGAAGTTTCAAGTGGATGGCAATTCTATTTTTATATTTTTTTCGCGTCAACAAAATAATTTGAATTTTTCATTAATTTACATGGTGTTTGCATGAAAAATCGCAAACACTATTAACGGAATTGATTGTACATTTTCACCAAATGAATCTTAAATTAATATTGAGTGATTTTAAGAAGTTTCAAGTGGACAGCAATTGTTTTTTTATATTTTTTCGTGACAATAAAGTACTCGGATAAATGTAAATAGGACCAAACAATTAATTCACCTTTAATTGCTTTTTTTTGTTGTTTGAGGATAACTCTTGAAAGGATGACCTAATTTGGCAAATTCTTCAATCGTATAGACGCAGATAAGACCCAAAACATGTAATTTATAGTTCAATTCATGAACGAGAGAACATATTTTGAAAATTCTTTCAGCAAAGTGTTTAGCTCATTGGACAGATACGATCAAAAATATTTTATTATTATTGAGGATAACTCTTAAACGAAAAGTGTTAGTAAAGTATTGTTCTTATTCAATACACGTAGGTTAAAAATAATAAAATTGTTAAATTAATTTAACTTTTGAACTGATGATCAGATCTCTAAAATTCTTTCAGCAAAGAAAGTCATCCGAAAGATATAGAGAGGACCAAAAAATGTAATTCCTTGTTCAATTGTTTTTTGGTTTACAGAAGATAACGGGTGACCAAAGTCAAATTCTTCCAGAAAAGTGATGTACTCATCGAATAGATGCAGATAAGAGTAAACTTTTTTCTAGTTTTTGAGGATAACTCTTGAATGGATAAATAGATAATGAAAATTCTTCCAGCACTCAATGAATAGATATATAAAAGATAAAAAATTAAATTCGTTCACTTGTCTTGTGGTTTTGAGAAGATAACTCTTGAACAAAATAGCTGAATTTAAAAAGTTGGTCCAGAAATGTGCTGTACTCATCGAGGATCAAAAAATTTAATTCGCCTTCAATTCTTTGGTTTTGTGTTTTTTTTGAGGATAACTCTTGAACGGATGACCAAATTTGGAAAATTCTTCAGGCAAAATGTTGTACTCGTCGTGTAAATGCAGATAAGACCAACAAATTAAATTGTTTCGTGGTTTTTGAGTATAATTCTTGAACCATTGATTTTGATCATTCTTCGAGTAAAGTACTGTACTCACCGAATAGATGTAGATAAGATAAAAAAATAAATTCGTTGTTTGATTGTTCTGTGGTTTTGAGAAAATAACTCTTGAACAAAATAGCCGATTTTAAATATTGTTCCTGAAAAGTCGAATAAATGTAGATAGGACCAAAAATATACTAACGCAATTTAATTCGATTAATAGACGAAAGATTGCTGCGCATAATGAGCAAATGGATTTGGGGTGATGAAACAGATGGGAACAGAAATAAACGATCTTAGACCTTTGTTATATCAATAGTAGTACTAATAACATGCAAATATCTTTTGTATCATTCAATAACCGGCGTGACTTTATTTTTAGCCTTTGTCAGACTTAATTTTGCAGAATTACTAACTGCTTGAATATTTATACTGAGTGTCTGGGATAAGGGGCGAACATAGGGATTTAACATGTAAAATTAAATATGTCTAATTATTAGCTCCCCTATTTATTTTAGAGAAAAATCGTAAAGGAATATTTTTTAGAGAATTAAAAATCGTAAATGTATCATCCATTTAATTTACGTTTGTACTAGAATCCACCTCAGAAATAATAAAAATAAGTTTAACCATTTACCATTTAATAAAAACCCTTGCCATGACTTTGACAAATGTCATGTTAAGGTGAGAATAATTTTGCTATTTTTATAGTCAAATATCAATACACGCATTGAAATTACTATTAACAATAATCGCAGTTATTCCAATGAAGAGAGCGTATTCATTATCAAAACATTTTGCAGTGGCGTAAGTTTACTCAGAGTTCGTGACATTATATGCAAACGGAACAGAAGGAACAACGATAAATAGGAAGAAACAGTTTTGGGTTTGATAAGTGCTGAACCAACAACTAGCATACGATGCATTGCTCGTGAGTGCAACGTGTCTAAATTCTCTGTACAGAAAATTCTGAAGAAGTATGGTTATTCTTAAAAACATCAATGCCATCAGGAGATACTGTTAGTGGATGAAGAAAGGAGGCGTGTATTCTGCAAAATAATGCAGGATCGATCAAATACAGACCATAATGAATGCTAATAATTTACTTGCATATAACAATAAAACAGTAAACATTCAGTTTTTTAATTGAAAGACACCAATTGTTAATTTAAACCAGAGCACCAAATTTTTTGGGATTGCTGACGACAAGCAACTCACCTGGTGTCAGCATGTTGATTAAGAGTGTAGTCAATTAAATACTACTTACTATGCAGTTCTTAAACTAAAACCTATTTTACCACCAGAGTCAATTATAACTCTTTTCTACTCATAGGTATATCCTTAGCTCTCCTATAATATACCATCGTGGTAAAGAAGTCATATTCAAGGAGAACAACATACATTCATATGCATTTACATATTTAAAGTAGCAACGTTTGCTGCGAATTAATAAACTTACTAAACTAAGCTTAACTTTTTGTAGTTTGTCTGTTTTACCGAAGAATGCTAGTTCACACTTTAGAATGAGCCAAACGTTATTATTTATAGTAATTTCAATGCGTGAATTAATATCTGACCAGCAAAATTATTTTCACTATGACATGACATTTGTCAAACTTATTGTTCAACTTATTTTTATTATTTCTGAGGTGAATTCTGGTACAAACGTAAATTAAATGGATGATTCATTTACAATTTGTAATTCTCTAAAAAATATTCCTTCACGATTTTTTTCTAAAATAGATAGGGGAGCTAATAATTACACATATTTAATTTTATATGTTAAATCCCTATGTTCGCCCCTTATCCCAGACACTCGGTATATGAAGGTTACTTTTCTCTTTGTTTAATTTACTGAATGCTTTTGCAACGATTAACATTTTTTTTTTCTTTTCTAAAAAGGAGGCGGTGGGATATATTATATGCTAAGTGGCTCTACCATCAAAATGTTTCACGAGCCGTCACTGCCCTAAACGAAACTGAAACTCGTTTTGAACTGGCCTACACTCCTGTCTTATTCGTTCTTTCAACTAAATATTTGCCGGTTTGGTCTTAAAAACTTTGTTTTTCAAGTACCCCCATAAGAAAAAGTCCATAGGTGTTAAATCCGGAGACCTGGGTGGCTATTCAACTGGTCCTCTTCTGCCAATCCATCTTCGTGGAAATACATTATCCAGGTACTCACGGACACCTGCCCAAATATTAACTTTTTCTGGATATTGAGTGTGGCCTTCCCTCATCCAGTGTGGGCTCTTGTCTGCCCAATAACGGCAATTTTGACGATTTACCTCACCAGCACATTTTCTGAAAATCCCATAATACGGGGTGGACCAAAAGTTCGTTTACATTTCAAATGATGATTTAAAAGAAACTAGTTATGTGAGATAAAAACTTTCTATTTATTATTAAAGTACACAAATAGGGATTTTATTTTTTTAATTACATCATCTATATGTGATCCTTGACTATTTTGACACTACTGCAACCTGGAGCGGAAATTTTCAATGACGGCCTTTTCGTGAAATGTTTTGCATTTCCTCTCGAATATTTTCCTATAATTTCTCTAGTGACACTGGGTTGGCACCTCTTTTGGATATCACTTTTTGTCCAAAAATTTCGCGATCAGCACTTAATGAGTCGTTGGAAGTGTGGAATGTTGCCCCATCTTGCTGAAACCATGATCGGTGATTAAAACCATCGAAATCCTGTAGCGCTGGTGAAAAAAAGTTCTGTAGCATGGCAATGTACCGCTTTGTATTCATTGTAACAGCATTTCTTCGGCGGTATTCAAAAAAGTATGGACCAATAATGCCTCTTGCTGACAAAGCTGCCCATAGAGTAACCTTGGGTGAATGCAGAGATTTTTGATGCTTCAATTTAGGATTAGTGTCACTCCAATACCTGCAATTTTGCCCATGCACATGCCCATTTAGATGGAAGTGTGCCTCGTCTGAGAAAAAAATGTTGGTAAAGCTGGTGAACCTCTCTAACATTTCGTTTGCAAATTGGAGCCTGTGAGCGTGATCTTGAGGCTTTAATTCCTGTACGATTTGGATTTTGTCCGGATGTAAATGTAAATCTTTGTGAAGAATACAAATCAAAGATGTTCTGGGCACACCTAAGGCGTTAGACCGCTTCCGAGTAGAGAGTCCATGATTGATCTCTTGATATTCCAGGTCGGTCAGATCGTGGTTGATTCATTGTTGAACCTGTCTCCTCGAACTTCTGTACCCATTTTCGAATCAATTGAATCGATGGAGCTTCATTTTTAGGCCGTATGTTGTAATGAGCGCAAAATGTTCGAATCGTTGTTGGGGTAGTAGTCGCGTACACAGAACGCACGTTGTTTATCGCTGAACGACGCCATGGTACTGAATTCCCATTGCCCGCTCTTGCGGGCTTTTGGTCCACCCTGTAATTCAAGTAAAGTTATATTGGCTCTCTGAAAATCTCCAATGCAGTCCATTGTATATTTTCTTAATTTGGATTTTCAAGGTTACTTGCTTTAAAAATAATTGTGTGCGTTTATCCGCCGATTTTGCCCATTTTAAACATTAGCAGTTATTTCTAGAACTGATCGTCACTCTTAATAATACACATAGGCTTCATAATCTAGCTGTTTTATTTAAATTTCAGGATTTTCCATGCCAAAATTCCCATTCTTAGTGACACCACTGAAGTTCTGTTAATTAGGTTATGTTTCAGGGTTGCCAACTATTTTCGACCTTGATCTCTTAAATCGAGTACTTTGGGGGAAAGAAAAATTTTTAGTTTTAAAATTATTATTTAAAATTGTTGGTAGAGGCAGATGACCAAACAGTTAACGTCAATAGTCACAATTTATAATTGTGAACAAAAAAAAAATTATTTCATGAATATTGTAATTAAAACTAGCCATTATTACAGCAGCTTTTTTTTAATTTATAATTGAAGTAGGTCATTTGTGGTAACGTTACTCTGACCTATTAGTTGTCGATTTGAGAAAAATAAAAATGCCCCGTCTTAAGCGATGGATCGTACCACCAAAAGGTATAACTGGATCGGTTAAGAGAAAAAGAAAT
Organism: Ocypus olens; assembly: GCA_910593695.2. Taxonomy (NCBI): domain Eukaryota; kingdom Metazoa; phylum Arthropoda; class Insecta; order Coleoptera; family Staphylinidae; genus Ocypus; species Ocypus olens. Next base: position 41,783,124 of record OU343048.1, read on the forward strand.
ACACAAATTTATCGGTATAAGTAACGAATTCTGTATAATCGGTGACCTATTTCAATTTCCGTGGAGACTATGGCAGTTCTATTAAAAAAAAGTACAAACAAACAAACGATTATCTCGAAATGTAGCATATTTGTAGATTTTGACAGAATCATATTTCTTAATTTGTTTCAAGTAAATTTTTGATGAAAATTGTTTTTAAATTTTCATTCTTGATGACCTGAAAAGAAAAAAATCTATGTAAAAAAACAAATTGAGAATTATTAATCTATCAAAATCTTAGATTTCAAGATAATCTTTTGAGAACAGTGCATGCAATTTTAAAACATTTTATGGCTTAAAATAATTGAAGGGCGACGGCGATCAGGGTCCATTTCTGGTCGATTTTGAGATATTGGTGCTATATTGTAGCTTACAAAATCAAAGTATGATTCACTTCGTTCAAGAAATCCTAGTTTACGAGAAAATTAAATGAAATATATGAAGTGCCGCCTAACAACAATCGCAGGTAGAAAACATCAGTCCAAAAAAATCCCTTCTTTTCTCCAGTCAGCGCCTGTTCGTGCAGGTGCATGTCCTCCATTTAGTGTATTGCATCGGCATCTAATAATTTTTGTGACTCCTTCCTGGCCAAAATCAAAATTAACAGTTATTCTCTTTCTGCATTACATGGTGCACAAGATGAACTGTTTTGATAGTTTAAAAGTTATATTTCCTAAAAGTTTGGTACCAGGGGTTTTAGAGGCGGTAAAGATAGAGCAACGAGAATATCGATTGAATTTTTGTAAAAATAACATTCTACCTAATTCCCAAGAACCCTCTCAGAGAAAATACATAACGTCTAATAATTGTGTAATTGATATTGAAAAAAGCAAATTCAAACTTGAACAAATAATATTTTTTCATAAAAAAAGTTCATCTCAAATTCAATTTTGAATTTGCAATTTTCATCGACTTATTGTCAGGTGACCATTGTAATGTTTGTTGTCCGAAACAGCCTTCCAACAACAGAAATTTACTCCCCAACTCGTTCGGCTCCTCTCTCGCTTTTCTCTCAATACAAATTTTCCAATTTTTGTCGCAATAGAACTTTACTCATATCCATACAGGGTACAGTGTAACAAAACGGAACATAAGATTTTCAATGTTATTTTTTATGTTTTTTTTTTTTTACTTAGGCATGAGCCATTCAGTCACGACCAGGTTATTATTATTTTATGTATTTAATTTGGGATGAGTAAATGAACAAATGAATAATGTCAGACGTATACACAATAACCATGGACCCGACCGAATACTTCTCGATCCCCGAAAAATATTTCGACCGGGCTGGGATTCGAACCCACACGGCACGCGGTGCAACCGGCACAAGCGCTCGCCGGTACCCACTACACCAACGGGCCGCCCTATAATGTTAATTTTTTATACTGGAATATTATCTTCCCCTGATTTAGAGGAAACATGTAAATAAATGTTTTGTAGAATAAAAATTCCTGCATGCAGTCATGCTATTATTTATTTTTTAGCATTCATAAAACACTAAAAAATGATAAAATAAAAATGATCATTTTCACGATAATTGTTGCCATGAAATTAAATAAAAACCGTGCGCTGTTGATTTGTTGGCTTCTGTCAAATTTATAATCTACGACTCGTAATTCGCAGTTATAATTCTCAGTTGTAACAATTAGTTACATAATAATTGTGATAGATTAGATTGGATTAAAAATTGTGCAATTGTTTTAAGAATGGAAGTAGATATTGATCATTGTGATGATCAAAAAATGAATGTCACCTGGGTACATTTTCAAAATTTAAAAAACTGCATTATATAGCAGATTTAAGTAACAGTGAGAAATTAGTTCTAAAATTCAGAATTGATGGACTTTATGACACAACTACAGGAACAATTTGTCATCATCATTTACAGAAATACTTGACATTTTATAGTTTAATCAAAAAAGTTTGTTGTGATCCATTCAAGTCACATAAAACTAAAATCATGGAAGATTTGAGAATAATTAATATGGAGACATGCCAAGATTCATGGAAATATACTTTGATAAAATTAATACCAGGTGATAAATATTGTAAAACATGTCAAAATAAGATTTCATCACTTATTAAACAACAAAAATATCAAGTAAGTTTAAATTATTATTATATTTGGACAAAATATTATTTTATTATCATGTGTTTGAATAGTGAAAAAATGCTCCCCAAATAACTGTTTTATTTTCAAAATCTTGATTTTTGTCCATACTCATTTTTTCTTTATCGATAAGAAAATTTTGTTGTTTTTCTATTCGAATGGTGAAAAAATGCTTACCAAATTTCAGTTTTATTTTTACAATTTTTACCATTGGCTATACTCATTTTTTTCTTTATCGATGAGAAAATTTGTTTTTTGTTTATTTGAATAGTGAAATAATGCTCAAAAAGATTCTTTCCTTCAAGATTTTTCATGAAAATTTAAATTTAAACATTTTGAAAATATATTTGATATACGATTATTTTTTTTAAATACAACAAATCATTTTTAGGTGGATTCAATCCTGCTAAATGATCACGTAGATGCCTAATTCCCTTTTGACAAAGTTACGAGTAGACCTCCCGAGACTCGTCAATCAAATAATGCAATCGAAACCGCTTCCTTTGAATCACAATTTTCCCAAGGATCTAATATTTCGAGAACTTCAACAGATTCTATATTTACTACTATGAGTCAAGATCAAAAGTAAACTGAGAATGTCCTTCAAAGTTTAGGTATTTCGTTGCATAATTTTGATTCTCTTCAAAATAAAGAAAGTGTTGCCACAAAAATTATGGAAGAAGTAATTGCCAAATTTGGAGAGAAGCTATCAGCATCACTACAAATAAGTTTACCAATAGCAAAAGATTCATCTCAAAATTTACTGGAAAATAATAAATCTTTTCTGGAAATTATGCAAAATCTACAGAGAGAATTCAAAAAAGCAACAGTTTTGAAAAAAATAGAAATTCTATCATTGTTGCCTCAAAATTGGAAATATTCGACAATTTGCCATTTTTCCAAATGTTCAGAATATATGTACAGGAAATTATTGAAATGCAATCGGGATATTGGTTAGTTATTTATATTTGTTAAATTTTTTTATAGCTACTTGATTTCAAAAAAAAATTTATTAGACATTCATTAAAATTTTCAGATGCTACAAAAACTTTTAAAAGAAAGCAATACACCAAAATACCTGTTGAAGTTCAAGATTCAATTTAAAAATATTATGTGGATGAAAATAATTGTGTTTGCCCTGGAAAAAAGGAATTCATCAAAATTTTTGAATCTTCTGGGAAGAAAATATGTGTTCAAAAAAAGTTACTACTTTATACTGTTCATGATCTCTACATTAATTTTACTGCGGATTACCATCATTGTTTCGATATTCTACCAAAATTTTCTTACTTTGCTGCTTCACGACCTCGTGAATGTATTGTAGCTGGAGATCCTGGAAGCCATACAATTTGTGTTTGCGAAGAACATGAAAATATAAAATTAAAGCTATCTTCTTGGAATAAGGATCTCAAATATAGGGACCTTCTGGAAATCGCGTTCTGTAGCACTAATAATATTAAATTATGCTACATAGATGTAGTGAATGTCGCGGCAAGAGATCATAAAAAAAAATTGATGATAGCTGTACCTATAAAAAAGAAAATATCACTTATGCTGGATCAATGAGCGTATTAGAGCGTGTCTTAGTAGTATCACAGAAAAGTTGGAAGATTTTAAAAAGACATTGGTAACTGAAATATGGAATTTGAGTATTCATCATTTTATAGCCGATTCACAGAAAAGTTTTTTTGAACAATGCAAAACAAATTTAACCTTCGATACATGTATTATAGTCATGGATTTCTCGGAAAATTACTCATTCATCATTCAGAATTCAGTCCAAGCATTTTATTACAACAACGCGCAAGCAACCATTCATCCATTCGTCAGATATTACAAGACAAACTCCAATGAATTACAGAGCATGAGCTACTGTATTATAAGTGATACCAAAAATCACTTTGCTTACACCGTTTATGCTTTTTTAGAAAAAATTACAAATGTTTTGAAGAATGAATATCCGTGGATCAGAGAAATGATATATTTCTCCGATGGAGCACCAACTCAATATAAAAAAATGGTGATGTGGCCATCATGTTACTTTCTCCGACTTGATGGTATCATTTATATTTACGCTTTCGTGGTTTATTTTCAATTTAAATCATATTTTAAATGTAAATCGAACGTTTCGTAGACTCGGATAAAACTGACGTTTAAAACGTCAAAATTATGAAACATGGAAAAATTATACTTCAAATTCAAAAACTCAGTTTACTCAAAAACTAAAGAGATTTTCACAAAAACTTATTCTTTATAAATTGTTCATTTTGGCATTCTCTACATTTATTATTAACATAAATTTGCTGTAACTATTAGTGTTTTATAATTATATACCAAAAATGAAAAATAACATCGAATAACGATGATTTTATGAAAAATATTATAAATATTTTTGTGATATTTTTCATATTTAAGAAAATATTTAGAAAAAACAAAAAACAGTTAAGGTAAACACCCACTTCCGGTGTACGAAATTTTACCAAAGGCTTTTCAGTTCTTCGGATTATCAAATAAGACGTATGTTGAAAGTTTCATATCAATTGGTCTATTAGTTTTTGAGATACAGCGCGCACAGACACACACAAACACACACAGACACAATTTTTTTTTTCCAGAAATTGTTGAAATGGCATCTAGGGACCCCAAAATGGATATTTCCGTAAAAAAAAATTTTGAAAAAAAAATCACGATCACAATACTTTCTCGTACTTCGTAACGGACAAAGTAAAAAATGGTGATGTGGCCATCATGTTACTTTCTCCGACTTGATGATATCATTTATATTTACACTCTTATGGTTTATTTTCAATTTAAATAATATTTTAAATGTGCAACTCGAATGAAACTGACGTTTAAGACGTCAAAATTATGAAAGATGGAAAAATTATACTTCAAATTCAAAAACTCAGTTTACTCAAAAACTAAAGGGATTTCGAAAAAAACGTATTCTTGATAAATTGTTCATTTTGGCATTCTCTACAATTATTGTTAACATACATTTGCTGTAACTATCAGGAGGGTTTCATAATTATATACCAAAAATGAAAAAAAAAAATATTTTTCTCGAATAACAATGATTTTATGAAAAATATTTTCAACTCCAAGATTTTCATTTCTTTGTTGTCTTTAATATTCCCTTAAATATTGTTGTGATATCTTTCATATTTAAGAAAATATTCGAAAAAAACAAAAAAACAGTCAAGGTAAACGCCCACTTCCGGTGTACGAAATTTTACCAATAGCTTTTCAGTTCTTGGGATTATCAAATAAGACTTATGTTCAAAGTTTCATATCAATTGCAATATTAGTTTTTGAGATACAACGCGCACACACACGCACAGACACAATTTTGGCCATCATATTACTTTCTCCGACTTGATGGTATGATTTATATATACACTTTCATGGTTTATTTTCAATTTAAATCATATTTTAAATATACATCGAGCGTTGCGTAAACTCGGATAAAACTCGGTTTAAAACGTCAAAATTATGAAAGATGGGAAAATTATACTTCAAATTCAAAAACTCAGTTTACTCAAAAACTAAAGGGATTTCGAAAAAAACTTATTCTTTATAAATTGTTCATTTTAGCATTCTCTACAATTATTATTCATATAAATTTGCTGTAACTATTATCGTTTTATAATTATAAACCAAAAATTAAAAAAAAAAAAATAAATTTTTTTCTCGAATAAAAATGATTTTATGAAAAATGTTTTCAAGCAAAAGATGTTCATTTCTTTGTTGTCTTCAAAGTTTGTTTAAATGTTTTTTTGATATTTTTCATATTTAAGAAAATATTGGCAAAAAAACAAAAAACAGTTAAGGTAAACGCCCACTTCCGGTGTATTAAATTTTACCAAAAGCTTTTCAGTTCTTCAGATTATCAAATAAGACGGATGTTCAAAATTTGATATCAACTGCTCTATTAGTTTTTGAGATACAGCGCGCACAGACAGACACACACACACACACAGACACAAATTTTTGTTTACTAGAAATTGTTAAAATGGCATCTAGGGACCCCAAAACGGATATTTCCCTAAAAAAATTTTTTTGAAAAAAATCACGATCACAATACTTTCTCGTACTTCGTAACGGAGAAAGTAATAAGAAAGTTTGCTTTTTTAATCAAAATTTTATTTTTGACCCGATTTTGACTGAATTAAAAAAAAATGTTATCACTCATTTGTCTCAAGGAATAATTTAGCCAATATATGCTGCCATGAAAATGATTTTGGAATTAATGTAAAATCATATAACTTTTTCGCGACGAGCCACGGGAAAACTTCAAGTGATGGTATTGGCGGAACTGTAAAAAGGACCGTTATGCGCCATTGCTTAAGGTCTCCTCCCGAAAATCAAAGTACTACACCACTGAAATGTATGAATATTTATCAAAAGAGCTGAAAACTATTCAGTGAGTAGAAACAATTTTTAAAGTATGTTCTTTTTATAGAGAAATAATTAATTTATAGATCACTCTGGGTACCAGATGAGGATGTTGAACGTTGCCAAAAAGCACTGAGCCAAAGATTCTCTGATGTCAAGACCATACCACAAACCAGGAAACACCATTGTTTTGTACCACGAGGAAATAATACATTAGATATAAAAATCACTTCTATGGATGATGAGAGAAAGAGTGTAACCTTAAATATACGAGTATAATCGATTTGAAAAAAAAAACATCCATTAATTAATTAAAAATGATTGTATGTTGAAACGATATTTTGCTCTATCTTTACCGCCAAACTTTCAGGGATTCCTTGGGAACACTAGAGAAATATATGCTCTAAATTTCAGATCAAAATATTCAGATAGAAAAATGTTAGGCTTAATCATGGGAATTTTAGTAACTTTTAATAATGATCGTTTTTGGAAAATTGATAATCTTTGAACCACTGTATCTCCGGTATCCCTTAATTCCCTGGCACAAAAATTTCAGGGGTTCTTTCGGAACATTTCAAGAGTAGTTTCTTCAAATTTCAGTTCAAAATATTCAGGTGGAAAAAAGTTACGTGGTTTTGAACATGTCAGTTTTAGCGATTTTCGATAAATACGTATATTTGAACCATTGTATTTCGGGTGTCTCTCAATTTTTTGGCACCAAACTTTCAGAAGTTTTTCAGAAACATTCATAGAGTATACCTATTGAATTTCAGCTGAAAATATGCATTCAAAAAAAGTTATGTAATTTAATAATTGGTATTTCGGCTATTTTCCCCAAAATAACGAACTTTGAACCGCTGTATTTTTGTTACCTCTAAATTTTACAACATCAAACTCCCAGAGAATCTTTAAAAACATTTCCGAAGTACACTCTCAAAATTTCAACTCAAAATCTTCTGAATGAAAAAAGTTACGTAGGTTTAAAAATTGGAAATTATAAAATTTCGTGAAAATGCTGATCTTCCAAAAATCGTAATTCACACCTCAAATTGTAAGTTTAATATCTAGGAAGCTGAAATTTGAGAAAACTTAGTTTTCAATACTACAATCCCAAAGTTTGAAAAAAAATCCAAGGACCTCGATTTTTTTTTGTATCGGTGAAAATTAGTGGAATTACCCATATAGAAACGATTGCCTATGAGTTGAAACAAAATTCTACAAGTACCTTATATTTTGAAATATTCAAAAGCAAAGATTTGTATTCAAGATATCAATTTTAAATATGTTTTTCTCTTAAACTATTCGACATATGCAAAAAATGTGGATTTTACTATTCAGTACCATTTAAATGCCACACACTGGGTATTTTATGATCAATAAAACACTTTTTAACTTTGTGTAACACATTCGTTTATTAGTTGATTGTAGTTTCGGCTAATTGGCTTAGCCAATAATTGATAATTTGATAATTAGTCATTATCAAAACTAAACTAAATTACAATATTGGGTGGACATGTATATCTATACAGGAGAAAACAAGCTTTTAATTATTTACATACATCGTTGAAAGTGGGGGTGTAAATTAGGTCAACCTGGTTGTTTATGTGTGGAATTTCCGGTTTAGACCGGGCTTTGAGAATTTCTAATGCTTCGAGAAGGTTCATTTTGCGCCCCCTTTCTGCGTAACGGATTACTAAAAGTACATCCGTGCCAAAAGAAAGGTTTCCGTCACCGATGTGAAGATAGCCACGGATTTTTCAGCCACGGATTTCCCGGCACCACCACCACCAAATAAAATGTCTTCAATTTTAATGATTTATAATAAATCAAACGCTGAGAATGTAATTAACATTAGCCTATAGATGTACAGTCAATTCACAATTTCAATTATTTTTTCTCAAGTCCACGGGATTTCTCTTTTTAAAATGACCAGAATTCAAAGTCCAATATGGCACTGTTTGACGCGTTTTAAATTTGATTTTTTAACATCAACGTGTAGATAAAAGTCAACTTAAACGATTTAACGCATTAAATTTTGGGTAAAATTCTTTATAACTTTTTTATGAATTTTTTTTCTTGGGTCTTTTGCCCAAAATTTCATGCGTTAAATCGTTTAAGTAGACTCTTATCTACACGTTGTTGTTAAAAAATTAAATTTAAAATGCGTCAAACAGTGCCATAATGGACTTTGAAAGTTTGCTATATTATCTATTTAGTTTGGGTGGACCCGAGAAAAAAAATTCATAAAAAAGTTATAAACAATTTTACCCGAAATTTCATGCGTTAAATCGTTTAAGTAGACTCTTATCTATATGTTGTTGTTAAAAAATTAAGTTTAAAACGCGTCAAACAGTGCCATATTGGACTTTGAAAGTTTGCTATATTATCTTTATAGTTTTGGTGGACCCGAGAAAAAAAATTCATAAGAAAGTTATAAACAATTTTACCCAAAATTAAATGCGTTAAATCGTTTAAGTAGACTCTTATCTACACGTTGTTGTTAAAAAATTAAATTTAAAACGCGTCAAACAGTGCCATATTGGACTTTGAAAGTTTGCTATATTATATGTATAGTTCGGGTAGGCCCGAAAAAAAAAATTCATAAAAAAGTTATAAACAATTTTACCCAAAAAATTAAATGCGTTAAATCGTTTAAGTAGGCTCTTATCTACACGTTGTTGTTAAAAAAATAAATTTAAAACGCGTCAAACAGTGCCATATTGGACTTTTAATTCTTGTCATTTTAAAAAGAGAGTTCCCGTGGACTCGAGAAAAAATAATTGAAATTGTGGATTGACTGCACATCTATAGGCTAATGTTAATTACATTCTCAGCGTTTGATTTAATATAATTCATTAAAACTGAAAAAAAAATTATTTGATGGCGGGAAATCCGTGGCTGAAAAATCCGTGGCTATCTTCACATCGGTGTTTTTGTCAATGTTTGGCTAAGGTAAATTTTTCGGTTTGATCGAGTCGAAAAGTCTGGTGTTAAAATTACGACCGGATTGTCCTATATATACACATTTCAATTGTCGCAAGTGAATTTATAGATTCTTGATTTTTCGATTTTGTTTTTTTTTTGGGTTAAAAAAATTATTATTTTTATTAATCACATATCGGTATCGGCTGAAAAATCCATGTCGATCCATCTCTAGTTTATAGTAGTTTTAGCAGGGTACGTCAATAATAATTTAAACGCCGCGGCTGTAAAGTTATACGTCTAGAATTTAATTTACACAGCTTATTTACAGGCTAGACTGTCTGGAATAGCAAATTTATACTCGAATGATCATCAAATACATTCGACAATAACAACAATAACGTGACCATGTTTTTGTTTTTTTGTGGAAAAGTTTACAATACAAATGTAAACGGTCGTTAATGCCGTGGTAATTAATTGCACAATAGTTTCCGCTTGAATTGAAATTGTTCCCCTAATATAGGAGTTTCATTTCTGCATTGTGCTCTTCTATTATTTCAAGTTGAGTTTTACACTTAATCTCCATAGGAAGGTTAATGTTTCGGATACTCTATTACGAACAATGAAAGCGCTCAAATCCATTATAATTAATCAAAGTATGGTAATAATGCCGAGGAATATAAATGAATACTTTTATAGACAAGCTTAGCAATCTTCAATCATTCTTAATAATCACCCCAGACTTTTATAAGTACAGACGTAAACAGAATAACAAGGAGAATTTATAACTGTGTGAAAAATTAATACAGAATATATTTTTTTAGAGAATATACTCCTTAACCGACGAGAAGTTAGCCACGACTTTCCAGCCACGGATTTTGGCGCCTCCACCATCACCCGAATTATGACCAATCTCAATCTGTTAGGGTGTAACGCCATTCAAAATGTTTACACAAAGTGAATGCTTGATACTTTTAAGGTAAAAATTCGAACGTACCTACCGCCAAACGGCACTTTAAGAATTTTTGAAATTTTAAAACTCGCATATCTGTGGTCATGGATCGATTAAAAAATGTATAATTTCGTTATTTCTAAAGGGCACTATAAACAAATTATTTTAAATTGCTTATTACATGCTGCTTGATACATTTATGGTAAAAATTCGAACGAATCTAGCGCCAAACGGCACTTTAAAATTTTTTGAAATTTTAAAACTCGCATATCTGTGGACATGGATCGATTAAAAAATGTATAATTTTGCTATTTCTAAAGGGCACTGTAAACAAATTATTTTAAATTGCTTATTACATGTTGCTTGATACATTTATGGTAAAAATTCGAACGTATCTAGCGCCAAACGGCACTTTAAAAATTTTTGAAATTTTAAAACTCGCATATCTCTGGACATGGATCGATTAAAAAATGTATAATTTCGTTATTTCTAAAGGGCACTATAAACAAATTATTTTAAATTACTTATTACATGTTGCTTGATACATTTATGGTAAAAATCGGAAAGTATCTAGCGCCAAACGGCACTTTAAATATTTTTAAAATTTTAAAACTTGCATATCTGTGGACATGGATCGATTAAAAAATGTATAATTTTGCTATTTACAAAGGGCACTATAAACAAATTATTTTAAATTGCTCATTACATGTTGTTTGATACATTTATGGTAAAAATCGGAACGTATCTAGCGCCAAACGGCACTTTAAATATTTTTAAAATTTTAAAACTCGCATATCTGTGGACATGGATCGATTAAAAAATGTATAATTTTGCTATTTCTAAAGGGTACTATAAACTAATTATTTTAAATTGCTTATTACATGTTGCTTGATACATTTATGGTAAAAGTTCGAACGTATCTAGCGCCAAACGGCACTTTAAAAATTTTTGAAATTTTAAAACTCGCATATCTGTGGACATGGATCGATTAAAAAATGTATATATAATTTCGTTATTTCTAAAGGGCACTATAAACAAATTATTTTAAATTGCTTATTACATGTTGCTTGATACATTTATGGTAACAATTCGAAAGTATCTAGCGCTAAACGGCACTTTAAAATTTTTTGAAATTTTAAAACTCGCATATCTCTGGACATGGATCGATTAAAAAATGTATAATTTTGCTATTTCTAAAGGGTACTATAAACAAATGATTTTAAATTGCTTATTACATGTTGCTTGATACATTTATGGTAAAAATTCGAACGTATCTAGCGCCAAACGGCACTTTAAAAATTTTTGAAATTTTAAAACTCGCATATCTCTGGACATGGATCGATTAAAAAATGTATAATTTTGCTATTTCTAAAGGGCACTGTAAACAAATTATTTTAAATTGCTTATTACATGTTGCTTGATACATTTATGGTAAAAATTCGAACGTATCTAGCGCCAAACGGCACTTTAAAATTTTTTGAAATTTTAAAACTCGCATATCTCTGGACATGGATCGATTAAAAAATGTATAATTTTGCTATTTCTGAAGAGTACTGTAAACAAATTATTTTAAATTGCTTATTACATGTTGCTTGATACATTTATTGTAAAAATTCGAACGTATCTAGCGCCAAACGGCACTTTAAAAAATTTTGAAAATTTAAAACTCGCATATCTCTGGACATGGATCGATTAAAAAATGTATAATTTTGCTATTTCCAAAGGGCACTATAAACAAATTATTTTAAATTGCTCATTACATGTTGCTTGATACATTTATGGTAAAAATCGGAACGTATCTAGCGCCAAACGGCACTTTAAATATTTTAAAAATTTTAAAACTCGCATATCTGTGGACATGGATCGATTAAAAAATGTATAATTTTGCTATTTCTAAAGCGTACTGTAAACAAATTATTTTAAATTGCTTATTACATGTTGCTTGATACATTTGTGGTAAAAATCGGAAAGTATCTAGCGCCAAACGACACTTTAAATATTTTTAAAATTTTAAAACTTGCATATCTGTGGACATGGATCGATTAAAAAATGTATAATTTTGCTATTTACAAAGGGCACTATAAACAAATTATTTTAAATTGCTCATTACATGTTGTTTGATACATTTATGGTAAAAATCGGAACGTATCTAGCGCCAAACGGCACTTTAAATATTTTTAAAATTTTAAAACTCGCATATCTGTGGACATGGATCGATTAAAAAATGTATAATAGATTTTAAAAAAATATTACTTAGTTGTTTTTGAAGGGCACTATATATAAATTAGTTTAAATTGTTCGATCGTTGTTGCTTGTGATATTTATGTGAAATTTGTTTATGCAAGTAGCGCCAAACGGCATGTTATATTTTTTTACTGTGGTGTATAAATGTTGAAAATAAAGGTTAAATTTAAAAATTCATTCCATCTCGAGTTCTTACGAAAATTTCAAACGAATTATTTTTAATTGTTAGTAGGATATCCCTTAATACGTTAGTGTAAACATTGGACTGGGGTTACACCCTAAGGGCTGTAATTAATATTTCGTTGAGATTGGTCATAATTCGGGTGATGGCGGAGGCGCCAAAATCCGTGGTTGGAAAGTCGTAGCTAACTTTTCGCCGGTTACTCCTTACATTTCTATCTTCCTATGGCTCTTTAAAAATTTGCAAATTATGAAATTAATACTTCCTAGGCTGCACTCTTGATGGAACTGGTATTAGTTTAGGGTTATTAGAATTAAAGCATTTGTTCAGTTCTATGTTTTTATGTTTTCTGACATGTTAGTCAACTACAATTAATAACTGCAATATGCAAATTACTTCACCTCGATAGTGATCGCAACATGCAATCAGATGTTAATTTTAAGATAAAAAGAAAATATGTGCTGCTCATTAGGGTCAGGTGTTTTCAGAAAATTTTCCTCTAGGACGTAGAAAGTTTGCACGGATCGGCCCCATTGTTATTTCCTCTACTAATCATACATTTTCTCAATGGCGTGCTGTTCCAGATATTTCCTTATGTATACAGACACGCGCTTGTAATGTTTAATGTCACCTTATTAACCAAGTCCCCATTGTTGTTTTAAGCACCATTTCTTATAGTGTCTGAAAATTCGGATTTACATGCTCAAAGAGTATTGCATATAATTAGGTAAAGATAATGTGATGGAATTGTTTTCCTTTGTACGAAAAAATTAAGAATAATTTAATTTCAAATGGCTTCTACAGTATAGAAGAAATACAACAACTTTTCGTTTAACTGCTGTCCAGTAACATTTACACTTTCTATGTACAACTGACGTATTCATTTTAAACCCAGCGAAAATTACGAATGACGAATTTTTCTCCACTCCACTTACTCATCAAACCAAAAATTTGCACAATCGCCAATCACCATAACTAATAAACCGTGTTATTGGAATCGCATCAGTTAATACAGCCAGTGTTTGCATAACAAAATACCTTATAGATTGCGATCCGTATTCCGAAATAACTATCTGAACACAAAATATTTAAATGTGAGACCGCGAGACCAATCGATGTTCTGTTACACTGGAAAATGCATATTCCGGGGCACTTTAATAATCCAGCTTCGGTTTAGGAATTCAAATAAATCCATTCAATTTCTGCTGCCGCATGAATATCTACAATGGCGATGTCGGAGTGCATTTGAATTTTCCCTTTGGCGAAACTCGATGAGGAATGTCGTCCTTTGCTGATACTCACACAGTAGTGCAGTTTTTTATAGTTACTCCTCGAAGAGTTGACGTTCGTATAATACGTTTTTGTTAGAGTAATTTTTTTTTAAGGGAAAACAAAACATATAAGCATATTAGCATTTTACGAGGATCTAAAAAAAAATTAAAAAAAAATAAAAATTGGGTAAATTAGTACACTGAAAAAGAGACAACGGATAGACGAGAAGGAGAAGCCGGAAAATATTTTTGAGAGAAGGAAGAAAGTGATCAGATCACCGGAACAATGGAAAAGAGAAGAAGATAATAATAAATACTTTAAAGGATTCACAACAAAAGAGACGGGAATAACAGCAAAAGAAGATATGGATGAATTAAAAGAAATAATGAGAGAATTGATGAATAAAATGGATAAGAATACACAGGATCTAACAAGGGAAATAAAAGAAATTAAGATGGAAATGGAGAAAAGGGAAAATCAATGGAGACAAGAAAGAATTTCATTAATGGAAAGAATAGATACATTAGAAAAGAAAAACGAAAGAGAGAAAAAATTAAAGCGGAAAAATAACATAGCAATTGTAGGACTGGAATCGGCTAACCCTAGAGAGGCGGTAAGAGAGCTGTGCGAGGAAAAGCTAGAAGTCAAAGTAACTATCAGAAAAGTAACAGCAATAAATGTTGGAAAAAAATATGAAATGATAATAGCTGAAATAGGATCATGGGAAGAAAAAAAAGCGATAATGGGAAAAAACAACAAACTGAAAGATACAAAAATATATATAGAAGACGATCTATCATTTGAAGAAAGAGAAATTCAAAGGGAGATTAGAAGTATCGCTCGGGAAGAAAAGGCAAAAGGTAAAAGAGTTAAAGTAGGTTACCAGAAAATAATAATCGAGGACGAAATATTTACATGGGGAAGGAATACTGAAGTCAAAAAACGAGTAGAAGGGATTAATCGCACGACAAACGAAAAGAAGACAACAAAGGAATGGAACCGGACAAGAACAAAAAAAATGGAACATTAATGAACATGATAAAAATAATTCAAGACAAATTGCGAGGACTGGAACGCTGAACTTAAGAGAGCGAAGAGAACTGGAGGAAAAACAAATAAAAGAGATTGAAAATGAAGAAGTAAACAAAAAGGAAATACGAAAAGAAAGAGTAAACGGAAAAAGAAAAAAAAAATAAGAAAAAAACGAACTAAAAATTAGCACCTGGAATATCAGGACAATGTTAGCACCAGGAAAGCTGCACGAGATAGTAGCAGAACTAGAGAAATACAAAATAAACATTGCAGCGTTACAAGAAATAAGATGGAAAGGACAAGGGACAATAAATTACCATAACTTTACGTTGCAATATTCAGGAGATGCGAAGCAAGGCCAATGTGGAGTAGCATTTGTGATCATAAGAAAACTAAAAAACAATATTATGGAATTTAAACCAATAAACGAAAGACTGGCGTATCTCAGGATTGAGGCTAAACCTTTTAATATATCAATACTAAATGTGTATGCACCAACAGAAGTAGCTGAAGAGCAGGAAAAAAAAAGCTGTACGAGGAACTAGAAGAAGAAATAGAACGTCTACCAAGGGACGACACAATATTGGTAATGGAAGACTTAAATGCAAGGATCGGCAAAGAAGAATATATAAAACAAGTAGCGGGAAAACATACAATACATGGAGTAACAAATAATAATGGCCAAAGGCTATGCAACCTAGCTGAAAGAACAAATATGATAATAAGCAGCACTAAATTTAAACACCCAAATAGACACAAAATAACCTGTATTTCCCCAGATCTTAAAACAAGTACACAAGTAGATCATATACTAACAACTAAAAGAAAGCAATCAACAATAAAGGATGTAAGAACTTTGAGGGGAGCTTGTGCAGATTCGGACCATTTTATGTTGACAGCTACAATCAAACAGAAAGTAAAAGTAAAAACAAAAAGATCAGACTCAAAAAACAAATGGGATGTGCAAAAACTAAGTAACACAGAGAAGAAAACAAAATTCATGGAAAGCATGGGTCAGAGTCTGAAAGTAGTAAATAATGAAGAAACAGATATAGAATCAGAATGGGGAAAAATTAAAAAGTGCATAATAGACACATCAAAAAAACATATAGGAATAATTAGCAATCAAAACGAAAAAGGATGGTAGGGGAAAAAGTGCAAGGAAGTACTAAAAAGAAAGATAAAGGCAAGAGTAAAATGGTTAAGATCAATCAAGAACGAGGACAGAGAAGAATACAATAGGTTACGTAAAGAAAGTAAAAAAACACTGAGAAAAGCAAAAAGAGAATGGATGGAAAACAAAATTAAAGATATCGAACTTTAAAGCAGAAATCGAAGTACAAAATTATTCTATAAAAAAATAAATGAGAGAAAGAATATATACAAAGGGAAACTAAGCGGTATAAAAAATAAACAAAGAAAGTTAACAGAAAACGAAAAAGAATACAAGCAAGTATGGACAGAGTATTTTAGAAAGCTACTAGCTAATACCGAGGCCAGAAGAGAAATAGAAGAAGATGAACCATCAGACGGTAACAAAGCAGAAGAACCAACGATGGATGAAAAAAAAAAGGATGGAATAAACATGGAACTGATAAAGTATGGAGGTGAAGAGCTACAACAGTGTATATTTACGCTAATAAAAAGAAATCTGGAAGGAAGAAAACATGCCAAGAGAATGGGACAACGGGCAAATGATAACGATACACAAGAAAGGGGATCAACAATTATGTAAAAAACTACAGGGGTATCACTATACTGAACACAATATATAAGATACTATCAACACTAATACAGCGGAGACTAGCAAATGAGACACCAGTGTGGATTTAGGCATGGAAAATCAACAACCGATGCAATACATACAATAAAACAAATCATGGAGAAAGCACACACATACAAAATGGACTTAGAGCTACTTTTTATAGATTTCCAACAAGCATTCGACTCGATACAAAGAGATAAACTAATGGCAGCATTGAAGGGCTTCGGGATAAATCCAAAGCTAAGAAGACTAATACAGATGACAATGAGGAGAACAACAATAAGCATCAAAACAACAAAGGGAGAGACGGAGAAATTCGAAATTAGCAAGGGGGTCAGGCAAGGAGACTCACTATCAGCAACCCTATTTAACCTAGCACTAGAACATGTAGTAAGGAAAATCAACAAAGGAACACTAAGAACAAGAGGAGGACAAATAATAACATATGTAGACGACATAGTAATAATAACAAAGAAAAGAGAAGTCATGATAAGAATTCTAGAAGAACTGATAACCGAAGGGAGTAAAATGGGATTAAGAATTTATAAAGAGAAAACCAAGATGATGAGATTCAACAAACAGAAAGGAACCAGAAAGATTAAAATAGGGGAAAACGAATTTGAAGAAGTCGAACAATACAAATACCTAAGAGTAATATTAGCAAATAATGGAGAGAGGGAAGCCGAACTAAAGGGG
Source organism: Ocypus olens (assembly GCA_910593695.2). Taxonomy (NCBI): domain Eukaryota; kingdom Metazoa; phylum Arthropoda; class Insecta; order Coleoptera; family Staphylinidae; genus Ocypus; species Ocypus olens. The sequence goes on from OU343048.1 coordinate 41,800,732, forward strand.
AAAATTATGGGAGCAAATAGAGCTCTTTACGCAAACAGAAAGTTACTAAAAAACAAAACCTGGAGAAAAGAACGAAAATCAAAATATACAGCACATTAATAAGGCCAATATTAATGTACGCAGCAGAAACTATGACCATGACAAAGAAACAAGAGGATAACCTGAGAATTATAGAAAGAAAGATTTTAAGAACAGCACTAGGGCCTATAAAGGTAAACGAAGATGAATACCGAACAAGGACAAACAACGAGCTGAGACAAGAAATAAAAGGAGAAGACATAGTAAAAAAAATCAAGGAACAAAGAGAAAAATGGCTAGGACATGTATGGAGAGCAGGACCAAGTGACACATTGCGTTTAATGTTAGAGTGGGAGCCAGGAAACAAGAAAAGAAGGGGTACGGGGGTCTAAGTGGTTACAAGAAGTGGAAGGAGATCTCCGCATGGCTGGCATCGGCGGAGAATGGAAGGAAAAGTCAGGAAATAGGAGGGAATGGGGAAATATATGCAAGAGTATAGAATAGGAAGTGGGCGGAAACTGATCTACTCCAAAAAAACTAGATCTAGAAAGCTTTATTTAAGCGGAGTGTCCAGCCACATTATTATTTAGTTTTAGTTACCGACGAGAAGTTAGCCATAACTTTCCAGCCACGGATTTTGGCGCCCCCACCATCACCCGAATTATGATCACTCTCGATAAATTACCTTTTTGGACCTGGCCATAGTAGATTTAATTGCAAAAACATAATCAATGATTTCCAATAAATTATTTATAACTGTGTGTTTGCAATTTTTGTATACATTGCTGACGTATTAAATGTTAGTTTTCAAACACATATAATAAATTGTTGGACCCCCGATGGAAATGAATTCCCCGGCCACAAACATCCCGGGCCGTAAAATTAATTGTTTGGCCTCCGATAAAAAGGGTTGATATTCAATTTTCTCGGTCTTTTGACAATTCCAAATTGACTAACATACTTCGTAGTATGTTTGTGGCTAAGAAATTCATTTCCACCGGGGGCTCAACAATTTATTATATGTCTTTGAAAATCGTCCGTCAGAGTGGAGACAGCGGTTATTTTAAAAATTCGCCAAAGGTTGGTATTCAATTTTCTCGGTCTCTTGACAATTCCAAATTGACTAACATACTTCGTAGTATGTTTGTGGCTGAGAAATTCATTTCCATCGGGGGCCCAACAATTTATTATATGTCTTTGAAAATCGTCCGTCAAAGTGGAGACAGCGGTTATTTTAAAAATTCGCCAAGGGTTGGTATTCAATTTTCTCGGTCTTTTGACAATTCCAAATTGACTAACATACTTCGTAGCATGTTTGTGGCCGGGAAATTCATTTCCATCGGGGGCCCAACTATTTATTATATGTCTTTCAAAAATCGTCCGTCAGAGTGGAGACAGCGGTTATTTTAAAAATTCGCCAAGGGTTGGTATTTAATTTTCTGGGTCTTTTGACAATTCCAAATTGACTAACATACTTCGTAGCATGTTTGTGGCCGAGAAATTCATTTCCACCGGGGGCCCAACAATTTATTATATGTCTTTGAAAATCGTATGTCAGAGTGGAGACAGCGGTTATTTTAAAAATTCGCCAAGGGTTGGTATTTAATTTTCTGGGTCTTTTGACAATTCCAAATTGACTAACATACTTTGTAGTATGTTTGTGGCTAAAAAATTCATTTCCATCGGGGGCCCAACAATTTATTATATGTCTTTGAAAATCGTCCGTCAAAGTGGAGACAGCGGTTATTTTAAAAATTCGCCAAGGGTTGGTATTCAATTTTCTCGGTCTTTTGACAATTCCAAATTGACTAACATACTTCGTAGCATGTTTGTGGCCGGGAAATTCATTTCCATCGGGGGCCCAACTATTTATTATATGTCTTTGAAAATCGTATGACAGAGTGGAGACAGCGGTTATTTTAAAAATTCGCCAAGGGTTGGTATTTAATTTTCTGGGTCTTTTGACAATTCCAAATTGACTAACATACTTCGTAGCATGTTTGTGGCCGGGAAATTCATTTCCATCGGGGGCCCAACTATTTATTATATATCTTTGAAAATCGTATGTCAGAGTGGAGACAGCGGTTATTTTAAAAATTCAGCCAAGGGTTGGTATTCAATTTTCTCGGTCTTTTGACAATTCCAAATTGACTAACATACTTCGTAGCATGTTTGTGGCCGGGAAATTCATTTCCATCGGGGGCCCAACTATTTATTATATGTCTTTGAAAATCGTATGTCAGAGTGGAGACAGCGGTTATTTTAAAAATTCGCCAAGGGTTGGTATTTAATTTTCTGGGTCTTTTGACAATTCCAAATTGACTAACATACTTCGTAGCATGTTTGTGGCCGGGAAATTCATTTCCATCGGGGGCCCAACTATTTATTATATATCTTTGAAAATCGTATGTCAGAGTGGAGACAGCGGTTATTTTAAAAATTCAGCCAAGGGTTGGTATTCAATTTTCTCGGTCTTTTGACAATTCCAAATTGACTAACATACTTCGTAGCATGTTTGTGGCCGGGAAATTCATTTCCATCGGGGGCCCAACTATTTATTATATGTCTTTGAAAATCGTATGTCAGAGTGGAGACAGCGGTTATTTTAAAAATTCGCCAAGGGTTGGTATTTAATTTTCTGGGTCTTTTGACAATTCCAAATTGACTAACATACTTCGTAGCATGTTTGTGGCCGAGAAATTCATTTCCACCGGGGGCCCAACTATTTATTATATGTCTTTCAAAAATCGTCCGTCAGAGTGGAGACTGCGGTTATTTTAAAAATTCGCCAAGGGTTGGTATTTAATTTTCTGGGTCTTTTGACAATTCTAAATTGACTAACATACTTCGTAGTATGTTTGTGGCTGAGAAATTCATTTCCATCGGGGGCCCAACAATTTATTATATGTCTTTGAAAATCGTCCGTCAAAGTGGAGACAGCGGTTATTTTAAAAATTCGCCAAGGGTTGGTATTCAATTTTCTCGGTCTTTTGACAATTCCAAATTGACTAACTTACTTCGTAGTATGTTTGTGGCTGAGAAATTCATTTCCATCGGGGGCCCAACAATTTATTATATGTCTTTGAAAATCGTCCGTCAAAGTGGAGACAGCGGTTATTTTAAAAATTCGCCAAGGGTTGGTATTCAATTTTCTCGGTCTTTTGACAATTCCAAATTGACTAACATACTTCGTAGCATGTTTGTGGCCGGGAAATTCATTTCCATCGGGGGCCCAACTATTTATTATATGTCTTTGAAAATCGTATGTCAGAGTGGAGACAGCGGTTATTTTAAAAATTCGCCAAGGGTTGGTATTTAATTTTCTGGGTCTTTTGACAATTCCAAATTGACTAACATACTTCGTAGCATGTTTGTGGCCGGGAAATTCATTTCCATCGGGGGCCCAACTATTTATTATATATCTTTGAAAATCGTATGTCAGAGTGGAGACAGCGGTTATTTTAAAAATTCAGCCAAGGGTTGGTATTCAATTTTCTCGGTCTTTTGACAATTCCAAATTGACTAACATACTTCGTAGCATGTTTGTGGCCGGGAAATTCATTTCCATCGGGGGCCCAACTATTTATTATATGTCTTTGAAAATCGTATGTCAGAGTGGAGACAGCGGTTATTTTAAAAATTCAGCCAAGGGTTGGTATTCAATTTTCTCGGTCTTTTGACAATTCCAAATTGACTAACATACTTCGTAGCATGTTTGTGGCTGGGAAATTCATTTCCATCGGGGGCCCAACTATTTATTATATGTCTTTGAAAATCGTATGTCAGAGTGGAGACAGCGGTTATTTTAAAAATTCGCCAAGGGTTGGTATTTAATTTTCTGGGTCTTTTGACAATTCCAAATTGACTAACATACTTCGTAGCATGTTTGTGGCCGAGAAATTCATTTCCACCGGGGGCCCAACTATTTATTATATGTCTTTCAAAAATCGTCCGTTAGAGTGGAGACAGCGGTTATTTTAAAAATTCGCCAAGGGTTGGTATTTAATTTTCTGGGTCTTTTGACAATTCTAAATTGACTAACATACTTCGTAGTATGTTTGTGGCTGAGAAATTCATTTCCATCGGGGGCCAACAATTTATTATATGTCTTTGAAAATCGTCCGTCAAAGTGGAGACAGCGGTTATTTTAAAAATTCGCCAAGGGTTGGTATTCAATTTTCTCGGTCTTTTGACAATTCCAAATTGACTAACATACTTCGTAGCATGTTTGTGGCCGGGAAATTCATTTCCATCGGGGGCCCAACTATTTATTATATGTCTTTCAAAAATCGTCCGTCAGAGTGGAGACAGCGGTTATTTTAAAAATTCGCCAAGGGTTGGTATTTAATTTTCTGGGTCTTTTGACAATTCCAAATTGACTAACATACTTCGTAGCATGTTTGTGGCCGAGAAATTCATTTCCATCGGGGGCCCAACAATTTATTACATGTCTTTGAAAATCGTCCGTCAGAGTGGAGACAGCGGTTATTTTAAAAATTCGCCAAGGGTTGGTACTCAATTTTCTCGGCCTTTTGACAATTCCAAATTGACTAACATACTTCGTAGTATGTTTGTGGCTGAGAAATTCATTTCCATCGGGGGCCCAACAATTTATTATATGTGTTTTAAAATCGTCCGTTCTGAGTAGGGACAGCGATTATTTTAAAAATTCGCCAAGGGTTGGTTTTTAATTTTCTCGGTCTTTTAACAATTCCAAATTGACTAACATACTTCGTAGTATGTTTGTGGCTGAGAAATTCATTTCCACCGGGGGCCCAACAACTTATTATATGTCTTTGAAAATCGTCCGTCAGAGTGGAGACAGCGGTTATTTTAAAAATTCGCCAAGGGTTGGTATTCAATTTTCTCGGTTTTTGACAATACCAAATTGACTGACATACTTCGTAGCATGTTTGTGGCAGGGAAAATAGTTTCCACCGGGGGCCCAACAATTTATTATAAGTGTTTGAAAATCGTCGGTCCTGAGTAGGGACAGCGTTTATTTTAAAAATTCGCCAAGGGTTGATATTCAATTTTCTCGGTCTTTTGACAATTCCAAATTGACTAACATACTTCGTAGCATGTTTGTGGCTGGAAAATTTATTTCCATCGGGGGCCCAACAATTTATTATATGTGTTTGAAAATTAACATTTAAACCGTCAGCAATGTTTACAAAAATTGCAAACACACAGTTATAAATTATTTATTGGAAATCATTGTTTTTGCAATTAAATCAACTGTGGCCAGATCCAAAAAGGTAATTTATCGAGAGTGATCATAATTCGGGTGATGGTGGAGGCGCCAAAATCCGTGGCTGGAAAGTTATGGCTAACTTCTCGTCGGTGTTTTAGTACCGATGTGAAGATAGCCACGGATTTTTCAGCCACGGATTTCCCGGCGCATCCGCCACCACATAAAAATTTCTTCAATTTTAATTGATTTATATTAAATCAAACGCTGAGAATGTAACTAACATTAGCCTATAGATGTGCAGTCAATCCACAATTTCAATTATTTTTTCTCGAATCCACGGGAACTCTCTTTTTAAAATGACAAGAATTCAAAGTCCAATATGGCACTGTTTGACGCGTTTTAAATTAAATTTTTTAACAACAACGTGTAGATAAGAGTCTACTTAAACGATTTAACGCATTTAATTTTGGGTAAAATTGTTTATAACTTTTTTATGATTTTTTTTTCTCGGGTCTACCCGAAGTGTACATATAATATAGCAAACTTTCAAAGTCCAAAATGGCACTGTTTGACGCGTTTTAAATTTGATTTTTTAACATCAACGTGTAGATAAGAGTCTACTTAAACGATTTAACGCATTTAATTTTGGGTAAAATTGTTTATAACTTTTTTATGAATTTTTTCTCGGGTCTACCCGAAGTGTACATATAATATAGCAAACTTTCAAAGTCCAAAATGGCACTGTTTGACGCGTTTTAAATTTTATTTTTTAACATCAACGTGTAGATAAGAGTCTACTTAAACGATTTAACGCATTTAATTTTGGGTAAAATTGTTTATAACTTTTTTATGAATTTTTTTTTCTCGGGTCTACCCGAAGTGTACATATAATATAGCAAACTTTCAAAGTCCAAAATGGCACTGTTTGACGCGTTTTAAATTTTATTTTTTAACATCAACGTGTAGATAAGAGTCTACTTAAACGATTTAATGCATTTAATTTTGGGTTAAATTGTTTATAACTTTTTTATGAATTTTTTTTCTCGGGTCCACCCCAACTATACATATAATATAGCAAACTTTCAAAGTCCGATATGGCACTGTTTGACGCGTTTTAAATTTTATTTTTTAACATCAACGTGTAGATAAGAGTCTACTTAAACGATTTAACGCATTTAATTTTGGGTAAAATTGTTTATAACTTTTTTATGAATTTTTTTTTCTCGGGTCTACCCGAAGTGTACATATAATATAGCAAACTTTCAAAGTCCAAAATGGCACTGTTTGACGCGTTTTAAATTTTATTTTTTAACATAAACGTGTAGATAAGAGTCTACTTAAACGATTTAATGCATTTAATTTTGGGTTAAATTGTTTATAACTTTTTTATGAATTTTTTTTCTCGGGTCCACCCCAACTATACATATAATATAGCAAACTTTCAAAGTCCGATATGGCACTGTTTGACGCGTTTTAAATTTGATTTTTTAACATCAACGTGTAGATAAGAGTCTACTTAAACGATTTAATGCATTTAATTTTGGGTAAAATTGTTTATAACTTTTTTATGAATTTTTTTTCTTGGGTCCACCCGAACTATACATATAATATAGCAAACATTCAAAGTCCAATATGGCACTGTTTGACGCGTTTTAAATTTTATTTTTTAACATCAACGTGTAGATAAGAGTCTACTTAAACGATTTAACGCATTTAATTTTGGGTAAAATTGTTTATAACTTTTTTATGAATTTTTTTCTCGGGTCTACCCGAAGTGTACATATAATATAGCAAACTTTCAAAGTCCAAAATGGCACTGTTTGACGCGTTTTAAATTTTATTTTTTAACATCAACGTGTAGATAAGAGTCTACTTAAACGATTTAACGCATTTAATTTTGGGTAAAATTGTTTATAACTTTTTTATGAATTTTTTTTTCTCGGGTCTACCCGAAGTGTACATATAATATAGCAAACATTCAAAGTCCAATATGGCACTGTTTGACGCGTTTTACATTTAATTTTTTAACAACAACGTGTAGATAAGAGTCTATTGAAACGATTTGACGCGTGAAATTTTGGGTAAAATTGTTTATACCTTTCTTATGAATTTTTTTTTCTCGGGTCTACCCAAACTATATACACTGGAGGAAAAAAATGAAACACTTAAAATTCTTGAAATTTTGACCATTTTCAAACCGCCATAACTCGGCGTATTTTCAATTGATTTTGATGAATCTTTGAGGGCGAAAAACATTGAAGTGACTTCTTTAAAGTCCGCCCGTTTTTTTCAGGAAACCATGGCCAACTTTGACGTGTCTATGGAGTTGGAAAAGTTTTGTCGACTCGATCCACCATAAAGGCATTAAAATTTGATCAATTCCCTGTGCAGGACTAAAAAACGAAGCTCCTACGGCAATTTGGCACAAACTTATGAGTGTTTAAAAAAAGTGCATTTTGTGGTCTTTTTATTTTTTCGTTTGGAGAGACGTAGAGCCTTCTCTTTAAGTGGGGGATAAACTCTCTCAAAGAGGACACATTTTGCTTTTTATTTCTCAAAAGATCGTCGAAATCGGTTAGATAGAAGCTAAGTTATTACCTAAATTTTTACTAATCTCGTGTTTCATTTTTTTCCGTCAGTGTAATTTGTTCGTTTTTATTGGACGAATGGAAAAATGGACGAAAGGTGGTGAGTTAGGCCCAAATTTTTTTCCGAGCCTACAGAGATTGTTAAAATAAGCCTTTTTGACCCAAAATAAAGTTTTTTTTATGGCTCTAAGGTACAAAATGCGATATTCAGGATTTCGCGCAAACAATTAATTTTTGTGCATACCTCAAAGAACATGCAAAGAAAATTTCATTCGTGAAAACGAAATCAATTTCGTCGAAAAACTTCGGACTTATGAGTCAAAAAACCTCAAAATTCGCTTTTTCTTTTCAAACACCCATTACTTTGTGCCAAGTCGTTGTAGGAGCACATTTGAATGCCCTTTTGTCGGATCGAGTCGACACAAATTTACCCAAAATTTCGTGCTTTAAATCGTTTAAGTAGACTCTTATCTACATGTTGTAAAATTAAAACGCGTCAAACAGTGCCATTTTGGACTTTGAAAGTTTGCTATATTATATGTATAGTTCGGGTGGACCCGAGAAAAAAAATTCATAAAAAATTTACAAACAATTTTACCCAAAATTAAATGCCTTAAATCGGTCAAGTAGACTCTTATCTACACGTTGTTGTTAAAAAATCAAATTTAAAACGCGTCAAACAGTGCCATATTGGACTTTGAAAGTTTGCTATATTATATGTATAGTTGGGGTGGACCCGAGAAAAAAAATTCATAAAAAATTTATAAACAATTTTACCCAAAATTAAATGCGTTAAATCGTTTAAGTAGACTCTTATCTACACGTTGATGTTAAAAAATAAAATTTAAAACGCGTCAAACAGTGCCATTTTGGACTTTGAAAGTTTGCTATATTATATGTACACTTCGGGTAGACCCGAGAAAAAAAATTCATTAAAAAGTTATAAACAATTTTACCCAAAATTAAATGCGTTAAATCGTTTAAGTAGACTCTTATCTACACGTTGATGTTAAAAAATCAAATTTAAAACGCGTCAAACAGTGCCATATTGGACTTTGAAAGTTTGCTATATTATATGTATAGTAGGGGTGGACCCGAGAAAAAAAATTCATAAAAAAGTTATAAACAATTTTACCCAAAATTAAATGCGTTAAATCGTTTAAGTAGGCTCTTATCTACACGTTGATGTTAAAAAATAAAATTTAAAACGCGTCAAACAGTGCCATTTTGGACTTTGAAAGTTTGCTATATTATATGTACACTTCGGGTAGACCCGAGAAAAAAAAATCATAAAAAAGTTATAAACAATTTTACCCAAAATTAAATGCGTTAAATCGTTTAAGTAGACTCTTATCTACACGTTGATGTTAAAAAATAAAATTTAAAACGCGTCAAACAGTGCCATTTTGGACTTTGAAAGTTTGCTATATTATATGTACACTTCGGGTAGACCCGAGAAAAAAAAATCATAAAAAAGTTATAAACAATTTTACCCAAAATTAAATGCGTTAAATCGTTTAAGTAGACTCTTATCTACACGTTGATGTTAAAAAATCAAATTTAAAACGCGTCAAACAGTGCCATTTTGGACTTTGAAAGTTTGCTATATTATATGTACACTTCGGGTAGACCCGAGAAAAAAAATTCATAAAAAAGTTATAAACAATTTTACCCAAAATTAAATGCGTTAAATCGTTTAAGTAGACTCTTATCTACACGTTGATGTTAAAAAATAAAATTTAAAACGCGTCAAACAGTGCCATTTTGGACTTTGAAAGTTTGCTATATTATATGTACACTTCGGGTAGACCCGAGAAAAAAAATTCATAAAAAAGTTATAAACAATTTTACCCAAAATTAAATGCGTTAAATCGTTTAAGTAGACTCTTATCTACACGTTGATGTTAAAAAATCAAATTTAAAACGCGTCAAACAGTGCCATATTGGACTTTGAAAGTTTGCTATATTATATGTATAGTTGGGGTGGACCCGAGAAAAAAAAATCATAAAAAAGTTATAAACAATTTTACCCAAAATTAATGCGTTAAATCGTTTAAGTAGGCTCTTATCTACACGTTGACGTTAAAAAATCAAATTTAAAACGCGTCAAACAGTGCCATTTTGGACTTTGAAAGTTTGCTATATTATATGTACACTTCGGGTAGACCCGAGAAAAAAAATTCATAAAAAAGTTATAAACAATTTTACCCAAAATTAAATGCGTTAAATCGTTTAAGTAGACTCTTATCTACACGTTGATGTTAAAAAATCAAATTTAAAACGCGTCAAACAGTGCCATTTTGGACTTTGAAAGTTTGCTATATTATATGTACACTTCGGGTAGACCCGAGAAAAAAAATTCATAAAAAAGTTATAAACAATTTTACCCAAAATTAAATGCGTTAAATCGTTTAAGTAGACTCTTATCTACACGTTGATGTTAAAAAATAAAATTTAAAACGCGTCAAACAGTGCCATTTTGGACTTTGAAAGTTTGCTATATTATATGTATAGTTGGGGTGGACCCGAGAAAAAAAATTCATAAAAAAGTTATAAACAATTTTACCCAAAATTAAATGCGTTAAATCGTTTAAGTAGACTCTTATCTACACGTTGATGTTAAAAAATCAAATTTAAAACGCGTCAAACAGTGCCATTTTGGACTTTGAAAGTTTGCTATATTATATGTACACTTCGGGTAGACCCGAGAAAAAAAATTCATAAAAAAGTTATAAACAATTTTACCCAAAATTAAATGCGTTAAATCGTTTAAGTAGACTCTTATCTACACGTTGATGTTAAAAAATAAAATTTAAAACGCGTCAAACAGTGCCATTTTGGACTTTGAAAGTTTGCTATATTATATGTACACTTCGGGTAGACCCGAGAAAAAAAATTCATAAAAAAGTTATAAACAATTTTACCCAAAATTAATGCGTTAAATCGTTTAAGTAGGCTCTTATCTACACGTTGATGTTAAAAAATCAAATTTAAAACGCGTCAAACAGTGCCATTTTGGACTTTGAAAGTTTGCTATATTATATGTACACTTCGGGTAGACCCGAGAAAAAAAATTCATAAAAAAGTTATAAACAATTTTACCCAAAATTAAATGCGTTAAATCGTTTAAGTAGACTCTTATCTACACGTTGATGTTAAAAAATCAAATTTAAAACGCGTCAAACAGTGCCATATTGGACTTTGAAAGTTTGCTATATTATATGTATAGTTGGGGTGGACCCGAGAAAAAAATTCATAAAAAAGTTATAAACTATTTTACCCAAAATTAAATGTGTTAAATCGTTTAAGTAGGCTCTTATCTACACGTTGATCTTAAAAAATAAAATTTAAAACGCGTCAAACAGTGCCATTTTGGACTTTGAAAGTTTGCTATATTATATGTACACTTCGGGTAGACCCGAGAAAAAAAAATCATAAAAAAGTTATAAACAATTTTACCCAAAATTAAATGCGTTAAATCGTTTAAGTAGACTCTTATCTACACGTTGATGTTAAAAAATCAAATTTAAAACGCGTCAAACAGTGCCATTTTGGACTTTGAAAGTTTGCTATATTATATGTACACTTCGGGTAGACCCGAGAAAAAAAATTCATAAAAAAGTTATAAACAATTTTACCCAAAATTAAATGCGTTAAATCGTTTAAGTAGACTCTTATCTACACGTTGATGTTAAAAAATCAAATTTAAAACGCGTCAAACAGTGCCATATTGGACTTTGAAAGTTTGCTATATTATATGTATAGTTGGGGTGGACCCGAGAAAAAAAATTCATAAAAAAGTTATAAACAATTTTACCCAAAATTAATGCGTTAAATCGTTTAAGTAGGCTCTTATCTACACGTTGATGTTAAAAAATAAAATTTAAAACGCGTCAAACAGTGCCATTTTGGACTTTGAAAGTTTGCTATATTATATGTACACTTCGGGTAGACCCGAGAAAAAAAATTCATAAAAAAGTTATAAACAATTTTACCCAAAATTAAATGCGTTAAATCGTTTAAGTAGACTCTTATCTACACGTTGATGTTAAAAAATCAAATTTAAAACGCGTCAAACAGTGCCATTTTGGACTTTGAAAGTTTGCTATATTATATGTACACTTCGGGTAGACCCGAGAAAAAAAATTCATAAAAAAGTTATAAACAATTTTACCCAAAATTAAATGCGTTAAATCGTTTAAGTAGACTCTTATCTACACGTTGATGTTAAAAAATCAAATTTAAAACGCGTCAAACAGTGCCATTTTGGACTTTGAAAGTTTGCTATATTATATGTACACTTCGGGTAGACCCGAGAAAAAAAAATCATAAAAAAGTTATAAACAATTTTACCCAAAATTAAATGCGTTAAATCGTTTAAGTAGACTCTTATCTACACGTTGATGTTAAAAAATCAAATTTAAAACGCGTCAAACAGTGCCATTTTGGACTTTGAAAGTTTGCTATATTATATGTACACTTCGGGTAGACCCGAGAAAAAAAATTCATAAAAAAGTTATAAACAATTTTACCCAAAATTAAATGCGTTAAATCGTTTAAGTAGACTCTTATCTACACGTTGATGTTAAAAAATAATATTTAAAACGCGTCAAACAGTGCCATTTTGGACTTTGAAAGTTTGCTATATTATATGTACACTTCGGGTAGACCCGAGAAAAAAAATTCATAAAAAAGTTATAAACAATTTTACCCAAAATTAAATGCGTTAAATCGTTTAAGTAGACTCTTATCTAGACTCTTATCTACACGTTGATGTTAAAAAATAAAATTTAAAACGCGTCAAACAGTGCCATTTTGGACTTTGAAAGTTTGCTATATTATATGTACACTTCGGGTAGACCCGAGAAAAAAAAATCATAAAAAAGTTATAAACAATTTTACCCAAAATTAAATGCGTTAAATCGTTTAAGTAGACTCTTATCTACACGTTGATGTTAAAAAATCAAATTTAAAACGCGTCAAACAGTGCCATTTTGGACTTTGAAAGTTTGCTATATTATATGTACACTTCGGGTAGACCCGAGAAAAAAAATTCATAAAAAAGTTATAAACAATTTTACCCAAAATTAAATGCGTTAAATCGTTTAAGTAGACTCTTATCTACACGTTGATGTTAAAAAATAAAATTTAAAACGCGTCAAACAGTGCCATTTTGGACTTTGAAAGTTTGCTATATTATATGTACACTTCGGGTAGACCCGAGAAAAAAAATTCATAAAAAAGTTATAAACAATTTTACCCAAAATTAAATGCGTTAAATCGTTTAAGTAGACTCTTATCTACACGTTGATGTTAAAAAATCAAATTTAAAACGCGTCAAACAGTGCCATATTGGACTTTGAAAGTTTGCTATATTATATGTATAGTTGGGGTGGACCCGAGAAAAAAAATTCATAAAAAAGTTATAAACAATTTTACCCAAAATTAATGCGTTAAATCGTTTAAGTAGGCTCTTATCTACACGTTGACGTTAAAAAATCAAATTTAAAACGCGTCAAACAGTGCCATTTTGGACTTTGAAAGTTTGCTATATTATATGTACACTTCGGGTAGACCCGAGAAAAAAAATTCATAAAAAAGTTATAAACAATTTTACCCAAAATTAAATGCGTTAAATCGTTTAAGTAGACTCTTATCTACACGTTGATGTTAAAAAATAAAATTTAAAACGCGTCAAACAGTGCCATTTTGGACTTTGAAAGTTTGCTATATTATATGTACACTTCGGGTAGACCCGAGAAAAAAAAATCATAAAAAAGTTATAAACAATTTTACCCAAAATTAAATGCGTTAAATCGTTTAAGTAGACTCTTATCTACACGTTGATGTTAAAAAATCAAATTTAAAACGCGTCAAACAGTGCCATTTTGGACTTTGAAAGTTTGCTATATTATATGTACACTTCGGGTAGACCCGAGAAAAAAAATTCATAAAAAAGTTATAAACAATTTTACCCAAAATTAAATGCGTTAAATCGTTTAAGTAGACTCTTATCTACACGTTGATGTTAAAAAATAAAATTTAAAACGCGTCAAACAGTGCCATTTTGGACTTTGAAAGTTTGCTATATTATATGTACACTTCGGGTAGACCCGAGAAAAAAAATTCATAAAAAAGTTATAAACAATTTTACCCAAAATTAAATGCGTTAAATCGTTTAAGTAGACTCTTATCTACACGTTGATGTTAAAAAATCAAATTTAAAACGCGTCAAACAGTGCCATATTGGACTTTGAAAGTTTGCTATATTATATGTATAGTTGGGGTGGACCCGAGAAAAAAAATTTATAAAAAAGTTATAAACAATTTTACCCAAAATTAATGCGTTAAATCGTTTAAGTAGGCTCTTATCTACACGTTGATGTTAAAAAATCAAATTTAAAACGCGTCAAACAGTGCCATTTTGGACTTTGAAAGTTTGCTATATTATATGTACACTTCGGGTAGACCCGAGAAAAAAAATTCATAAAAAAGTTATAAACAATTTTACCCAAAATTAAATGCGTTAAATCGTTTAAGTAGACTCTTATCTACACGTTGATGTTAAAAAATCAAATTTAAAACGCGTCAAACAGTGCCATATTGGACTTTGAAAGTTTGCTATATTATATGTATAGTTGGGGTGGACCCGAGAAAAAAAATTCATAAAAAAGTTATAAACAATTTTACCCTAAATTAAATGCATTAAATCGTTTAAGTAGACTCTTATCTACACGTTGATGTTAAAAAATCAAATTTAAAACGCGTCAAACAGTGCCATATTGGACTTTGAAAGTTTGCTATATTATATGTATAGTTGGGGTGGACCCGAGAAAAAAATTCATAAAAAAGTTATAAACTATTTTACCCAAAATTAAATGTGTTAAATCGTTTAAGTAGGCTCTTATCTACACGTTGATCTTAAAAAATAAAATTTAAAACGCGTCAAACAGTGCCATTTTGGACTTTGAAAGTTTGCTATATTATATGTACACTTCGGGTAGACCCGAGAAAAAAAAATCATAAAAAAGTTATAAACAATTTTACCCAAAATTAAATGCGTTACATCGTTTAAGTAGACTCTTATCTACACGTTGTTGTTAAAAAAATTAATTTAAAACGCGTCAAACAGTGCCATATTGGACTTTGAATTCTTGTCATTTTAAAAAGAGAGTTCCCGTGGATTCGAGAAAAAATAATTGAAATTGTGGATTGACTGCACATCTATAGGCTAATGTTAATTACATTCTCAGCGTTTGATTTAATATAAATCATTAAAATTGAAGAAATTTTTATGTGATGGCGGATGCGCCGGGAAATCCGTGGCTGAAAAATCCGTGGCTATCTTCAGATCGGTTGTTTTAGTTAGTATTTAAAATTACAACCTCGAGAAATGTGAGTTACTTTGTTTTTTCTTCTAAATTTAATACAGAAGCAAATTCAGGTATTATATAAAATACATACAAGTAAAAACTCTATTTTCCAATTTGTACTTGTTTCAAACTATCTATTTATTATCTACATATTTAGGCGGCTTCTATGTATAATAGAATATAGTACGATACAAGATCGGTAGATGGTTTCATACAGTCGAGAAAATATACTTGCCCGCAAATATACGAGGCCGAGTTTTGCAAAATTTCGAGACTTGTGAGCACATACCGATAGAGTATCGTATACTATTTTTTTGCACGATCATTTGAAATTAAATTTGAATATAATATTTGTTATTTATAATGATTTTGTCGGTGGAGAACATTGCAGTCAGGGTTACTATGGATTTTTTGGTGAACAAAAGTTATGTGTCAGATTTGACATATCATAATATATTGGATGTGGAAGAAGTGGATAGTGGCAAAGTGGAGAAGAGGACATATGGGACAGAATAGAACATCATTTTATGCAAGTGAACTCCGCCCTTCAGCTTGCTGTCAAACATATGTATGTTTTTCTATATTGTGTACGAGAGATTCCACGTCAACTGATCCAGGAGTGAATGGGCTGGTTTTCAAAACTCTCCCAGAAGTATTGGATCATCTTTGGGGTCCCAAAATATACAAGATACTAAATTTTCAGCCACTAATATAAACGTCAAATTAACCCACCAACTTTTCAATTTATTATCTTGTGGATCAGTTAAATTAATTAAGGTAATTCAAGATTTCGGGTTTCGGTATAAAAGGAATAGTGAAATCGACGATATAATAGCAGGTACCGTACCTAAAAAACTTTAAAAACACATAATCTTCAAAAATGATTGATGAACAAATTGTGTTTAACATTGGAAACTGTTCCATCTATCAAATTTTTCAAATACTAATAAAACTAATTAATAAAACCATTTAAGAAATATGTCTTATTTATTTGGAAGAAATGTGTAATTAAATTGCTTTTCATGAAATAATCATAAGTAAAACCACAAGAGGTTTATTTTTTCCGGAAAAACTTGGAAATTTTTCACGATAACTTTGTTGTTTATTAATTTCACGAGAACAAAATCGCGTCTTAAATCGCGAGAGCGCAGGTCGAGCGATTTGGTGATTTTACTCGAGTTAAATTTTAGAAAACAACAAAGTTTGAGTGAAAAATTTTGAAGTTTTTCCTGGATAAAAATAAAACTTGAGTGGTTTTTGGCATGAAAAAAATTTCAGAAGATATAAGATCGATGTAAAATTTCCCGGAGAATCCGTTCCCGCCATCAGAATTTGCGATTACATGCTCCCCCGAGCCAAAAATCGAGAAAAAAAAATTCAAAGCGCCGTATCTCCGAATTCTCATTTTTCTAAAATTTCTACAACACATCAAATTTTCATTTTTTGCTCGTGTAACCTGTCGAAAAGGTATTTCGATGGGCACAAGCCCACCGCAATGCAAGGAAACCCCTCGAGTAAAAAAATAACTATGCTGTAAAGCATAGACCAACATGTACATGTACTGAGGATTTGAATTTCCCGCTGCTTTTGAGTCATCTGCCAGTCACGATCTCCGCTCGCGCTACCTACTTTACCCACACAGTCCGGTATGCTGGGTATGGTTAGTATACGCGGATTATTGTTGATACGGCCAGCGCAGTTATTGCAGGAATTAATTGAATTGAGAGCTAATGCGGAGTTGCTAAAGGATGCGTGTATTGGTTCAGCCCATAAGTGGGCTTTACTTCACACTGATAATGAACGGACATGCTGCGATCCTCTGGGCAGGCATAAACAAGTCATCACACAGTCTTTGAGGGAAATTTCTCTTGATTACTACATTGATCTAAAGCGAAAAGGGTTCAGGACGATACTAGGTCAAAAGATTTGCGATAATTGTATGAAAATCATAAAAACTCGAGAAAATGTTCCAGTTGTCGAAGAGGAGCCGAATTGCAGTCAGAACCATCACCACCAAGAAATGTCTCAAGGCACCCATACTTTTCAAAGTGATAAGGAATCGATAACCTGCACTCCACAGGAGAGTGCACTGTATTTTTGCAATGAGATATTCCACAAACTCGGTCAATCTCCGATAAAAATGAAAGGTGGTCGGGTGAATCAGATGATTAAATATGGGCGAAAGAAGTTGGGAAAATTGACTGAATATTTTGAGGGAAAAATTAAAAAATCCTTGGATCTTCCATCCACATGTAGCTTGGATATTCTACCAGATGCGACGGTGAAAGCTAAACTTTTTGATACTTTAATGACGGATTTGCAGAAAAAGGTCAGTGAATCCTCTAGATCGGAACAGAAACGTCTACTAACTATAATCCCACTTGAAATGAGCCGCAAAGAGGTAGCAAGTACTTTCAAGGTTTCGGAAAGGCTCGTAAGACATTCTAGAGAACTCAGGAGAGAGGAAGGTATATTTGCTGTTCCTAAGCCCAGAGTTGGACGGCCTCTCGAAAAAGAAGTCCAAGAGCATGTGATAAATTTTTGTCTGGACGATATAGGCACACATTCTCGCATCATGCCCGGCATGCGAGATCGCGTCAAAATAAGTAAAAATAAGAGTATGCCCAGAAACGTTTGATGCTGTGCAATTTGCGCGAATTGTATTGCCAATTCAAGATCGAATTCCCGGATGATAAGGTAGGATTTTCGAAGTTTTGTGAAATGCGGCCCAAGCATCCTTCCTGGAGCTAACGGAACTCACTCTATCTGCGTTTGCACCGTGCACCAAAACTTCAAATTCTTGCTCAAGGCATGTGGCCAGGACTGTTCTCTCGCGGATTTTCTATTCAAAATTGTTTGCGACATTGAATCGAAAGACTGTATGTTTCGGCTTTGTTCAAAGTGCAGGAGAGATTCGACATCCACCGACCGTTTAGAGAAACTACTATTTATAGACGACCAAGAAGATGATGATGAAGGGGATGAACAAGAGTACGAGTACCAGGAATGGTTAACAACAGACAGAGCAACATTGTTGACAAAAAGAGCTCTGCGAAGTGAACTTGTCGATTTGCTTGAAACAAAATTAGACCAGTTATTACCACATGCGTTCATTGCCAAAGAGCAAGGGAATTATCTGAAAATAAGGAAGAATGAACTTAAGGGTAACGAGGCTCTTGTGCAATTGGATTTTAGTGAGAACTACAAATACGTTGGGCAGAATGACATCTCTCAACGATATTGGAACCAGGAAGCAGTTACCGTTCACCCAGTAGTTATTTACTTGAACGATAATCAAACAGTCATCAATAAGAACATGTGCTTTTTTACTGAGGACCTTAAGTCCGATTTCAACCCGTATTTTAGCGATTTTAAAACCAAAACTGAGCTGAAACTAAAGGCTTTTCTTAAAATAAAAAAAAAATATCAGTAAGTATAGGTCCACATAAAGTCATCTAGCTCAGTTATATTATACAAAACTTGAAGTTTGAATGGTAAAAAAAATCGCTAACATCGTAAAATGAGGTGTAGTTTTAATACGTGCATTAAACGATAACTAAATGTTTTTCTTAAAAATAAATGCTCAACATGACTATCCGTCCTTCATCTACAACAATATCATAATACGAAATTGATTAGACTTGTCTACTGTTCTCAGTTTTGTTTTTAACATTGCCGTGTTTTCGCATATTAATCGTACAGAAATTAAAGGCAGCTAAGACGCGCCTACGACCGTCTCTCTTGGCCCAGCCGATGGAACACGAATCGGTTGGCACGCACAGCGCAGCATTAGATTTGCCGGGTTTTCAATCCGAATTGTGACCATTCTTCGTTTTAGCGGCTGGCTGATTTTCTAGTCGAATTATTTTGGATTTTCGAAAAAACTGTCCTATTAATTTAAGTTTTTAAATTTCGTTAGTTTCAATAAAGGCCAAACGAAATGTAATCATTATTTTCATGTTTATTTAGACTTTATTCTTTTCCACTTGATTAAAAATCACAGAAGGAATATCGGATAACAGACAATGCTCAGCACGGAATTAAATTAATTAACAATGATTTGGAATTGTGTATGTAATAAAAACCTAGATGAATCAAATTTTCTGTTTAACTGGCAAAATGAAAACACTGCTCAATTTTTAATGCTAGGCATTGTTGTTTTTATTTTGTTTTAATCTGTCAATGCCAAAATGATTGTTAAATGTCTGTTATAATCATTTAACACTTGACGTGTAATGAGTGTATTTCTTATTTATATTTTTTGTTGTTAGTGATTAGAAGTAGAATTTTAAATAAGGGAAAAAATGGGTTACCTCTTTTGACACCATTGAAACGTAGAAAATGGGCAAAAAATATCCTTAAGTACAAATTTGGTCATAATATAAAGATATACAATATTTAATAGAATAATTCTAATTTATATGGATGTGACCTTATAAGTTAATTAACTTATTTAGTGTCTTTCTGCAGTAATAAATATATTTAAACTCTGTGCAATTTTGACATCTTTGATATTTTTAATATACAAATCTATTGTATCATTTAATATTCGTCGTGGTAGTAGCCAGGAAAGTAATTGTTTCAATAGATTATTTGCTTATATTAGTCTTTTGACGACTCTTAAATTATAAAAGTCGAAAAACATCACATTATTAATTTTAAGAATGAAAAACAAAATCAAACTAAAGTTTCTTATAATTTATCGAAAATTTAAAAAATGTTAAAAATATATGGGGTGTTCTATTAGATAAGCAAGCTCAATCATTTTCATAAAGTCTAAAAGGTATTGGGGGTTCTGGTTATTTTGACAATGCTCGAACTGGCAATTTGTAACTGTAACTTGTACAATTACGGACAAAATTAATTCTACACCTTTGAAATCTAGTGCGTCTTTTTTCTAAAATTTGATGCTTAATCACTATTATTAAATGTTAATGTCAATATCTATCCAGAGTAAAAAAAAAAAACGATATGCCATCCATTCGTGCATTGTATAGCCTGCATGCTTTCATATTATGAATAAAATTGGTACACGTCGTGGGGCTAGCTACCTGCTAGGGATGGGTGGTATTTCACGTACCTGTGATTTTTCACTGGTATTGAAAAATCACGGGTTGCTACTGTTACTGAGAGGTGAATATCACTGCTACATACTGTGATTAAAATCATTGCTATTTAAACTTTGACTGCGTTGTTACTTACAACGTGATAACTCCTTAAAATCACAATTGTTACCTAAACTGTGATTGCTACGTAAACTGTGATTGTAACTTAAAACGTGATTGTAAGAATACAATAGAACATGGCACTTCTAAATATTATTTATTATTCATTACTTTATTCTCCCATTTATGCACGGTATTGTATTTAAATTTCAAATAGATATTTAATAAAAATGCCATACTATACCATATAAAATAAACTCAATTACTGATCTACTAACAATTATTAATTAATTAATTAAGATTTCATAAGAAAGAAAAAATGATCTTGACCGACGTGGAATCGAACCAACTTGCTGTGATCGATAACGACTTTACCATTCGGTTATCACGGCTCGACATTTTATAATCTTAAAATTATTATTTTGTTCCTGTGAAGTGAAAAATAAAAATTATAAAAGAGAAAATTGTGTTACTTTAATATAACAATAAATTGAAAGTTATACATAGAATCATAGGTATTAAAAAGTAGCAATCACAAGTAGCAACGTGATTCAAAAGAAGCAGTTTTCTACTGTCTACTATTAAAATTCAAATATAAATATACTTACACTAGACAAAATAAGGTGTCCTATTCTTTTTGCCCGAAATAGTCCTTTTTTCTATTTTGGGAATAATAATGTAGCATTCGTATAAAATGACATTGCAACTCAAGTTATCTTGTATTTGTTAATAAGTAAACATGATAACAAAGTTGAATACATTAGAGAAATTAAAAGCTGTTACGAATACACAACTAACGTTTTACCCAGCATACTACTTTAGTGTTAATTGAATAATAAATCAAATTTACTGAAATGATGAATGTTTAATTTTTTTAGTTCGATAATACAATTTTCACTTTTTAGCACTGTTTTCAGTTGTACAAAGTGATACTTTGTACAACTACTGTCTTATGTCATAATAATTCATTTATCATTTGCTTTACAGGCAATTAGTTGATATATTCTGAACAGCTTCTATTTCACTAGAGCATTCAACTAACAAGGAAACTAACTCAAGTGTTCCTCTCCGATTTGAAAGAAACTTTGTGGATTATTATTGTAGTGGGGGCCAAAATATTCGATACGTATTTTTTTGTTTCGGATAAAAACATGTTTAGGGGCCCCTCGAAAAATCAGCCATATTTTTTTTGTTTTTTGGCTATAACTTCTGAACAAATCTTGATAGCGTACTTTTGTAAATTTAGAAAATTTTAATGCCTTTCACTGGACCAAAAAATGTGTTTATTGTCTACTTTAAGACTGTAAAAAACATATTGATATTTATGGTTTATATTTGCGGCAATAATGATATTCGTTAAAAAAAAGTTCATACATTAAGACATAAATGATGATTTTTTCCAAACACGGAATTCAAATATATATCCATACATTTCTTCTAAATAAAACCTTTATACTAAATAAGGTTTCATGTTCACTAATGGAAAAGTTAAGTTTTATAACTCCTTTTATTTTTTTTTCTATTTATTTATGTACCTGTAAACGTAGCCGACATGTTTGGCCGCCGCACCGCGCGATCATACTCTTTTAAATATTTTTTTTAATATAGAGCCCGTTAGAGTTCCATCTTCAAATTTTCACTGTTTCTTTGGAATTGAAGTGGGAACATGATGATATTTTTTCCAAAATTTTAAGTTGGTGCGTTGATGATGAAAAATGCTAATGAATTTTATAAACAAATTAATACGTTTATTAATATTAAACGCAAATTTTAAATGCACTACTACATAGAATGACTCAAGATCTTCAGAAACGGCCTGTTATTTTTTTTTGTACGCCTAATGAATTCGACGATACAGTTGTTTGAATGTTCGCACGACCGACGTTTTTCGTAATTTCATGCAATTTACAACCGTGCATAACTTCATCAAAAAAAATCGCAAATTTTTTTCGCGAAACATGACCATTATTTCATGTGTAGAATGCGTCTACAAAATAAAAAAAAAATCGGAATCATTAGTTAATATTTTTACCGAAAACCGTCCAGTTTGACATGGAATGAGAGATTTGCAAATATATAATAAGTTTATTATAACTCCATTTACAAACTTATCAACAAATCTTGGTAGAGTAATTTCGTAAATGTACAAGTTTACGCTTATCCAGTGGTGTAAAAAAAGGTGTATTGACTATTTCGGGACTGTAAAGAAAACGTATTGATATTTATGCTGCAATAATGATATTCGTTAAAAATAATGAGAGAGGTAACAAAAAATAGACATAAATAGGCTTTGAAATTTTTTACATTTACAAAATTATGCTATCATGATTTGTTCAGAAGTTATAGCCAGAAAACAAAAATATCGCTGATTTTTGAGGGACGAATTGACCCCTTAAACATGTTTTTTAGCCGAAAAAAAAATGGGTATCGAATATTTTGGCCCCCTCTACAAATCCACCAAATTTCATTAAAATCGGAAGGGAACACTTGGGTCAGTTTCCTTGTCAGCAATTCTACCGATGCGTATGCTGCTAGTAATTTCTATTTTCAAATTACCTCCACATAAATCCAGGCCCAGCGCTGATAATATAAACTTGGGAGTTTTTATTGCTTCAGTTATCCAAACAATTAATCGTCAATGGCCCGCACGAATGTCTACATTAATTGATTGGGCTCATATAGAAAGGGATAGATATATGTTTCTTTTACGGGATAGATAAAGACACACTGATTGAATTCTCAGCCCAAATAATGTGTACTAGATGACGACCGACACTTTTATCTGCCTTTAGACACTTTTACCATAAAATTATAAATTGGCCTGGACGAAAACGGAGAGAACCGCCTTAAGCACGATGTTTCCGCTGTGAAAGTGTTCATCCAAAAAGTATTCAAATATATCCTAAAAGAATTCCCACATATCAGATATTTTGAGATCTTCAGCGATGGATGCCGCGATCAATACAAAAACGCGGAAATCTTCGCTTTCCTAGGTGAATGTGAAGAAAGATTTTCAATTAGTATGAAGTGGAATTACTTTGCCACATCACATGGGAAGTCGGCTTGTGATGGAATTGGGGGCATGATCAAACGCCAAGCTGCTATCGCGAGTTTGAAACGGCCTCATTGTAACCAAATTCCGAATGTCACTGAGCGACTAAAATTTTGTCAAGAAAATATTAAGTCAGTCTTATGTGAACACGTGTCTCCAGATGAAATCGAGTCAGCTAGGAGCAATGTCAGGAAGCAGGTGAAAACGATTCCCGGCACGAGAAGTTTCCACCAGTTTACAGTACATGATAAGCAGATCGTCAAATGTAAGCACACCAGTACCGATAAAAATTGGGCATTACTCTTTGATTTGAGAGGTAAAGTGATACAAATTTGGGAGGCAAGTTCCCACGTACTTTTGCATTCAATGGCAACTGGCATTTAGGCTATATAATCCAGACTAGCCAAGAAGAGCTTATGGCAGAAATATCAGTCCTCGAATCCTAGTACTAAATTGTACTCTTTTCCGGAGTTCCCCTGTCTGTTGACTATAGCTTTCCCACATATTATTTGTGATGTAAAGCTCACAGAAAAATGGAACTCGCCGAAAAGCTTTACATTGAGTAAAGCTCAGAAAAAAAGATCGAGGCTAATTTTAGTAAATTGAATGTGGACGTACCTGATCTATAAAATTATATGTACATCAATAAATCACTGAACTAAGCCTTGGAAATACATCTTGTTTGTAACACATTCACAGCCATTATTTCAAGGGAAATCTCATGTAATCGGGCGCAATTCCTAGTTCCTTGTGCATCATTGATCAGACTGTTTCTGACTTATAACCCATGTATTCTGTATAATTGATATTTTTATCTTTTAGCATGTTTATATTAAGATACGTGGGAAAGAGGCGTCGAAGTCACCATTGGTGTACCCTTTCAACAGGCTAAATAGGCGAAAAATTTCAAAAATACAGTTTTTCGCCACTTTTTGTACTTGGGATGCAAATACACATCGGAAATTTTTATTCATCTTAAAGTACTTGGAAAAAGGAACATTTTGACGTGTTGTAGAAATTTTAGAAAAATTAGACTTTTTACGGAGATACGGCGCTTTGAAAAAAAAATCAGTTTCTCGATTTTTGGCTCGGTGGAGCATGTAATCGCAATTCTGATGCCGGGAACGGATTCCTCGAGAAATTTTACATCGATCTTATATCTTCTGAAATTTTTTTCAGCCTAAAATCCGACTATGCTATCCCATAAACGAAATTTCGTCATTGACGTCGAAAAAATGAAAAAAACACTAAATTGGCCATTATAATGAACTGTGGCAAAATTAGTGGCTGAAAATTTAGGATCTTGTATATTTTGGGAACCCAAAGATGATCCAATACTTCTGGGAGAGTTTTGAAAACCAGCCCATTCACTCCTGGATCAGTTGACGTGGAATCTCTAGTACACTATTTTACTATAATTCCACCTTATAATTGTAAGCAGATATAGTAAAGATTAAATAAATATAATAATAACGAGAATATTGAAATTGAAGAAGGGGGATGAGCTTGGTATTCGCAACAAGTCCCACTCAAATCGCACAAACACTACGAAATGACATATTTACTTACCGCACAAGTACTTTATTGAATATTTCAGTATATTATTTATCGAACAGTGTGGGATGGTCAACTTCCCCTGTCCGTAAACAATATCGGTAAATCAAGAAAAAGGCACGATCGTGCAAAAATGATGTCACAGGCTTTTCGTTGAATTTTAACCAGGCCACCCTATGCCACACCATGCACCTTTCAAATCTCACAATTCCGCTGATCCCCTAAACCTGTGACCATTTATGGAAGCTGCTTTATTCTCCACCTGCATCAACAGACCCGAATGTTTGTATCAAACAATCACATTCACATCAGTGGCGGCGGTAAGGATTTGGGGGCCCCACCGCAAAAAAAAATCTTGGGGCCCCCCTTTGTCAAAAAATATTTTTTTTTTCTTTTTAAACTTACCATCTTAGTAAATTTTTCCCAAATCGTTGGTGTTTTAGCATGATGAATTTGGCAGCCAACTCATCCAAGTCTAATTTCCGCGTTCGTTCATGTTCTATACTAAGTAAAACCAAAGCACTCAGTCCAAGTTCATTAAACATTCTCCCTCAGAAAGAACTAAGAAGTAATCAAACTGAGGCATTGAGACAAACTGAAGAAAGAAAATGTAAAATTTCAAATTATTTGCAATACACACATGTAAAGTCGAGCGGCATTTCTTTTTTCAGAGACGCTTATCGCGCAAGGAAGCATTAAATCAATCACATCTGACATCATATCAAAGCAGTGGCCGCCGCGCCGATACAAATAAAATAAAAAAACAAATATTATTACTGTAACGTCGCGCTTCGTTGTTTACAATCATCACAAAAATAAATTTATTAATACGTGATCGATTTTTAATATATAATTGCATGGCCCGGGGCCCCTAGATGCTCGGGGCCCCCCCGCGCCGCTGGGTCTGCGGGGGCCTTATCGCCGCCACTGATTCACATACAATCCTAAATACTTTCATCAAGTGAAATATAACGAATGTAAAATACGTGTAAACATTTTAAAATATTCTCCTTATTCTTTCCTGTCTCATCCATTCTTCTTCTGTTCTGCTGCGTGCGCTCTCGCCTTCGTGCGGAGCGTAACGTGAACACGTGTTTCTCTTCAGTTGGTGAGGTGCAGTCATGGAGTGAGGGCCGCGTTGTGTCCGTGCTTGCAATGATAACTGTGTGATTTTCATCCGCCAGTGAAAGGGAATATTCTTGTGGTGGATTGTGTGTGTATGTGCGTGTCTGTGATCCCGAATTGAACCATCGAGTGGCGTGGAGGAGATTTTGTGTGTTTTGGTTACGCGATGGTATCGTGATAAGTTCTTAATAACGAAACGGTAAAGCGGTTTTCAACAGTGCAATGAAAGAAGTACCTGAAAACGTAGCGGAACGGATTACCGGCGCTAATCAGGTAAATAAAATAGTATAGGTTTTAAGTTTATAATTTTTAATTTGTTTGTTCTCACAGCTGCTTTCCGCATTATTTATTAATTATCATTAACGGGGTCTACCCTTATACATATCAAATAAGATTATAAAATAACAAATATACTTGGGGCGACTCGATGGTGTAGTGTGGGTAAGAGCGCGAGCATCTCCCCGTTAGATCCCTGTCGAGTAGGTTCGATTCCCTGCCCGGGCGGAACACTTTTCTGGGCGAGAAATATCCACTCGGTTCAGTGGTCATTGTATTTGTCTTAATTATTAATTTATTTCTTTAATTTCATATTTATATAAACCAAGATAAATAGGTATTCGTTAGTGGCCAAAAGGTTAAATCACCTAAGCGAAATAAACAAAAAAATTATACCGGGCGTAACTGAATTCTGGTAGATCCCAAATATCATTTGCATTTTAAATATATCTTAATGAAATTTAGTATACTGTTTTTTAAGAATACAGTGTGTCGATATGTGAACTTTTAATAAAAATTCCATTTCCGGTTTAACCGGAAATTACCTTAACTTTTGTATTTCAAATGTAGCACCCTGTATATTTTGTAATAATTTAATTCCTCTCTAAATTCTGAGTTTATAGATTATTATTTTGTTTAAAATTAAATTAGAATAATAGTTATTTTTACGCAAGAAGGAACGTAGGGACGTATTAACATTTGAGGTAGGCGAATACGAGCCGAGGCTCGTCGCCTGCCGAAAATGTTAATTGTCATTACGTTCCGTATTGCTTATTAATTTTTTTTTGCGCTACCGGAAATATAATACTTAAAAAAGATAAGAAAATATTCTAAAATACGGCTTGTAACATTTGGGATTAAAATTTTTATAGTCACCCATGCGTCCTGTAGCAACCCAGCAACCGAGAAAACAATATCGAATTTTGTTTGTGTCAATCCAGTGAAACATTCTGCGGGCATGGATGCAAACGAAGCTGCGAATATTGACAAAATGAAAAAGGTATGTGTCCTGTAATAACTATCGGAACAAAACCTTAAGTTAGAAAAATACATATTGTAAACTGCTATCCCACGAGTAGGATGTAATTTCTATGATGTAATTCTATGATCAGGTTCATTAGCTTTTACGAAAATTTGAAATTGAATATTTAATTTGTCGTGGGTAATACCACAAGAGGTTTAATTTGGCCGGATAAATTTTATTTGTTTGCACGAGCCATTGAATCGACACAAATTTCGAGAATGAATTGAGATGGAAAAATCCATGAGCGCTTTAGTGCGAGTGGATTTTGCCTAATCTCAATTCATTCAAGAAATTTGCGATGAAATGATAAATATTTTAATGAGTGCTTAAAATAAAATTTATCCTGCCGAAATTATAACCGCGAGTGGTATTTGTTAAGATCATTTATAGAATGAGAACTATATATAGTAGCAATTTATGTTAATTAAATGTACAATGGGTGAAAGAGCATTGTTTATTTGTGATGGAATTGTACGATGCACCAATCGTCAAAATCGTGTGTGGATAAAATAAAAATGGTTGAGTGCCACGGGAATCGCGAAATTCACACCTGCACGTTTGCGAGTGGTAAAAACACTAGGATCTAGCCGTTAAAATGATATTGATAATTATTGTTTTGTATAAATATATCGGGTGTGTATAAATTGGTGGATAATCTACACGTGACGATATTCTTTCAAAAATTCTAAGCAGCTTATCTTAATTCTAAAATGTTGTACCATGCTTCCTGGGTCTTCGCGAGGTCCTCAAAGTTTAAACATGCAGCCGTTAAATATGCATTATTATTCGTTATTAATTTACAGAAAACCCTGCAATTTCGATGGTATGACTAGTTTGAAAATTATTTGTCAGTGTGCGCTATCTTTCTATCTTAAACTTGTATTTTTAATACTTCTTAATTAGCAGATTTTTATAAAAAATACGTTCGGCAACGTGACACCCGCTTATGTCACTTTGACGCAAATAATTCATTCAAACTTGCTAGTTCCAAGTTTGTGCCAATTCTGCTTTTCTCATTATTATCAGTTTGTATTAGTGCCCGTGCTTCAATGTATTTGTGTTTTTGTGTTATTTTCGTTTTGTTTCGTTCAATTACAATGGATTTTACTATTTACTCATATCTGTTTTACCTTGCTTCTGTAAATAAACCCTCTCTATCTATCTATCTATGACCTTGTAGATTATCCGCCAATTTATTACACACCCGATATATTATTACTTACATTTAGTATACATTCCATACATTTCTGACGTTTCTTATATTATATTATAGGTTATAACCTCTCACCAAACACACACACACACACACACACACACACACACTACAAGGGGCCAGGGGCGGCTCGTTATATAAAGCCGAGGAGCCATGGCACTACCTGTAGTTTTAAGCTCAGCAAGAATTTTTAATTAATCCTTAAAATTCTTTTTGTTTTCCGTGTGTATTGTTTGATGGTGAGGTTACATGGTCGAAGATGTACGCATAAATCATATTTTCAGCTTGTTGGAATTCGGCTGTTTGAAATTATGAACCTTTACAACTCAAAATAATCTTGTACCATGAAGATTAATCGTTCTTTCTTTCTTCCTTCAAAAAATGAGACCAGAGCCTCTCCTTATTGTAAAAGTACCATCAACATGTTCCACGAGCCGCTGCTGAGAGTCATACTAACCAAGTGAATTATTTTATTTGAATTATTCAAAATGTATCTACTAAATCTAAAGTTGTCGAAACTTCAAGCACAAAAGGTGAAACAATAAGGCAATCCCAACAAAATGAACGGTTTTATTTAAATTCTTTTTTAAATTAATTTCTTTTTTTTTGACTATTTAATCGAAAATTAAAGAAACATGTGTTCCTATTAAAAAAAAAAATTGGAAAATTATTTTGAACAATAGAGTGATTTTTGAGACTAAATTATTAAGACTGTATTTTTGATTTTTTTCTGTCTAAATTTTTGATCTATTGGCCTAAATATTCTTTATTTTGACCTAAATTTTCCATTTAATTGTTAAAATTTTCGACTATTTGGTCCGCATTTTTTATTTTTCCCGATGAATTTTTGATTTTTAAATTTTTTACCTGTATTTTCGATATTTTTGGTCAAAATATTTTAACTTTTCGCCTAAATATCCTTTATTTTGACCGCCGATTTTTTAGTTTTTACATTTTTGATCTGTATTTTCGATTCTTTTGGGTCTAAATTTTTGATCTGTTGACCTAAATATTCTTTATTTTAACATTAATTTTTGATTTGATTGTTTAAAAAAAATTTGGTTCGTATTTCTGATTTTTAGATTTAAAGCTGTTTGGCCTGTATTTTCATTTTTTTTTTTGGTCTAAATTTTTGGTCTTTTGCTCTAAATATTCTTTATTTTTACCTTTTGAAATTTTTG
Source organism: Ocypus olens (assembly GCA_910593695.2). Taxonomy (NCBI): domain Eukaryota; kingdom Metazoa; phylum Arthropoda; class Insecta; order Coleoptera; family Staphylinidae; genus Ocypus; species Ocypus olens. The sequence continues at coordinate 41,830,495 of OU343048.1, forward strand.
ATTTTTTAATCTGCATTTATTATCTTTAGGCCCAAATTTTCGATGTACTGTCTAAATTTTTGACTTTCCGGCCAACATTACAGATTAGTGTTATTTTTAAAAATCTTCTTTATTTTGACCTGACTTTTCGATTTTATTGTTAATAAATACGATATAATTTTACGATTATAAATAAATTTACTATTTTTTTGGCCTCCATTTTTGATTTTTCGTTTAGTCTGCATTTATTATCTTTAGGCCCGAGTTTCTGATGTTTTGTCCAAATTTTCGAGTTTTTTTTAAATCTTTTGCCCTAAATTTGTCTTTGTTTTTATTATTTGTCTGTTAAAACTTTTCTTTCCTTGGTCCACCACTTTTATTCTTAGGCCAGAATTTTAGATTTTTGGTGTCATTTTTTTTATCGTATATTTTAGATTTTTGGTCTATTTTTTATCCTATATTTTAGATTTTTTAATTTGGACTATTGATTTTATTTCGTGAGTTTTTTATTTTTAGCTATTATTTTAGAATTTCTGGTCAGAAACTTATTTTTGGCGGCTGAAAGTGGCAAATTATTTTGCTTCTCCCTAGGTTTTTGATTTTTTGTCTGCGTTTTTTATATTCAGATCAGGATTCGTGATTCTTTGGCCCATATTTTAGATTTCCGTATTTTCGATTTTTTGTTCTATTTTTCTTTATTTTGACCAAAATATTCGATTGGTTTTTAGAAATTTTCTATTTTTTTTTCTGCAATTTTACCTTTACGCTTGTTTTCGATGTTTTGTATAAATTTTCACCGTTTTAGGCTATGTTGTAGATTTTTAATTTTTTGGTCTAAATATTCTTTATTTTGACGAAAACATTCGATTGGTTTGTAGAAATTTTGGATTTTTTGTCTGCATTTGTTATCTTTGCGCCTGAGCTTTAGATGTTTTATCTAAATTTTCATCTTTTTAGGCCCTATTGTAGATTCTTACTTTTTTGGCCTATATTTGGTATTTTCGATTATTTTGGTTTCAATTTTTGGTCTTTTGGCCGAAATTTTCTTTATTTCGATTTAAATTTTCGATTCTTTTGTTAAAAATTTTGATTTTTGGATCTACCACTTTGATTTTTGGGTACGAATTTTAGATTTTTGGTCTTAATTTTTTATTTTTGTTCTATATTTTAGATTTTCTAAACTTGAATTATTGATTTTATTTTTTTTATTTTTATTTTTGATATTATTTTCGAATCTCTCGTTGTAACTTATATTAAGCTAAAAAGAGTTATTTTCGGGGCTGAAAATGGCAATCATTTTTCTTTTGCTTGTATTTTCAATTTTTTTGGTCTACATTTTTATTTTTAAACCAGGATTTTTGATTTTTTGGCCGATATTTTAGATCTTCGGCTGTTTTTGGCCAAAATATTCGATTGGTCTAGGAAAATAAATGGTTCTTTGTTTCTTCAAAAAATGAGGGGGAGGGGGTATTGTATAAATGGCTCTACCATCAACATGTTTCACGAACCACCACTGCAAGGGGCATGAAGTTAGGAAACCAAGCTGATCGTTAATTGACCGGATGCACTTATTTCCAACACACATGAAAGGGAAGACGCCAAATATACTAATATATAAATGTTTATTTCACACTATTAGAACATGATAGAGCAAGATAGATATTAAATGCAATGCAATTCTGCAATTCACGCATCGCATTAGCGCTAATCGCACGCTTGCGACATCTCGCGGCCGAAGTACGAAATGCAGTTCTGTCAGTGTCACCGGCTTTAATATCGAATATAGGAAACTAAATCTATAATTAATGAAAAGACAATATTTACCTCCCTGGCACGATTTCAATTATATTTCACCGCAGAGGTATTCAGAACTGACACGAACGGCAACTGTTTAGCTGTTTACTAAAATTGTTAATATAAAGATCGTTGTCATGGTGAAGGTAAATAAATTTTTAACCATTTGCATATTTTGTTTGTCCGCCGTTTTAAATGCATCTTTTTATACATGAGTTGAATTATTTGCAAAAAACTGTACCTGATTTTTTCCTTGAAGTTGTGCATCTGTTTCTTTCGTAGACTTATAAATTTATAGGTATCTGTATATCACCAAGAGTAGCGTAATGTACCATAAGTGATACACGGAGCATAGTTTGAGAAACTCTGATCTAAATGAATGATGAAATATAGATGTTTTATTGAAACTGAAAAGCGGAAGTTATAGCAATAGGCCTTACCTAGATGTATTCAGGCAATTAAATTTTACTTTATTTAAGTTCGCTGCCGAGGCCCATACTGAGTGTCTGTTCCCAGATGCCAAGATTTGTTATGACGATAAAGGTAAGGTGGTCTTTAACGAGTTATCTCGTAGGTGCCAAGGAAACCCAGTTTGCCAACTACGAGTATATTCGAAGATGGCAGCGAACGAATTGTAATAAAGTGATATTTTAAAAAGTCCCGTTTTATGATACAATTTTGCCTTGGACGCAGGATTTTATTCTTTTCTAAATGATTCAGGAAGTAATTGAACCAGTTTCGGTCTATTTTTATGCAGCCGGCACAGTATTTTCATCGAAGGGGATTCAGTCATATCTGCCATATAAAAAATTTTTATTGGTAAAAATGCGCATCTAAAATCGACTTATCCCAGGTTTTTTTATTTATTTTATTTTTTTTATTTATTCGTGACTTTTCAAACGTATTGTATAGCTTCAACGGCGACGAAACGCATAATAAAACCTGCGCAGTCCTATATGACTAAATTACCATAATGACAATAAAATTCCATCTAACGAAGAAGATTTACGATTACTCATGAAATGGGCAAAAAATGCAGAATAGCTAGGTGTATCCACCATTAGGTCTAATTAATGATATCAGATAAGTTACGCTAATATAATTGAAAGCAAATATTAGATATCGACTTCACATGTTACTGTTAATTAATTAAATTTGATTACCTCCAATATCTACCGAAGGAATAACAGTAGTTTCCTAATAGTCAACATATATTAAGATTGACATTTTCAAAGTTAAAAAAATAGTTATAGCAATCCATTCAGAATGCTCTTTACTAACAATTAAACAAAACTCTGAGAAACCCCACGCCCCATGATGACTATAAAATAAAACAAACAAACTTTTCAGTCGAAATTCATAAAATACAATTTCGATTAAAAATAATATTTTCTGAGGGGATTCAGTGAATTTTTAATTATAGAAATGGGGAATTCCTGAAAATATTTGTATGTTTATGTTATATATGTTTGCTTTTCAGAAAATATCGTGTTTCGGATATTTCGGTGCTTTCGGAATGCACCAGATGTTAACACAAAAGATCCGAAGCAGGTACTAAAATTAACCCTCCAAGTAACTGCTTAGCATTGACTTGGGGTTACCACCGGACTTAACTTACGATTTTATGTTATTAAATAAAGATTTTGTAGTAATAACAAAATAAAAACAACCAAAACGTATTCATTTTACAACTAGTAAATCATGTTTAATTTAATTTTCTAACAAGTTTTAAAACATTATTTTGTAACACAACGTCGTATCACTTTAAGACACACGCAGTGTAAGGTTGCAAAATATTTTTATTCTTCTATAACAATTGTTTCGACACACGTACGTTTGGATCATCTAGCTGATGGTGAAACAATACAATAAAAACATTTTGAAACCTTACACTGCGTCAGCGTTTTATGATTGATAATAATAATGATAATAAACTTGATTTCTCATTTATAATCATTACAAAAATATTACATATATTAATAATGCACAATTGAAAAAGTGCGTCAGGTAACAACAGGGGCGGCTCGTTATATAGAGCCACGGAGCCATGGCACTACCTGTAGACTCAAGCTCAGCAAGAATTTTTAACTGTTTCTTAAAAAAACTTTTTAAATGTTAAACGACACCTGCAACACCGCGTGGAAGTTCCACATTAATTTCAACAGATGGTTAAAATTTTGAGAGACCATCTCTGAATAATGTGTTTTTACAAATTTCCAAAGAAAGCAATCGCAAGTTTACCACAACAAAAATGGTTGCACTAAAAAGAAAATTTAGATGACAAAAAAGGCGCATTTTTCAAAATACAAGTAGGGATTGCACACTTATTTTAACAGATGGTTTAAACTTTGACTGACTAATTCTGAATAATGCGTCTTTACAAATTTTCAAAGAAAATCATCGCAAGTTTACTTACCACAATAAAAATGGTTTCACTAAAAGGCAAATTTTGATCACCGAAAAGACATATTTTTCAGAAATTCACTTGAGAATTCCACATTTCTTTCGACAGATGGTTGAAATTTTGACAGACCAATTTTGAATAATGTCCCTTTATAAATTTCGTCAAAAAATAATCACAAGTTTATCACAACAAAAATGGTTGCATTAGAAGAGCAAATTTTGATAACAAAAAAAAGGATTTTTTATAAATTCACATGGCAATTCTACATTTATTGCTACAGATGGTTGAAATTTTGACAAACTAATTCGGAATAATGTGTCTTTACAAATTTACAAAGAAAATAATCGCAAGTTTACCACAACAAAAATGGTTGCACTAAAAAGTAAATTTTGATGACCAATAAGGCGCATTTTTCAGAAATTTGCATGGACTAATTTTGAATAATGTGTCTACAAATTTCCAAAGAAAATCATTTTCTTCTAAATTTTCGATTTTTTTGTTAAAATTTTCGGATTTTTGGTCCACAATTTTGATGTTTAAGATCGATTTTTTTTATCCTATATTTTAGATTTTTTTAACCTAAATGATTGCTTTTTATACGCAACTTTTTTATTTTTGCCGATATTTTCAAGTACATTTTCTGATTTCTAGCCCTTCATTTTAGATTTGACTTGAATTATTCTTTTTTATGGGCGATTTTTTTTTACTTTTTGGTTATTTTTTACTACTGTTTTCCAGTTTCTGGTCGGCAACTAATTTTGAGCTAAAGAGTTAACTGAAAATTGCAAATGAATTTTGTTTTCCTCGATTTTAATTTTTTTTTGGTTTGCATGTTTTATTTTTAAACCAGCATTTTTGATTTTTTTGGCCTATATTTGTCATTTCTTCGTTCCAAATTTTAGAGTTTTTACCCGAAATATTCTTTATTTTGGTTAAACTTTTTGATTTTTTTGTTGTTGAAATTTTCGGATTTTTGGTCTGCATTTTTTTAACCGGGGATTTTTGATATTTGTCTAAATTTTCGTTTTCTTGTGCTTATATTTTAGTTTTTTACCTTAATTAAGAGCTAATTCTGCAAGTGATCTTTTTTTACGATTTTTCAAAACATTGAGTGCAATTTCCGTTCCCTATAGTGCAGTTTTGAGTCAATTCCTGTTGTTTTCAGTAGCAATATTGCAAATATTTTTACAAGAAATGAAAAGTACACTCTTTCTGCATAGTTTTAGTAATTTTGGAGTTAATTCTACAAGTGATCAATTTTTTACAATTTTTCAAAACATGAGTGCAAATTTCCTTCACTACAGAGCAAATTTTGAGTTTATTCCCTTGTTTTCTGCAGGAGCATGTCGTTGTTTTCAGGAAATTAAAAGTAGACTATTTTTGAATAATTGAAGTTTATTTGAAGCGAAACCTTTAAGTAATAAATTTAAAAAAAAATTCAAATCGTCGAGTGCAACTTTCCTTTGCTACAGAGCAAATTTTGAGTTTTTTCCTATATTTTCTGGGGAAATCACCCCGAGTGCTGAAAATGGCAATTTTCGTACTTGAATTTTCAATCTTCTTGTTTTCATTTTTTATCGTTGAGCCCGGATTTTGATATTTTGGTCTAAATTTTTAATCTTTTAGCCTTATTTTGTTTTCTAAGTTTTCGATTTGTTTGTTAAAATTTTCGATTTTTTGGTCCGCAATTTTGATTTTTAGGATCGAAGTTTTGGTTTTGATTTTATTATCCAATATTTTAGATTGTTTTTAGCGTAAATGATTGATTTTTATACGCGACTTTTTTTATTTTTTTGTAGATATTTTCAAGTTTTTTTTTATGGTTTTTGATTTCTTGCCCTTGATTTTAGATTTTTTAATTTAAATCATTATTTTTTATGGGCGATTTTTTTACTTTTCGGTTAGTTTTTGACTAAAATCGATTAAATTTAATTTTTCTTCAAAATTTTTTTTTTCAAGACAGACAATTCTGAACACTATTTGCCCATAGGAACTGAGGTTTTCGAGTTTCTGGTCGGTGACTTATTGTGAGCTAAAAAGTTATTTTGGGGACTGAAAATGGCGAATTATTTTCGTTTTTCTTGATTTTTCAATTTTTTGGCTTGAATTTTTTATTTTTAGCCCAGAATTTTTTATTTTTAGACCAGCATTTTTATCTATGGCCTGTATTTTTCATTTCTCCGTTCCAATTAAAAAAAAAAAATTGTGGATTTTTTTGCATTTTTTTAACCGCGAATTTTCGAAATTTGTCTAAATTTTCGATCTTTTCGGCGTATATTTTAGTGTTTTACTTTAATTAAGAGCGTATTTTTTATTTGTCTATACTATAGATTTTTAACGTGTGTGATTGATTTTTATGTGCAAATTTTTGATTTTTTTGCCGGTATTTAATTTGTATAATTTGTCATTTCCATCTTTCATAATTTTGACGCTTCAAACGCCAGTATCATCCGATCTAATAAATTGTTAAAGTGGCTCTACCATCAACATGTTCCACGAGCCGCCACTGGGTAACAATATGCTAATTAACCCATATATGCCCACAGTTCTATATGTAGGACGACTATTTTAAAGTTCCTCTTCAAATTATATCTAAAATATCGTCAGCGCCATCTATCATTTTTTTAATTCCAATAAGTACGTTCAGTGATTATTCATTGACATTTGACAGGAAGCGAAAAATAACCTAAATCTTAATTACGTTAAGAGAAATCTATCATTTACATTCCTTTAATTTAAACCTCGGGCAAATATGGGTCAATAATGCATTTTAATGTATCTAATCATAAAGTAATATTTCTTAGGTACCTCATATATACATATTAAAGTCAAATCCGATATTCATTAATACTATACATTTTTACGGGTGTGAAGTTAGCAATAGATTTAATAAATTCATATCTCGGAGAAAAGAAAAGCGATTCGAAAAAAAGTTAACCATCGCATTAGGGAAGGTCTAAATTAATAACACACCAAGAATCAACCCTTAATTTTAACCCTTTATATTTTTTCACCCCCTTCAAAAAAATTTTTTTTTTATAGTTTGCAATCTGCCATAATTATTTAAAAATGCTTATTCATAGTACAAGTACTTTAATAATCAAGAGTCAAAGAAAATGTTTTTTCAACCATATGAAGATGCATCATTTCTACGTATATTTAATTTTTTTTTCTACAATTTTATTTGCATGAATAATTAATTTTTAAGTGTCATTACAAAAAAGAAGCATAATTTTTGCATGCACTTTTCAAAACAGCCTTGTTTAACTGGGCATGTCTTTGTGATTAATTATTTTAACTAAGTTGAAACTTTTATACTTTTCATTATTAGAATTATAGCGAAAACTATGATGAACTACAATCCTGGTTATTAAAAAAGTTATTGAATAGCCGATTGTGAGTGAATGTTTGAAATATATTTAGTTCATGAATAACATTCTAATGCTGCTTGCATACATATATTAACATTTAAGGGTGGTGGTCATATATTAACCCACAATCTGGGTTTGACACAATCTAAATGTAATCTTCTCTCCGGACTAATTGTCCCACAAGCTCTGATTTAGTTACACTCGTTAGTATTCATAGAAAACACGGGGATCGGATGTGGAGGGGTTTGAAAAAGGCCTAGCGTAGGTGGTTGCGGTAATAATCAATCCCACTGTTAACAAAGGGATACTTGATAGTTTAATAATTTGCGTTGTTTCAGACGAAAATATCCTAATACTTAACACGTTGACCGCTTTGTCAGTCACCGGTGACTGACACTGAAGTATTCCAATGGGGCCACGTCAGTCACCGACGACTGACACTAAAGTACCTATTTTAAACATACTTTTTAGCGCTGTCAGTCACGAGTTTAATTAAATAAGCATATTCTAAATAAACCATGAAAGTGTAAATATAAATAACAATTAAACCATCAAATCGAAGAAAGTAACATGTTGGCCGCATCACTATAATATTTAATAAGATTGTGTTAACATAGAGCGAATTAATAACAAATTGTATTAATTTTGGCGACTCGAGAAAAATTAAAAAACAATAGCCATCGATTTGAAAATTTCCAAAATTACTCAAAGTTAATTCAAAATTTAACAAGAGAAAAGTTGTAGTAATATCTTCACTAGAAATTGAAGTTATTTAACCAAGTATACTTGTCATGAACAAATTGGGTCATATTTTGTGTTATTTCAAGTGGGTACTTACTTGTCATATTGACATTTCTTGATGATGAGTATAATTGTCAAATCAGCAAAAAAGAAGAAATTACAATATTTTGTGTTTATATCGAGTAGGCACTCGTTATAATACAAAATATTGCCATTTTTCATGACGAGTATACTCGTCAAACGCAGCTAACCGCTTATTTTTACCTTGATGTAAACTTAAATTTGCAATAACTTTTCGTGTCGAAAATAAATCTATCGACGTTTCAAAATTGCACAAAATCCATTCGAGTTTTATTCCAAATTTAACCACATACTTCCCATACTTGTGTTAACTTGTGACAAATTTTAATAATTTTGGCAACTCGAAAAAAATACAAAAACAATTGCCATCGATTTGAAGCTTTTCAAACTTACTTAAAATTAATATAAGTTTGAGAAGTTGAGAAGTTGTGTTAATGACTTTGATACATTTTTATGAGATAAAATAAAATAAAATTTGTGGTTTTTAAGAAAGAAAAAAAAATAAATAAAACATAAAAAACAAATCAACATGTTTTTGTAAGGGATTAAAATCTTTTGTTTAAAATTATTTTCATAAAAAAGAATTTATTTATTTCAAAATCTCATTAGCGTTAACTGTGGCAAGTGCGGACTTAGTCGAAAATTTAGCATTTATAAAATTTGATACATTGAAGCTTACCACTCGTTGCGTCGAAAATTGAATATCTTTAAAATTCGTTCGAACAAGATGGAGCACTCACTGGCACCGTGTCGTTAGAAATTATCTGGACGAAACACTTCCACAGCGCTGGATGGGCCGTGCAACAGCCGATAACCGCGTTTTTGTACGGTGGCCACCAAGGAGCCCCGATCTTACACCTTGCGATTTTTTTCTATGGGGATTTGTGAAAGGCCTGGTTTACGTCCCTCCGCTTCCTAATGAGTTAAAACAACGCATCACGAGTAGTGATGAGATAAACGGTTATTCTCTAGTAACGGTTATAACAGTTACTGTTATTACAAAATAACTAGTTATTTAAAAGGTTATTTAGTAACCGTTATTTTAAGTAACCTCGGAGAACTTGATGTACATTTGTTGTATATATTTTAAGAAATATTTTTATAATCCAAGTAACAAATTTGAATATGTTAAATTTAAATTTTTTATAATTGATATTTAAAAATTCTCCTTTAAACGAGATCATCTCTCTGATAATAATTGACCCGCTTTAGAAAAGAATCGTTCGCACGAAACTGAAGAACCTAGATTATATAGTTTATTTCTTGCCAAATGTGATAAATGGGGAAATATTTGTGTATTTTCTCTCCACCATTTTAACGGATACCACTAGCCAAGGTAAATAAGTCCTTATCGATATATCTCTGAATCTCTCTTCTCTGAATAAGAGCTCGCGATTTCTGGGTTCTTCTTGGTTTTGTGCAAGCTGCACGTAAATCATGTCTGTACCAATAAAAAAATATGACGCGTAACACCGACATCGAACGGAGCCCGCAGAAGCGGGTTTTTCAAAGCCCGGCCCGACAGTGAAAATTTAAAACCCGGCCCGGCCCGATGAAACGAAAATGTACTGCGGGTCCGGCCCGGCCCGGAGCTGAATATTCAAAGCCCGGCCCGGCCCGGCCCGTCCCCGAAAAATGTTGAATTAAATAAATAAAATTGCTGGACCCATGTATTCCTTCAAATTCTTAAAATACATTGAATTCGAGTTATTAACATTTTTTTTTAATTCACTTTGTTGTTGCTTTCTAAAATATAATAAAATTAAATTTATCCAAACCCGGCCCGGGTTAAATTATCCATCGGAAAGCTCGGGCCGGAGTTTAAAAAATACGGCCCGACCCGGCCCATACAGGCCTCTCACATCGAATATGCGTTCGAATCAGAACGTCTAATAAACCATTATTTTAATGTTTTCATTTCATCAAATCCCGACCGCGCCGCGTTTAAATTTCAGTAATCGTATTATTAAAGCAACGGTTCCGATGCGTCACGTGTTATTTTCTGATTCGTTATTGAAACAGTTATACGTTATTAAGTGATTCGTTATTTAATCGGTTATGAGTTACTAAAAGGGGATTCGTTATTGAATGAGTTATATGTTATTAAGAAGTGATTTGTTATTGAATCAGTTATAAGTTTCTAAGAAGTGATTCGTTATTGAATCGTTCTCCTTTTATAATAAAAATGATAGGCTTCATTTCCTTGACAGGCCGAAGCCTAATTATAAAGAAAAAATATAAAGTACTTGAGAATTATTCTATATAAACCAAAAAATACAGTATTAACAACTAACACTAAAAAGAAAGAAAAATCCTTAAAATTAGTAAAAATACATTTATAAAATAAAAAAGATGACTTTAAATTTTTAAGACATTCATTTTTATTATTACAAAATATAACAATTCCATATTGTACTTCGTGATATCTTTTTATCATCATAAGCAAAGGTGAAAATAAATGGTGGGTTGTACGTGGTGTGTTGTAATTAAATGTTGAATTATTTCTACCGATTAAACTGAAACGTGGTATTGTAAAATTGATCAAGTTTTAAAGTTTATTATTGCCCATATGATGATGAATAATTTTATACAGTTCGTATATTAGCATTAATCTGATCCTGTCATGTATTAGTGCTAACTTAAATTCAGTTAACATAATAAAATTATTAAATAACCGTTTAGGAAAATCCCCGTTAGTGGGAGTTTTCGGTTACTGTTATTATTTCACAGTAACGGTTACAAAGTAGCAGTTAGTCAAAATAACGCTCAACACTAGTACAGAATAGGGCTCGTTAACACAGGGATAAACGTGTTCTTAGTTAGCAAGCGGTTTTTAGGCGTTTAAACGGATATTCGCGTTTAAACGGATATTCACGTTTACACGTGTATACATTTAAATGGATATTTGCGTTTAAACGTGTATACGTTTAAATGGATATTTGGGTTAAACATGTTTTCTTCATTTAAACGTGTTGACGAAAATCGTTTCATATAGAAACGTATAACCCACCCTGCAAATATCTGTTTCGAGGTTTGTTTATTTCTATCACAAACCGTGTTTTACAATATTTCCGGTAGCGGAAAAAAAAACTATTATTTGAGACACCTTCATAAATAAATAGTTATTTGGAAACCGTCCGAATCGTCGGCATCCGAAGTTTGAAAGGTCCAACCCCCTATAGACCAGATGGTTTCTGTTTGAACCAAATGTGTAAAAATATTGGAAAACTTACGAAACGCCAAGAAATTACCTTTGGACTCCCAAATGGAGTATAAAAATTTGAGAAATCGTTTCTAGTTTATGGGTTGTAAACGTTTGTTAAGTTAAACGTCTTGTAAACGTTTATTAGGCTAAACGTGTTGTAAAAGTTTATTAAGGGCAGGTGACCCCTACCTATTTTCGTGCGGTAGATTGGGTGTAGCTCGTTTATTATAAGATGTGAACATACCGATTTAAGATATTTTGTTTATGACTGTTCACTCTACCTTTTGCAAGAAAAAAAAAATTAAACAAATTACTAATAAACAATATAGCATTTTCGTGCATTTTTAAATTTGTGTAAAAATTAGAATTTTCTATTTTCTTTTATATGTACGTTGCTATAATACCTAGGAGGTCAGCAATTTTTAGTTAAAATAGGTTAATATTTAATTAGTTATTGAATTATTTCTTAAATTTTATAAACAAATTTTGACAATTTTCATTATTTCTAGAAATATATAGCATTCTAGGTTATACGAATGTACTGACTGCCTAGGTACTTGGTTTATGTTGATATTTTTTTAAACCGCTGGATAAAATATGATTTTTTTATCATTGTATGTCAAAAAAGTATAGTTTCATTTTTTAATAAATCGAGTGAGAATGCAATTGTTATTTGGGTTGCCTATACTACCAATTCTAATGAAACGTGCGATTTGGTGGGGGATAGGGAGGTGCATGGAATAACAGGGAGGCGCATGATTTTAATTTTGTTTGTGAATACGTGAATGCGAAACCGTTGAGAACGGAAAACGCGAAAACAGATTGAGGCACATTTTTGTACTTCCCCGATACGTGAATCATGAGAATGGCGCCTCACACTTGGATCATTAACACATACACATGTGTATTCGCGCGCTGTTATTCACACTTTTTTTTACATTTGTATATTTTATGAATACACCGTGGGCCAAATAAATGGTACAAGTGGTTTTGTACGGTTTTCAATGTAGTTTTTTTACCATTATTACAGGAAGCAGATCATAGTGCATTTTGTATATCGATCATATAAAAATGGAAATTACGTAGTTACAAAAATATTTTTGATCTTAATTATAATTAAAAACATAGCTAATTTTTAATTAATTCAGTACCACTCGTATATTTATAAAGATGAAAGAAAACATTTGGACATTTGGGGTATGGGCTAGGAAATGTAAAAGATTGATTAACTTACAACCAAAAATAACGAACAATAACATTAAAAAATGTAGTATTTATGATCTTGATCTAAAACTGTACTGATTGAAAAACATCTCAATAAATCAATTATTTTGTTCTGTTTGTACCATAAATACCACTCACAGTGGGCCAAAAAATTATTAGCAATATTCATATTTTCAATAATAATTAACGCATTAAATATTGCTTTGAAAAACAAAATGTTTACACTTTGTAGTTTACAAAAATGATAATTGCATTTTTGAAAAGTTTTTTCTATATCGAGGTTATTTCACATTAATAAAGGCTCTGCAAAGACGGGAGTTTATAATGCACTTTCGCGTCGCATTTGTAGGTACTAAAATTAGTAGGCCATGATTTGTTTTCGTTTTTAATGAATCTCAGACGTTATCCGTCACTTTTATCAGTCATTTTAGTTTTGGGGACAAAAACATCCTGAAAGGATAGAAATTCATGCATTGGTAGTCAAGAAGGTGCTTCGGGCACAAGTTTAAGTACTATTTCTTTAGAGCAGAAGTACTTCATCTTATCTATAAAAATCGGGCTATTCATTGTTATATTAATTATTTTAAAATATTAATAACTCACACAGATATGACAGTACAAAACTACTGTTTTTTTTTTGCTTAAAAACTAGCAAATATCAACACCGTAGCACAAGGACTCGAGATATGGTAGCACCCTTAACCAAACATTTGTAACAACACTGGTTGGTAGGTGGTAGTAATTCCAATAAATAAATAAATAGTCATCTGTTGTCACTCTCATTTTTTTTAATTTTAAACATTTAGTTTTAATTAAACCGCATATAAAATCCATATTTAAATCATTTTTCTGCAGCCGTCCCAAAAATAAAACTTTCGGTATGATTTATTAAATCGGAAATACCACTATACATTTTTGTATAATTCAATATTCGTCGTGGTATTAGCCAGGAAAGTAGTTGTTTCAAAAAGTAATTTGTTAATTGTAGTCGTATTTATACAACTAATCATCTACAGCAAGTTTGGCATTTTTGATTTCTTAATCTTAACATTAATAAGAGTATGTGACTTATTTTTTCTTTATTAAAAATGTATATAAACAAACTTATGTATTTTTTCATTGACATATTTCAATTTATTACATGTATATTTCAAATAATAATAATAAATATATTTCAGCATTTTATAGTGCATAAAATCCTCTCTTTACTGATAATAAAATACACTGGATAAAAGAAAAAATGAAATTCGTGAAATTTTGACTATATTCAAACCGGCATAACGGCTTATTTTGAATCGATTTTGATGAATATTAAAGGGCGAAAAACTTTGAAGTGTCTTCTTTAAAGTCATGCATACGAACTAAAGCGTAACTTCTTCCGCCCCTCTCTAGCACCCCTGTGAAAAAAAATTCAGGAAACCATGTCCAACTTTGACGATGTCTATGGAGTTGGAAATTTTTTTTCGTCTCGATCCACCGTAAAGGCATTAAAATTTGATTAATTCCCTATGCGAGACTCGAAGAACGAAGTTCCTACGACGATTTGGCACCAAGTTATAGGTGTTTGAAAAAAGTGCATTTTCAGGTTATCCACACATAACTCAGCGACTTTTCAACCAAATTTGATGATTCTTTCAGGAAAAAATCTCATTTTTGTCCTACTTTAAGGGGGTAAACTCAGATTGGAATGATCCCTTTTGGAAGCCTTCAACCGCCGAACAAAAAAAAGACACGTTTTTGGGCAACAAAAGTCCGAAGCTTTTCGACGAAATTGTTTTCGTTTTCACGAATGAAATTTTCTTTGCATGTTGTTTGAGGTATGCACGAAAATTAATTGTTTACGCGAAATTTTTTTGCCCAAAAACGTGTTCTTTTTGTTCGAGGGTTGAAGGGTTCTAAAAGGGATCATTCCAATCTGAGTTTACTCTCTTAAAGTAGAGCCAAAATGGGATTTTTTCCCGAAAGAATCATCAAATTTGGTTGAAAAGTCACTGAGTTATGTGCGAAGAACCTCAAAATGCACTTTTTTTTTAAACACCTATAACTTGGTGCCAAATCGTCGTAGGAACTTCGTTCTTTGAGTCCTGCAAAGGGAATTGATCAAATATTATTGGCTTTATGGTGGATAGAGTGGACAATTTTTCCAACTCGGTAGACATCGTCAAAGTTGCACATGGTTTCCAGAAAAAAACTTTTTTTTTCACAGGGGCGTTAGAGAGGGGCGGAAGGGGTTACGCTTAATTTCGCAAACATGACTTTAAAGAACACACTTTTCGCCCTCAAAGATTCATCAAAATCGATTAAAAATACGGCGAGTTATGGCGGTTTGAAAATGGTCGAAATTTCACGAATTTAAAGTGTTTCATTTTTTTTTCCTTCAGTATATTTACCTTTTATATTTATGTATACGTCTATTTATTGTTCCCTTTCTACTGTCGGATCAGGATTGGTTACTGCTTTTTGCGTTTTGTACCGTTATTCTGAATTTTTGCCTTTTCTTACTACCTTTCTCGGCCTTTTCTGCTTATTGCCTTATTTTGACTATTTTTATTTTAATTAGTACCCAACTTCTTTGATCTGGTTATAAGCCCAAAATATTATGTATGCTTATAGATATTTTAACAAATAATATAAAATAATAAAATAATCTCTCTTTAATTTGCCACATTTAGCCCCTCCCGGGCGCTATCGTTGGGGGCACCCCGACTTCGAAGCAAACAAAAATAATGACGCCACAACACAAATCAAAAATAAAATAATAAAATGTATTGATCAACTAATCATTTTCGTTAAACTGGCCCCTGCCCCTGGTAATATCAAATCAGATAAACTAACACCACAAAAAATAATTATATATGATGAAAAAAACACAAGTTTTGTTATTGCCGTCAAAAACGCATAAACATGTCGGCTCCAATTTATTGAGGCGTGGTCACTCCGTGCTTGGAGGCGTGTGATCTATATTTTTTCGTCCTCGATCGCGAAATCATGCAGACCGAAATATTACTCTAAAAAGTGAAAGTTGTGTTGCCTATAGTTGTACTAATTTGATTTAATCCCCCTCTAGAGGACTGTTTAACGTACTTCCAATGGGTACCGACCCGTTAAGCTAAACGTGTAAACGTTTATTCGGATTAAACGTGTTTTATTCGTTACAAATAGACGGTAAACGTTTACACGTTAAAACGTTTAAACGAAAAACGGAGTAAACGTCGAGCCCTAGTACAGAAGGGCATTCAAAACTTAATAGCAATGTTTGCTGTGTCTTTAAAATCTGTTCTTTGTTGAAGCCAAAATTCAATCAGAGTTTTTTGTTTAAGGTTGCTTAAAGTTTTCCATTACAGTGGAATCACTTGACATATCTATTATTTGTTCTTTTTGTTCACGTGAAAAATATTCTGGAATATTTGAAGGAAGAAGGTTTCTGATCCAATTTTGATTTTCCAAATCTTCTTGAAAATAAAATTTAAATTTATTTAAGAAAGAGATAGATAGCGATAGATAGAGATAGATGGAGATTGGATAGATAGAGATAGATGGAGATTGGATAGATAGAGATAGATAGAGATAGATAGAGATAGATAGAGATAGATAGAGATAGATAGAGATAGATAGAGATAGATAGAGATAGATAGAGATAGATAGAGATAGATAGAGATAGATAGAGATAGATAGAGATAGATAGAGATAGATAGAGATAGATGGAGATAGATAGAGATAGATAGAGATAGATAGAGATAGATAGAGATAGATAGAGATAGATAGAGATAGATAGAGATAGATAGAGATAGATGGAGATAGATGGAGATAGATGGAGATAAATGGAGATAGAAAGAGATAAAGAGAGATAGATAGAGATAAAGTGAGATAGATAGAGATAGAAAGAAATAAAGATAGATAGATAGAGATAGAAGGAGATAAAGAGAGATAGATAGAGATAGAAAGAGATAAAGAGAGATAGATAGAGATAGAAAGAGATAAAGAGAGATAGACAGAGATAGACTTTTACCTCAACAGGCCTTCTTTACTTCTTTCAGCCTTGTAGCAGTTATTTTATAATTAACGGAAAAAAAATGACGTTTGGTCCTTGTAAGCCTAAATTTAAATCGTTCAACCTTGCAAAAATGTCAGCTAAATATGATAAACGGGCCAACCACATTTCATCAAAAAAACATTTTCTCAATTCAAATTTTGAAGTCAATAGAAAAGCTTGCACTTCTAATCGAAGTTCAAAAAGACGATTTAAAACCCTGCCTCTGGACAGATCACTTTTCATGATCACTTCCCACGTCTTGGCACAAAATTGCAAACATTCACATGTTCCACGAGCCGCCACTGTTCATGGTGACTTTTTTACAATTTTTTTTACATTAAATTTTTTAACTCCAATCGATTTAGCTCGTTCTTCTGACTAAAAAAAAAGTATTACATGAAAGTCTACGATGATTATTAAAAAAAGTTGATTTTTCCATTTTCGAGTTTTCTTTGCTGTCACGGGCTTCAAATTGACATTTGTGGTTAGGCAAGTACATTTTCTGAAGCGTCTTGAAGGAGTCTTTCCAGTGACGCATAGAAACCTCAAATCGAACCAGTGGTTTCTTCATGAAATCATTTTAAATGAAATTTTTGAGCAAAAGTAAGAAGCCAATTTTAATTGAATCCGACTAATTTGCACCCAGGGAGCACAGATTTGAAAGCTGCGTTCAATTTGGAGTTTTCGTTTAGCCGCTACAGCCGATCAAAGTCTGAAAAATCAATTTTTTTTCTTATTTTCTAACATGTTCATAGTGACTTGCCAACTTTTTGCATTTTTTTCTAGATGATTTTTTTTAATGCCAATCGATTTAGCATGTTCTTCAGATGAAAAAAGGTATTACATGGAGGTCTACGATGATTATTAAAAAAGTTGATTTTTTCCATTTTCGAGTTTTCTTTGCTGACGTGCCATGGGCTTCAAATATACACTTGTGGTTGGGCAAGAACATTTTCTGAAGTGTTTTAAAGAGATCTTTCTGGTGACGTATAGACAGCCCAAATCAAACCAGTGGTTTCTTCATGAAATCATTTAAAATGCAATTTTTGAGAACCGTCAACTGTCAAAAATTGAAAATCGCCAATTTTAATTAAATCTGACTAATTTGCACCCAAGCAGCATAGATTTGAAACCCGAGTTCGATTTGGATTCTTCGTTTAGCCACTACGGCTGTTCAAAGTTAGAAAAAAATCTACTTTTTTCCAAATTTTTCATAATGTTCATGGTGACTTTTTTGCAATTTTTTCTGGATGAAATTTATTACTGCCAATCAATTAGCTCGTTCTTCTGACGAGAAAAAGGTATTACATGAAGGTCTACGATGATTATTAAAAAAGTTGATTTTTTCGATTTTTTCATTTTCGAGTTTTCTTTGCCGACGCTCCACGGGCTTTAAACTGATATTTGTGGTTGGGCAAGTACATTTTCTAAAGCTACTTGAAGGGTCATTCGACGTCAAATCAACCAAAAAATAATGAAATGTCACCCATCACTTCAGATTTTAATGATATTTTTTTTACAAGTTGGTAAAGCCAAATTATAAAGCCACGCAAAATATGGTTGCCCTAAGTCAAGTACATTCCAAGATATAGAGGTTGAAAGTTTATGGGGAAAAGGATTTTTGCCTTTCTTGTGACTCCGCGGCAATCTTGCAGCTAATGAGAAAAAAAATAATAACTCAGTAAGTTATGAATATTCTGATGCCAAATTTTTACCATTTATTCAGTGAAATATGGAGATACTGTAAAAAATTGTTTCAATGTATTATATTGCTTTGAATCATGGTCAAAAAATATAACTATATATATTTTCAAAATTTTGTGGTAAGAAAACATGACTTTTTCAAAATTAGATAGAGAGGTGAGGCAGTGGAGTTACCAAGCCAACTATTTGTTTAAAATGTACCTAAAAGTATGATCTAACAGAATATGTAATAAAAATAAGTAATAGTTTTTCGTTTTTATGCGTCAAGTGTGGTACCTTATTTATTTTATAAGTTGTTTAATTTTGACGTGGATTGACCCTGAAGGGATTTTTTCTGCGACGTATAGAAACCCCGAATTGAGCCAGTGGTTTCTTCAGGAAATCATTTTAAACGCAATTCTTGGGCATACGTAAGAAGGGGGAACCATTGGTTTTTTCAAGTCAAAATCCCCAATTTTAATTGAATCCGAATTGGATTATTCGTTTAACCGCAACGGCCGTCCAAATTTTTCATAATGTTCATGGTCAGAGGTGGCTTGTTATGTAGAGGCAAGGAGCCATGGCACTACCTGTAGTTTCAAGCTCAATAAGAATTTTTAATCAATTCTTAAAATACTTTTTCGCTAGTTATTTTGGTCTAGGAAGATAAATCGTTCTCTCTTTCTTAAGGGGGGGGGGGGGGGGGGGTATTGTATCAACATGTTCCACGAGCCGCCATTGACTACAAAGAGTAAATTTAGCTTCAGGGGAACCTGCTTTTATTTGAGATAAAACACCAGAAAGTTTGCTAGTTAAAGCTCGAGCTCGATCAGTAAACACACCAATGCATTTTTTCCAAGGAAAATTTTTTTCTGACATGAAGTTATCAATTAGCCTGAATATTTCTTTCGCAGTACCAGAAAAAGGTTCGCAAAATAAAATATTGTCATTTTTTCTTCCGCCTCGAATCGAATGTACACTAACAATTGAGCAAAGTTCGTTATGTCTATACTTTCATCTAATTGTAGTGCAAAATAGGGACTTTGGTTTACCTTACAAATAAGAATCTGTTTTATATTATCTGCCATTTTGTCAATACGTCTTCTTACAGAATCATTTGATAAAGGAATATTGTCAGGTTTACTAGCTGTCTTTTCATCAAATAATGTTAAAACAATATCTTTATCAGCTGGTAATATTAATTTTTCTCCAATAGTATGAGCACTACCAGTTTTGGCAATTCTTAAACTTGCAAGATAACTTGCATGCAAGCACTTGTCATTAACACTAACAAAACATTTCATTACCTGTTTACAAGATTTTTAGTTCAAGTAATTTCGCCTTAAAATAGTCAACAGTTTTATTTTTCAAATTGACATGCTTGGAATCAAAATGTCTCCTAAGTAAATATGGTTTCATACTTTGATTCGAGAATAATTCGCAACAAATAACGCACTGAGGTTGAGGGTCCATTTCATTTTCATTCCAAGTGAAGCCAAATGTTAAATAACTTAAATCATACTTTCTGGTAACTTTTCGTTTCTTCTCAGAATTACTACTACTGGTAGTATTAGTCGTTTGTTTCTGTGAATCTGAATTTAAAATTTTTCTTATAATACGTAAACTTATATTATACACGGAGAGAAAAAAATAGCTACATTTGCTAGTCTGCGTATAGCACCATTGGCTTAGCGCAAGCACCACTAGGGCTGCTGGTTTAATGCAGCTAGTACAGCCAGAAATGATATTTTTTCAATTTGACACTTTATGCCAATTAACTTTATTTTTCCGACGATGTAAGTGGCGAGATTAAAAAAAAAACACAACGCTCATATAAATATAATGCTATAACTACCAAAAATGTACTATCAAATACTAATAAGCCTTTACTCATTAAATGAAGGCCCGCAGTAATAGCTATAGTCAAAAAGCACTGACAGCTAAAGAGCGTCTGCTTTGTCAGCCTAGCTATAATTGAGTAGAAAATAATAATAAAGTTATGGAAGGGACCTTATATTTTGTTATATTTTGCGTACCACCTGGTGTTCTTTAATGTACCACCAGTGGTACATGTACCACAGGTTGAGAACCGTTGAACTAGACTATCGCCTTGATGTGTGCCGTGTGACAGGAGGAGCCCATATTGAGCACCTATGAGTTCATAGGTTAAGAATCACTATATAAAATAGTTTAAACGAATTCATAATAACGTTATTAGTTTTGGATTAATAAAACATGAAAGTGTCTATTCCTTTTGTAGTAACCCTGCAATCAAGAGAATATAAAGTAAATTATTTTCTAGCTACATCGGGTTCATTTTTCTTCAAATAATCTACTTTTTTACTTTTCTAAGTTGTGATTCAATTGTGCGGGCTGTATTTATTTATTTATTTATTTATTTGTTTACGGTTACACCTTTTGCATACATTAAAAACATGATAAAAGAAAAAGCAGAAATAAAACTAAAACTAAGACTATAGTAGAAATTAAATTAAAATTAAACCTAAAATTAATATACGAATATAAAAATAAAAATAAAAATCAAAACCAAATCAATATTAAATTTAAATTACATAAATGTCCAATAATTTAATAATTAAATATATACACACGCAACAATGCAACTTAAAATTAGAAAATTAAAACAGGTCCTTGAACACCGTAAATATAAAGTTCATGCAGTTTCAATAAAGACAAAAATAAAATATAAGCAAAATACATATACGTACTAATACACATTATGTACCATTTAGGTTATTACATACAGTAAAGTCAACAGTTTTAAGTTGACGTCTAAAAGTGGCAAATGATGTTCCAAAGATTGATATATTATAGTTATTCTGGATTAAATTGTAGTATCTCATCATTCTACTCAATGGACTATTTTTCGAGTAGTTCGTGCGGTGAAAATTCTCGCGAAATACTAAGCGATTTCTTGTAATAGACGGTATGTTAAAATTTATACTGTAAAGCAAGTCTTGGCAGTTAATAATGCTGTTAACAATTTTAAACAGAATACATAAATCAGTATAAATCCGTCTAACATGAAGAGTGGTTAATTCAGTTAGAGACAACATCTGCGTGCGACTATAGTGTGTTCTACTGATACCTAACTTGTAACTAATGTTTAATAAAAATTTATTTTGAACACGTTCAAGTTGAAGATCAGCATTTAAATAAAATGGAGACCAAATACAGGTTGCATATTCTAATTGAGATCTCACCAACGCAAGATAAAGGAGTTTTAGTGTATGTGCAGAAAATCCTTTACCAAACCTAAAGATAAAACCCAAAGTTTGCATGGCTTTGCAGCAAATAGTATCAATGTGTTTAGAAAAACAGAGTCTATGATCAAATATCACACCCAGGTCCTTGACGTATGTAACTGAAGATAACAAATTATTATTAATATAATAATTATATTCCAATATCTGTCCTCTGCTAAAAGATATTGAGAAGCATTTGGCAACATTGAAAAATAAACTATTATCACAACACCATCGATATAGGTTGTCAAGATCCGTTTGCAGCAAAATGCGGTCCAAGGAATTATTAATAACACGAAATATCTTCAGATCGTCAGCAAATAACAGTAATTTGGAATGAACAACATAAGTGGTAATGTCGTTAATAAACAGCAGAAACAAAATTGGACCACAATGAGATCCCTGTGGTACCCCAGATGTTACCTCTATCTCTTTAGAAAAATACCCATTCAATCTAACAAATTGCTTTCTGTTGCTTAAATAACTGTGCAGCCACTTTGTAATGGGAATGCCGAAACCAAGACATACAAGTTTCCTTATTAGGATGGTATGAGAAACGCGATCGAAGGCTTTTGTAAAATCAGTGTAAACGGAATCAACCTGTTTTCCATCCGCAAAAGCCTCTAACAAAATTGACTGGTATACAATCAAGTTGGTCAGAGTAGATTTGCCTTCTCTAAACCCATGTTGTTCATTACAAATTACTTGCTTGCAGGCCCACATCAACTGATCAGCTATTAATTTATCGAATAATTTTGGTATAACGGATGGTATAGCTATACCTCTATAATTTTTAACGTCTTCACGGTCGCCTTGTTTATATAAAGGAGTGATATAACTAGTCTTCCAAGCTTCAGGGAATATCATTAGGTCTAGCGATGCACTAAATAATATGTACATTGGAGTGGTAATGGAGTATATACAACGTTTTATAAAATAAGCCGGTAAATTGTCGGGTCCAGAACTACATGAATCTGGTAATAACTGTATGTAATTAAAAATGTCTGCAGTACTAACACTGAACTTATTCAGTTCGATGCTGTTTTTAAATTGATATTCCACTTGTGGCACAGGTGATGTATCGTACACTTCGGAAAAGTATTCAGCAAACAGGTTTGCACAGCATTGGCCCGAATCACTAGTTTTGCCATTAAAATGCATGACTTTGGGATATCCAGTAGATTTTCTTGACTCGTTGACGTATGTCCAAAATGATCTTGAGTTAGCACTAATTTTGTCTTCAACGTTCTTCAAATATGCATAATATAATCTATCACTGAGATCCTTACACTGGGTTCTTAATGATTGGAATTGAATGTAGTCATTTAATAACCCGCTCTCTTTATATTGAGAATGAGCTTGTTTTTTCAGTTTTATCAGATCTATTAAATTCTTATTAAACCACTTAGGGTATGATGAAGACCAAATCCGTTTCAGTGGTACATATTTATTTAATACATATTCGAGTATATCGTAGAATTTGTCTACAGCGACATTTATGTTAGCGTCTTTTAAGTATTCGTCCCAATTTACATTTGATAAGAACAGATTAATATCAGCGTAATTGGCAGATTTAAAGTCGTAAACCAAACTGTCAAGTTCAAGGTCGTCTTGTTTATTAATGCATTCAAATAAAATTGTGTAAGGAATATGATGGAAACTAGATGGAGTGATTGGATCCTGAGATAGCATGAATTCTAAATCCGTTATGTTTGAAAATACCAGGTCCAAAAAGACGCCACGGTTGTTCGGAATTGGATTAACTTGTGGCAAGTTATGGTATTCGAGACACTCCGCTAATACTTGTGCATGCGTGGATTGGTTATTTTCAGATAATATTGAGTTAACTCCAGTGGTCCACCTAGCTTCTGGTAAGTTAAAGTCCCCACACATAAGATACTTCATGTCAGTAAACTGGTTGCAAATAGTTTCAATACAGGTGCAGTAGTCTTGATACATTGTTGAATTGGATCCAGGAGGAATATAAGCCGCAGATACAATTAAATCAATACCAACTCGAACAAAGATGGTCTCAATTGTGGTAGATAAATGAATAGCATTACTTTTTATATTTGATCGAACTGCAATTAAAACACCGCCTCCGCGACTTTTATCACTTGTAATTGAAGATCTGTCATGTCTAAATATTGAAAAACCATGAAAACCCAATTCGCTAGAATTTATTGACGGATCTAGCCATGTCTCGACTAAAACTACAACATCATACTGAGATAGGTTAATATTGCATCTTATATTATTCAGTTTCGATCTCATGCCTCCAATATTTTGGAAATAAATTATTAGTTTTTTGGTAAATCGTTTTTCTGCGACTTCACTATCAATGGATTACCGTTAACGTATTTAATTGTAATGTTGTTTTCGCCATTTTGTTTACGTAATTCAAGTTCGCGCCTTAAGTCATTTAAGTGATCGCGTTGTAATTTGGTGCGGTCGTTAGCAAATTTAACTACTCCAGAATCCAGGCTTTTCGATATTTTTAGAACATTTTTTGCGGATTGTTGGTCCTCAAAAATAATTTTTATAGGTCTCGGTTTGTCAGAGAGTTTACCAACACGAATTATTTTGCGTGGATTAAAGTTATTCATTTTACCGTTAACAATTTTTTGTATAGCGATAACATCCTTTTCTATTTTATCCTCAATCGAGCCTGAGGGTTCTGGAAGATTATACACCATGACGTTGTGGGATCTCTGCTGTCTTTCTTCAAACTCTGCTACCATATTAACTTGAGAGGTGGTGCCAGTTTGCTGATCAGCATATGACATACTCTGCATGTTCTCGATTTTTGCGAGCCTCTCTTTAATATTGTTAATTTCACTGAGAATGTCTTGCATAGCGGCATGGAATTCGGCTTTGAATAGAGTTGCGAGTTCCTGTTTTAAAACTAATTTAATAGTCTCGGTTATTGAAGACGAAGATGTACTTTTTGATCTTGATTTACTGGCTGGGTCTTTTGGCAAGCATGTAGGACAAATCCAGAAATCACCATTACGTTTCTTGTGTTCATTGATGTAGTATTCAATTAAATCAATTGTGTACCCTAGGCAGTCCGCATGGAACCACTTATTACACCCCCCCTGGCACTTAAGTGAATCAGAGCGTGGGCTAATATTTAATTTACATTCGTTGCAATTCAGAACCATTATTATTCAAGTTTAAACAAAATGAAAATAAAAGGAGAAATCTAATAGGAGAAATCTAATAGGGTAAAAATAAAAATAGGGTAAAAATATGTTGACAGGGATAATAACTGGGACACGTATTGAGATTGTTGGTACAATTCATTTCGAGTAAATTTAGAAAAATTTAAGTTTGTGGCAATTCTTTTTTATATTTTTTCTCTCCTATTGGGGTAATGATAACTTTCTTGATTGCAATAAGCTGTGTTCTCGTGCGAATACCTCGAAATCTATAGAAATGATCCTTCGAAATTTTTGGTGGATATTAAAATAAAATTTGCTTTAATTAAATTTTAGAGAGTTTCTAGCTTGTAGCAATTGTTTTTATATTTTTTAAGCCAATTGGAGAAATGATTAACTTCTGCATTGCAACATCATAGAGAGCTTTATTGTTTAATTTTAAGCTTTTAAAGAAAATTTATCAATTGATTAGTCAATTTGGATAGTTAACGTTTAGTTTCTTTTTAGAATACGGCAATAGTTTTGATCGCAAATCAGAGACGCATTGCTGTTTTATGGATTTTAAGCTTGTGAAATAAATATATCGGTTAATAAGTAATTTTTGAATTTTTTAAACCGTTGAATGCACTTTTGATTTCCTAATTTAAGTTCGGATTGCTGCCGTTTTGTCCACCAAAGATGTGGCAATTGTTTTATTAGAAAATCAGAAATGCATTATAGTTATATTGATTTTTAACTTTTCGAGCATTTTTTTTTTGTTGATAATTTTATTAGAATTTTTCAAACCGTTGAACGCATTTTTCGTTTTCCCAGTTCGAGTTTGGAGTGTTGCGATTTTGTTTTTACCCGGGATCTGGCAATTGTTTTATTAGAAAACTATAAATACATATTACTATTTTATTGATTTTGAGTTTCAGAAGTAAAGTTCTTGATTCATTATTTTTTTAGACTTATTCACAAATCGTTGATTGCATTTTTCGTTTTCTCAATTCAAGTTAACCCCTTTCTGCATACCGTGCCATATATGGCACAAAGCAGTTTGCATATATTTTTAGCTTTATTTAGTGGCTTGTGGTAAAAATTTATATTTAGATACATTTTAGAGACTAATAGGGTTGCCTAGAAAAAACATCTAGTTTTCATAGGCATCTGGAAACAAGAGATTTTTGCCAGAATTGGCATTTGCGTTATATGTACTGACAGTCGCAAACTTTGTGGTCAATTTTGTAGGCCGATGTGTCACAGCTTGCCTAACTTTGGTGGTTTAAATAAAGACAGAAATTGTTTTCTATTATGTCATACGAAATAAGGTTCCGTTACTGCATTGCGTGCCAGATATGGCACAACCTGTATTTTTGTAAAAAATAAATATGAAATTTTTTGAATATTTTTTCCAATTACTGTATCACTAAAGGAATTCATGATTATTTTTGTTTCATAAAAATAAAAAATCATGCAGTAAGGGGTTAAGACCACTGTTCAGAAAATATCCGATATTTATATAAATATCAATATATCGGATATATATCAACTTCTTGATATTTATTCTTGCTCATTAATATTAATGTTTATATGACTTATTAATTATATAATGCACATACTTTATTTATATTATATTTATTTATTGCAAACAAACACAGTTACTTACAAG
Organism: Ocypus olens; assembly: GCA_910593695.2. NCBI lineage: Eukaryota > Metazoa > Arthropoda > Insecta > Coleoptera > Staphylinidae > Ocypus > Ocypus olens. Next base: position 41,857,088 of record OU343048.1, read on the forward strand.
ATAGTAAAAAAATAACATTTAAAATGTCAAAATATTTGACATCAAATTGAAAAAATTTTGAAATAAGGACTTTTTTGCTCTTTACTACGTTTTCACGGATAAATTGAAGAATTTTCAAAGTGAGGACCTTTTTTTTTTTTGCTCACACTTACTTTTTCATTTTTAAGTCACTTCAAAAATCGGCTCATTTCGACAAAAAAGAGTCATTTCGCCCATCTCTAGTTTAAATTAGAGCAAATGCTTATTATTCATATTGCTGCAACTGGGAATATTTGAGAAACGAGGAAATTTTTTGGTATTGTGTGTTTCATAAATATCCATGATATATATTATCGAATATATATTATGATTATATCGTGATATATATCATGATATATATCGTGATATATATCATGATATATATCCGATGATATATATCGTCCGAACCCTGGTTAAGACAGTTGCGATTTTGTTTTGATCTAGAATACGGTAATTATTTTTTTTTTTTAACAAATTATTGAATGCATTTTCGTATTCCTGGTTCAAGTTAAGGTAGCTGCCATTTTGTTTTGACCTAGGATGTGGCAATTGTTTTCATGGTAAATTAGAAATGCATTATTTTTCAATGGATTTTGAGGTTTTGGCGCAAATTACTTGACTGATTATTTAAATTTTTCAAAATGTTGAATGCTCTTTTTCTTTTCCCAGTTCAAGTTAAGATAGATGCCATTTTGTTTTGACCGATTGGTTTTATGGTAAATTATAAATGCTTTTTTTTCAATTTGGTCACCCGTTCAAGAGTTGAATCCTAAAAACAATGAAACAACTAATTTAATTTGTTTGGTTCTATCTGCATCTTTTGAATGAATGTAAGACTATGCTGAAAGTATTTTACAAAACTGGTCATCAGGTAAAAGCTCTGTCTTTTCGTTTCAGAATTATCCTCAAAAAAAAACAGAAAATAATTGAACTACAAGTTTTGAGTCTTATCTGCATCTATTCGATGAGTACATCAGTTTTCTGGAAAAATTTGACAGATTTGATCATCCGTTATCATCTGCAAACCAAAAAACAATTGAACAACCAATTACATTTTTTTGGTTCTCCTCTCTACATCTTTCGAATGAATGAATTAATGGAACACTTTGCTGAAAGAGTTTTACGAATCTGATCATCAGTTCAAAAGTAAAAAAAAAATAATTTTACAATTTTTTTTTAACCCACGCCTATTGTATAAGAACAATACTATGTTAATAGTTTTTGTTTAAGAGTTATCCTCAACAATAATAGAAAATAATTGAACAACGAATTTATTTTTTGATCTTATCTGTCCAATGAGCACAACACCTTGCTGAAAGATTTTTTTTAAATCGGTCCTTTCGTTCAAGAATTATCCTGAAAAAACAGAACACAATTTAACTATAAATTACATGTTTTAGGTCTTATCTGCATCTTTTCTGTGAAAGAATTTGCCAAATTTGGTCATCCGTTCAAGAGTTATCATAAAAAAACAAAAAAGTAATTGAAGACGAATCAATTTTTTGGTCCTATTTACATTTATCTGATGAATACAAGACATTTCTGGAAGAATTTATCAAATCTACTATTTTGCTCAAGAGTTATCTTCCCAAATAAATGCATTGCGATTTTTCTCTTCTCATGAAACTTTCGCAGGCATTGTTTTAACATTCAGTGACCAATTGGTGTTTTCAGAATTAATAAAAAAAATATTTTTGCTTCGCTTGAAATTAGTAGTAGTGCCATGGCTCCTTGGCTTTACACCACGAGCCACCCCTGGATATGTCAACTAGTTTTCGAATTACTCAGCTGTAGAGTTTTCATAAAAGGGCATAAAAACAGTTTTTTTTTTTATAATTCTCTTCCTAATTGAACTAGAGACCTGAAATAGGTGGCATTTTACAGCATTTTTCATTCCCTTTCAAATTAATGCTATTAATATTTAGTATTGTTGTAAACCACAGGCCTAAATATGAATTTGGGATGATAATTAATTCATTGTTAAGAAAATTGAATCTCCTTTTAATGATATAATAATTTTGATATAATTAAACTGTTGGTTGAGCGAAACAAGTTAGTTATTTGTGATAGTATTTAAAGATTGTTTATTGTATAGGCCTAATAATACTGATTATTTTAGTGCTTCAGTAAGTGAAAATATTATTGGAAGTTTTAAAGTGACGAAAAATCAATAAATATGTAAAATGTTGTGGCAATTCTTTTTATATTTTTTCTCTTCTATTGGGGTAATGATAACTTTCTTGATTGCAATAAGCTATGTTCTCGTGCGAATACCTCGAAATCTAAAGAAATGATGTTTCGAAACTTTTGGTGGATATTAAAATAAAATTTGCTTTAATTAAATTTTAGAGAGTTTCTAGTTTGTAGCAATTGTTTTTATATTTTTTAAACCAATTGGGGAGATGAGGAACTTCTGCATTGCAACAAGTTCTGTTCTCATGAAATTCACTCGAAAACTAAAGTAAGGTTGTTTTGAGATTTTGAGTGGATATTCAGGTACAATTTATTTTGATTGAATTTGGAGGATTTTAAGTTTATGGCAATTTTTGTTAAATTTTTTTTAATTAACTGGGAAAATGATCGACATCGGGAAACAAGAATATGAAAAATTTAGTGGATTTTCAAGTAAATTGGGAAAGTTTCAAATTTGTGGCAATTGGTTTTATTTTTTTAAACTGATTGATGAAATGAACAATTTTAAGATTGAAATAAGCTCTGTTCTCTTGAGATTATCTCTAAATCTAAACTAGGGATGTTTCAAGATTTTTAGTGGATATTCAATTCCAATGAAATTCGATTAGGAGATTCACGTTTGTGGCTAATTGTTTTCTTAATTTTTTTAACCTATTGAGGAAATGATATGTTCTCGTGCGATAATCTCGGAATCTAAATAAGAGATTTTTTAAGATTGTTGCTCGATGTTCATGTATTAATTTCTTTTTTAATGAATTTAGAGAGAATAAAGTTTGTGATTTTTATTTATTTTCTAATCAATAATAATAATAGTTTATTTGCCCAACATAAACCAATTACAGGACAATAAAAATTATATAAATATAATGTATGAGTAAAAAAAAACATTAATAAAAAAATCTTTAAACACAGAAATAAATCAATAATTCTTAAGATTAACATATAATGGTATTTTTAATTAAACGCAAAGCGAAAATATTATATTGAATTCAGATAATGACGGATGCTTTGTTTAGTTTCATTATAATTACAAAATAAATCACAACTGGAATTTGTTAAGATCATATTAGCACTTTCTAACATATAATGTATATTAGTGAAATAAGCGAATTCCGGATTCCAGCAAGTTCTGTTATCGTGCGATTATCTCAAAATCCAAATAGATATACAAGAGAGGATGTTTTGAAATTTTTGGAGCTTAAAGAATATTAATTTCTCGAGATAACCGCACGGTCCATTTACGGACTAGCTTCCACGGAAGAAACCAATTCGGGTCGTCAGGGCCGGCAATGGGCACGGTGACCCGCGCCTCTCCTACTAGGTCGGGTCCTCGTTTCTAAATTTGGCCCGCCTCGAGGCCTCTTCATCATATCATTTCAAAACTGGTTTTGGATACTTTTCCTTTTATTTGCAGTCTGCCCATCACCATTACCAACACGCGCGCACACATTCAAACACGGCGATCTCATATCTTCATCACTTACAAAAATACTCAACATTGTGATAAACATGAGTAATAGCTGTGAAATGCTGTTGCCTGATGGTCAACCTTAAAATCGGATTTTAAAGGTGAAATGTGTAATCGTGATGCAATTGTAATCGCTTGATTTACAAATATTACAAATTCAAATTTGACAAGTTGTTTCCATCAACGAACATGGCGAAGGACAGTATGCTATTTCGAGGGGAGAAAAATCTATATATCTTTTGCGAGAATATTGTATAATCCAAGTTTAATTAAATTTTTGTTGCACACTTATTATTTAAATAAATTTGAGGCAACCTAACTTGTTGCAGAAGCTTTAAATTAATTTAATAAAGACGAAATATAGCCTGAATATGTGAATATTCAACCTGTTCGTGACTCTGCAAAATTAAGTCTTACGAAGCAGCGTTGCCAACTGGCCACAGGATATTTCCGCTAGGTAGCCAACCTAATTCCGCTAGAATTCCGCCAGAAAATATACGAAAAGAAATAAAACAAAACATATCGATGTTACAAAACTCAACAGACATTTGTAAACATTCTTCAATGATCATTATTAATTATCTTCAGGCCTTTGATTATATTTATAAAGTCAAAGCTTCAAGCTCAATGTCTGAGCCTCGATTTTTCAATGTATTTAAAATTGAATCTGTTACCTTGAATTGATGGCAGCAAATGATTTGTCCATTCAATCATTTCCTTATTGCAATGAATTAACATTTCAACGCTAATTCTGTTGGAATTATTTTTTTATTAAATCCATTTTAAAATTAATCTGTCACCACAGATTCTTACCGTTTTTAAAATGTTTTCTACTGAAAACATATAAATATTTTTAGAACATCTATACTCGGTCTATTTCCTATGCAAAACGTTAATTCACTGTTAAACATGTATGATGCCGTTATTTTATTTATTTTTATCTCTTATTTTAACATAACGTTCAGCAGTTAAATTTAACGTTTTGCGTACGAAATAGGACTGAATATTATTAGGTATGGAAAGTCGAAAGAAAAATAAATGCAGATGTGATTAAATTCCTTAAAAATTTGAGTGTATTCGTTCTTTATGTGAGTTGTCATTTTTGAAAATTAATATTTATAGTTCTTGACGTCTTGATCAAAAAAAAAAAATCTAAAAAAATTATTACTGCTATAATAGAATTCCCTAAAAATTATAATATCTTTACAAAACATCTATCTTCAAAACTAACTTTATTTTTTTTAAATCTGCCTATTTCTCCGTGAGTTATGAATTTTCAAAAATTATCGTTTTAAGTTGTCGAACAATTGAATAAAAAAATCTAAAGAAAATAAATACTTACGACGGAATTGCTCAAAAATTTAAATATATTCACAAGATTCACATAAACTTTGATTGTTGAAAATGTGTCAATTTCTACTTGAGTTAAAAGATATTTTTTTTAAATGAACGTTTTAAGTTGCCAAATATTTGAAAACGAAAAAATAGAAAAAAATATGGCTGAAAGACTTAGGTCGCTGGCCCATTGTATTACTCTAAGGAGGGCAATAAACGATTATTATTATTATTATTAGAAAAAAATAATACTGGTATGAATGACTTCCATAAAAATCGTAATGCTAATACATTTATCTTTCAAATTAACTTTGAAAATGAGTCAAGTTTTGCGTGTTATAAATATTTTAAAATTAATATTTTCAGTTGTCGAACAAAACAAAAATCGTTAACAAAATTGACTTCCTCAAATATTTTAATACGTCCACACCACCGTGTCATGATTTTTTTTTTAATTATTTTTTTAAGTTGTCGAACACTTGACAAAAAAAAACTAAAAAATAAATACAGATATAGAATTTCTCGGAAATTTAAGTATATAATATATTCATAAAACATCTGCATAGAATTAACCAAGATTTTCGAAAATGTGTCAATTTTTGCTTGAGTTGTGAATTTTTAAAATTATTTTTTTAAGTTGCCGAATATTTAACAAAGAAAAAAATAGAAAAAATAATTAATACTGATATGACTGAATTTCTTAAAAACTCTAAGGCAATCATAATACATTTATCTTTAAAATTGACTTTAATTTAAAAAATGAGTCCATGTTTGCGTGATTTATGAATTTTTGCAAAATATTTTTTTACGTTGCTGAATATTTAAACAGAGAAAAAAACATATGAATACTGATATGAGTGAATTTCTTAAAAACCCTTAGGCAATCATAATACATTTATGTTTAAAATTGACTATGATTTTTGAAAATTAGTCAATTTTTGCGAGTTGTGAATTTTTGAAAATTCATATTTTAAGTTGTCGAACTTTTAAACAAAACAAGAGCTCCTCAAATATTTTAATATATCCACAGAACGACTACCTTTAAAATTAACTTTGATTTTTGAAAATGTGTTCATTGTTGGGTGTATGAATTTTTTAATTAACTTTACAAGTTGTTAAACAAAATAAATACTGATGACAAAATTTTTCAATAATTACATATATTCATAAAACATCTGCCTTTGGAATTAATCACGATTTTTGAAAATGTGTCAATTTTTGCGGGTTATGAATTTTTGAAAATTATTGTTTTTAAGTTATCAAATATTTGAACAAAGAAAAAAAATGATTACTGTTATGATTGAATTATGAAAATCATAATACATATGTCTTTAAAATTAACTATTTTTTTTTAATGTGTTACCAGTTTTTGAAAATTAATATTTTATGGTTTCGAACACAAACAAAACAAAATTGAGTTTTTTTAAATATCTATACAGGGTGTTTCAGAGCTCTGGGAACGGTAAATCACGATCTTATTTTTCAAAATTTCGAAAAATGTTTTATACAAAAGTTGTGTATAATAGTGAGCTGCACGCCCTAAAAATATTTAAATTTATATAGGGTGTCTCATAACAAAGTTACAGACCAAACTTATGTTTTTTTAAATGGAACACCCTGTATTTTTTATCTCCTATTATTATATTATATTAATATTATATTATATTATTTCTGATATGATAATCGCCGAATACAAGAAAACTATTAAGATTAGGAACTGGGAACCCTTATACAATCTGAAAGATAATTAAATTCTACTTAAGAATACGTTACTAAATACAGGGTGTGCCATTTGAAAAAACGAAGTTATTCAACTTTATAAGTTGGGTTTTTCTACCGCATTTTTTTCATCACCCTGTATAATTTTTTGTATGAAATCATAGTTGGCTCTATAGTTCGAACCTTCAACCAAATAATTAAAATGATTTTAATCGTTCAACGTCAATCACTGGGGCAAAAATAAAATTTCACCCAGACCTTGCATTTCAACAAATCTTCAAATATTTCGAAAACGAGAAACAATAGGTATAGGGAGTATTGAAGTAACTCACCTTTATTTGCTCCATATAATTCAAAAATAACAAAAAATACAGGGTGTTCCATTTAAAAAAAACATAAGTTTGGTCTGTAAGTTTGTTATGAGACACCCTGTATAAATTTAAATATTTTTAGGGCGTGCAGCTCACTATTATACACAACTTTTATGTGAAACATTTTTCGAAATTTTGAAAAATAAGCACGTGATTGGCCGTTCCCAGAGCTCTGAAATACCCTGTATATTTATATTTTAATATATTCACAGAATGGCTGCCTTTAAAACTAACTTTGATTTTTGAAAATGTGTTCATTTTCGAGTTTGTGAATTTTTTAAAATTAAAGATTTAACTTCGAATAAAATAAATATTGATATAGAATTTCACAAAAATTTTAATATCATCATAAAACATCTGCCTTTAGAATTAACTTCGATTTTTGGTATGTGTCAATTTTTGCGAGTTATGGATTTATAAAAAATTAATATTTAAAGTTGAACTTGAACACAAATATCTCATTTTTTTGAATATATTTTCTTCAGTTTTTGAAAATGTGTCACTTTTTCCGTAAATTGTGAATTTTTTTAAATTACTGTTTTACGTTTCTGCCTTTATTCTTATATCTTTTGAAAATAAAGGTTAAATTTAAATTAAATTACGCTAGTTTTTTCAAAAATCCAACATAATTTCGCTACAAAATCCGTCAGCCGCTAAAACGAAAATTATTCCGCAATTCGGATTCAAAATCCGCCAGATCTAGCGGATTTTCCGCTGACTTGGTAACACTGTTACGAAGACTATATTTATTGCACATTTGTTTTTCCAAAAGAAGTCCAGCCACTTTCTTACAAATTCCTACTGTGCTTTTAGTAAATTTCATCCAATTAAATGAAGTCAATTACTCTTGTCGTAAATAAACTTATTTTTATCCGAAAGTAGCTCTAATAACAAATTTATATTCAGACACATATTGAAATGCTTTGTTAAAAAAAAGCAATTCCCTTCAATTCCAGGCTACGCAAATTCAACCCCGAAACAATTACCCAGAAGGGAAAAATAAACCAAAACACGCTTTCCATCCCGAACCCGAAAGGAACGTCGCGTCGTAAATAAATCAGATCTCGACACTGTCTACCACTGAATCACCCGAATATAAACTTTTTACTTGCAAACTTTGTACAATTACCCTCCACTGCAACTCGTCCTCACCTTTCCGCACATGACGAACCGAAAGCAGACAAAAAAAAAACGTCGCAGCACTTCGAGAAACTTAATTAAAACTTGGTTTAATTATTAATGGAGCGATTTTTTTCTCTCTCTCACACACCGCCCTCCCACGTTAATTTCGGAATTAGCGGGGGCGAGGCGTGAAATCGATGATTTCACCATCCCCGTTCCCGAAAGTTTGTTTTTGTGTCGCTATTAATTATTCCAATTAGTGGAAAGTTATGAATGTGCGCCGGTTTCAATTTTTAATGAATTCCGAAAATTTGTGCGATTCGCCGGCGGCGATAACGTTATGATTTAAATACACTCATTTTCGATCGCTGTTGGTGAATTTTACAGGATAAAACAACTTTTTCGATTTGTATTTTGAAATAAAACACTAACTTCAAAGCAAAATAGAATAATTATAGTTTTTGTAAGACTTAAATTATAGAAGAACTTTATTAAAACACTGTTTTATTTCCATATTACAACGATGTAAACGCGTCCAGCATAAAACATTTTTAGATTTCAATATGGGACACTTTTAAGTTTCCAAAATACGATCAAGGTGTCTCATGAAGTTAACGTTTCCGACATTCAGCATCTCAAAAGCCAAATGTATACGTTGAATTCATCTTACCTCGTCTCAGAATAAAGAGAAATATTGCGCCAAAATGGTAGATATTTTTAACATTGTATGTTCCTCTCGCTTGGATTCTCGGTGCCTCCAAATTAGCTAGTTTGATTTTGAAGGACTGTACATGCTGATGCAAATGGCATCTCCAGTTTTTGGTTGAAAACAATGTAACACTCCCTGTACTCCTGGTTTTGTATATTTGTGACTATCTATTTCATGGGCGTAAAAGGCATTTGTGGAATAGAAGGAATAGGAGGAAAAAAATAGCTATTAGTACCGTTATAACGTTAAAAGAGTTGGTCCTTCAGTCAGTGGCGGCTCGTGGAATCTGTTGATGGTAGAGCCACTTATAGAAAATACACTCCCCCCATTCCCGTTTGAAGAAAGAAAGAACGATTTATCGTCCTAGACCAAAGTAACTGGCGAAAAAGTGTTTTAAGAATTCATTAAAAGTTCTTGCTGAACTGCAGGTAGTGCCGTGGCTCTTGGCTCTGCTTAATTTGATAAAACGATCAATTTAATTTTTGTAGGATTTCGTCAGCACGTTTTACATATATATTTTTTTAATTTTTCACCCGAGTATTTCACAATTTGAAAACTAAAATTTAAAAAAATTCACAACTCGTGAAATAATCGGTGGATTTTCAAAAAACTGCACTTATTTTGATAGAACGATGATTTGCAAATCTAATTTATTTTTTGTAGAATTTAGTCGATACGTTTCATATTTTCTTTCATTTTTCACTCGAGTATTACACAATTCGAAAATTAAAATTTTCAAAAATTCACAACTCGCGAAATAATTGGTGGATTTTCGAAAACTCCATTCCATCTGATAAAACCATGATTTGTAAATCTAGTTTAATTTTTGTAGAATTTAGTCGACACACTTTATATATTTTTTTTATTTTTTTGCTGGAGTATTACACAATTCGAGAACTAAAATTTTCAAAAATTCGCAACTCGCGAAATAATTGGTGGATTTTCGAAAACTCCATTCCATCTGATAAAACCATGATTTGTAAATCTAATTTAATTTTTGTAGAATTTAGCGGACACGTTTTATATATATTTTTTATTTTTCACTCGAGCATTACACAATTGTAAAACTAAAATTTTCAAAAATTCACAACTCGCGAAATAATCAGTAGATTTTCAAAAACTCCATTTCATCTGATAAAGCCATGATTTGTAAATCTAATTTAATTTTTGTAGAATTTAGTCGACACTTTTTATATATTTTTCTAATTTTTCACTCGAGCATTACACAATTGTAAAACTAAAATTTTTAAAAATTCACAACTCGCGAAATAATTAGTGGATTTTCAAAAACTCCCCATTTCATCTAATAAAGCCATGATTTGTAAATCTAATTTAATTTTTGTAGAATTTAGTCGACACGCTTTATATATTTTTTAAATTTTTTTGCTGGAGTATTACACAATTCGAGATCAAAAATTTTCAAAAATTCACAACTCACGAAATAATCCGTGGATTTTCAAAAACTCCATTTCATCTGATAAAACGATAATTTGCAAATATAATTTAATTTTTGTAGAATTTAGTCGACACGTTTTATATATTTTTTTAAATTTTTCACTCGAGCATTACACAATTGTAAAACTAAAATTTTTAAAAATTCACAACTCGCGAAATAATTAGTGGATTTTCAAAAACTCCATTTCTTCTGATAAAGCCATGATTTGTAAATCTAATTTAATTTTTGTAGAATTTAGTCGACACGTTTTATATATTTTTTTAATTTTTCACTCGAGCATTACACAATTGTAAAACTAAATTTTTTAAAAATTCACAACTCGCGAAATAATTGGTGGATTTTCAAAAACTGCACCTAATTTGATAAAACGATGATTTGCAAATATGATTTAATTTTTGTAGAATTTAGTCGACACGTTTTATATATTTTTTTTAAATTTTTCACTCGAGCATTACACAATTGTAAAACTAAAATTTTCAAAAATTCACAACTCGCGAAATAATCAGTGGATTTTCAAAAACTCCATTTTATTTGATAAAGCCATGATTTGTAAATCTAATTTCATTTTTGTAGAATTTAGTCGACACGTTTTATATATTTTTTAAAATTTTTCGCTCGAGCATTACACAATTGTAAAACTAAAATTTTTAAAAATTCACAACTCGCGAAATAATCAGTGGATTTTCAAAAACTCCATTTCATCTGATAAAGCCATGATTTGCAAATCTAATTTAATTTTTGTAGAATTTAGTCGACACATTTTATATATTTTTTTTTAATTTTTCACTCGAGCATTACACAATTGTAAAACTAAATTTTTTTAAAATTCACAACTTGCGAAATAATCAGTGGATTTTCAAAAACTCTATTTCATCTGATAAAGCCATGATTTGTAAATCTAATTTAATTTTTGTAGAATTTAGTCGACACGTTTTATATATTTTTTTTAATTTTTCACTCGAGCATTACACAATTGTAAAACTAAAATTTTTAAAAATTCACAACTCGCGAAATAATTGGTGGATTTACAAAAACTGCACCTAATTTGATAAAACGATGATTTGCAAATATGATTTAATTTTTGTAGAATTTAGTCGACACGTTTTATATATATTTTTTAATTTTTAACTCGAGCATTACACAATTGTAAAACTAAAATTTTTAAAAATTCACAACTCGCGAAATAATTAGTGGATTTTCAAAAACTGCACCTAATTTGATAAAACGATGATTTGCAAATATGATTTAATTTTTTTAGAATTTAGTCGACACGTTTTATACATTTTTTAATTTTTAACTCGAGTATTACACAATTCGAGATCTAAAATTTTCAAAAATTCACAACTCGCGAAATAATTGGTGGATTTTCAAAAACTCTATTTAGTTTCATAAAACAATGATTTGCAAATCTAATAATAATAAACTTCCTAGACCAAAATAACCGGCGAAAAAGTGTTTTAAGAATCTATTAAAAATTCTTGCTGAGCTTGAAACTACAAGTAGTGCCATGGCTCTCTATATCACGAGCCGCCCCTGCCTTCAGTCAGAATATTTATTGCATAGGTTTATTATTTTACTGTTTACATTTCTATATTTAACATTTTGCGATTTTTTTGTATTATCTAAAACATTTTGCTCATACAAACTCTTACGCTCGTCATTTCTGTCAAAATTGCGTGCAGGAAATGAAGTTAGATTCAAAGGTAAACTTGTTTTCTCGGTCGGGGAAAGCCGATAAATAGCTCTGCTGCGTGGTCACCTTTTCCTTTTTAACTGTCTGAAGGCTATTTTTTTTTTGCTAAGGTCAACAGCCAATCGCGATTAAATATCAACAGTTTCATCACGTGGAAATTAGGCAAGTACATTTTTCCAATCCGGAAATTGTTGATTTTCTTAAAAGCTCCTGCGGACCTAAAAATTCAACAATAGCCGTCTTACGCAATTCGAATTTCGCAATGCCGGATTTAATTAATAACGGGAAATCTTTGTCGTTTTTGAATGGATTGTGTAACAGATTTTGTAATTTTGAAAGTGTTACGGTTCCACGTTGAGTAATTGCTCGGTTAGATCGAACACAAAATTGTGTGGGAGGGTGTAAGTGTTGTAAGTGTCCAAAAACTTGCATGAAAGTTGCTATGCTAGAGAAACTGAAACAAAGGAAATCAATGCAATCTTGAGTGATTTCGTAAGCTGTTTTTGATGAAATTAATCTACATTTTTGCTTTCTCCGTTACGAAGTACGAGTAAGTATTGTGATCGTGATTTTTTTTTCAATTTTTTTTTTGCCGAAATATCCGTTTTGGGGTCCCTAGATGCCATTTCAATAATTTCTGTAAAAAAAAAATATTTTGTGTGTGTGTGTGTGTGCCTGTGTGAGTGTGTCTGCCTGTGCGCGCTGTATCTCAAAAACTAATAGAGCCATTGATATGAAACTTTGAACATACATCTTATTTGATAATCTGAAGAACTGAAAAGCTTTTGGTAAAATTTCGTACACCGGAAGTGGTTGTTTACCTTAATTGTTTTTTGTTTTTTGCCAATATTTTCTTAAATATGAAAAATATCACAAAAACCTTTAAACAAACATTGAAGACAACAAAGAAATGAACATCTTTTGCTTGAAAACATTTTTCATAATTTTTTTTTTTTTTAATTTTTAGTTTATAATTATAAAACGATAATAGTTACAGCAAATTTATGTTAATAATAATTGTAGAGAATGCCAAAATGAACAACTTATAAAGAATACGTTTTTTTGGAATCCCTTTAGTTTTTGAGAAAACTGAGTTTTTGAATTTGAAGTATAATTTTTCCATCTTTCATAATTTTGACGTTTTAAACGTCAGTTTTGTCCGAGTTTATACAATGCTCAAAGTACATTTAAAATATGATTTAAATTGAAAATAAACCATAAAAGCGTAAATATAAATGATACCATCAAGTCGGAGAAAGTAATATGATGGCCACATCACCATTTTTTAAATTTATTTTTCACATAAATCAGAAGTTAATTCCTACAAATTGATTGTTTTTGTGTATCTCTTTTCTTCGGATTTCTAGAGGACATACGAGGACGGTCATGGACCTTACTCCAGATCACGAAATCACTCGACTTCACCTTGATACACTTTACGAACGGCTGATTGGTTTGTACTCGATTCATTTCGTTGTTTGTATTAAGAATTAATATCTCGTACTTTTTAATTATAGCAATATTGGTAATGATTATTATCATGTCTGTCGAATCACCTGCTTGTATTGTAATTGGTTCCTTCGCTTGTCATTCTGGAAACAATATATTTAAATCTTAAGTAGCTGTCTGTTATAAAAGGGGTTGTGACAGATGACCTAGTAGTCAACGCTAACACAAAAAAAGTAGGTGAACATATATAAATTGGTTTGGAAAAGTTGCAATTTTAAAGTTATCTGTTTTACCTTCAATTCCAGGGCCATATCTACTATATTAATATAAGGTGTTTCCGATCTTCAGTAACTAACTCTAGATCATATAAGTTTTTATAAGAAACTATGTTACCAATGCTGAGATATTACGCAAATAAATATTTCCAATTGGCAGAGCCATTCTATCAGACAAGCTCATAGTAAACTAGAAATTGACCGATATGTGTATATCGTCTATAGTAAACTTTTGTCGTAAAACATGCCAGTTAATACATCGAATGCCATCGGCAGCGAGATTGTTTGTAGCGCCCTGGAAGTCACCGGTGGCCGGCTTAAGCATAAATCGAATAAACCCCTACAGTTGTTTTATTATATAAATTTGAAATTTAGTAGGGTTATACTAAAACCAAATTCGAGTGTCCAAAAACTCTAGTTGCACGTTTCGGTTTAAGCAAAAGTATGCATTGTTTCCGAGTACTTTTGGAAATTTTGATGACAATTCCATGAGCGATAATTTTTTAGAATCTCTCCAATCCCTTGTTGCAAATTTCGCTTCCTCGAATTCAAGTTTCAAAAGTCGCCATTTTGTTTTTAGCTTCAAAATATCAATTGTTTCCCAGTATGTCAAAAAAGCATTCTTTCTAAATAGTTCTAAAAATTAAAATTAAACAATTCCACGAGTGATATTTTTTTTCATTTCTCTAATCGCTTGTTGCACATTTCTCTTCCTCCAATTCAAGTTTCAAATATCGCTACTTCGTTTCTAGCTTAAAAAGATTAATTTAGGAGTTTGCTGCTAGAAGGATGCAGCTCCATATTCAGACCGTTTTGGGTGCAAATGTATGCCATATTTAAAAAAAAAATTGGCGGATTGACTGGTGCAAGAACGAATCAGATCCGATAATAAATAAAGGAATTATACGTCTTTATGGATCTGCCTCCTCAGTCATTTGGTGCAAGAAGGGTGCAGCTCCGGACTTGCATCCTTTTTGCACCAAACGATCGTGAATGAACGAATCGGTGATTTTCGTGGAATGCAAGGTCGCCTTCTGTCGGCACTGGGCCGGCAGGGCAGCTGATTTGTTTTGACTTGTTAGTCGCTATCATTATTGTGTGGCGTGCGTTTTCACGCGGTTTAATTGTTCGGCAACGTCGTGTAAAAATGAGTGAAACCGAGTCAGAACCGTTTAGCGCTAGTAAGTCAGAATATGGACCTACAAGCTCTGATGAAAGTTGTTCAAATAGTGATGTCGCAGGACCTTCAACTAGGAGGAAGCATCCAAAGAAGAAACGTACCTGCGTGCAAAAACAACACATTGAACCTGTTGTCAACATGGAGCCCACGGAAGAGCCCACCGTTGTTCCTGTAGCCAAAAATAGAAAAAGTGCCGACCCCACTGTCTGGAAAATAAATGTGAAAACAAAGCTATTGCAGAAGGGAAAATGTATACGAACTGGAAAGGAGTATAGAAGGGACCGAGATCAACTGGATCGAACTGCAACTGCAGGTACAAGTGTTTTGAGAATATGGACGAAGAAACAAAAATTTGTCTTACAAAAGTTTAACAAAATAGGCGACAGAGATTTGCAAAATACCTATTTGCGAGGGTTGATTAAAACTACTACTATTCAAAGAACTCGAAAAAAGACTAAGACCGTACTTGTTCCCACAAATACTTTATAAGTCTGGGCAACCTATCCAAATGAGTTTGTAGACATGCTTTTGGTTCAATCCACGGCATATCAAGGAAACGTGTAGATCTTATTGCTCAAACTTTTCGTGATAGAGATATTGCAGCACCACCTAGTAACAAAGGAAAGCATGCAAATAGACCCAACCGAAAATCTAACGAAACACTAAAAAATGTGAACATGCACATCCAGAGCTTTCCAAGGCGTGAATCGCATTATAGTAGAAACAAATCCCGTCGATTCTATTTATCTCCAGATCTAAATGCAAAGAAGATGCATCAACTCTATTTGGAACTTTACGAACCGAAAAGTGTTAGCAATCCTAAATATAAACCCAAAGTTCCCTATGAGTTCTACTATCGATACTTCAAACAAAACTTCAACTACAGCTTTGGCTCACCTCGCTCAGATACGTGCAAAAAATGTGATGTCTTACATAACAAACTCAAAGATGTGACCCTCGACGAAAATGAAAGAAAAGTTTTAGCAGCGGAAAAGAAGTTGCATGAAACTCATTCCGATTTGTTTTTGAAGGAGCTGAAGGAGAAAACCACATTATGTAAGAATAGCAACGAAGTGGAGGTTCTGACCTTTGACTTCCAGCAAAACATTCCACTTCCAAAAATTTCTGCTGGGGAAGCTTTCTACAAACGCCAGTTGTGGACATACAACTTCTGCGTCCATTCTGGTAAGACAAATCAAGCACACTTTTATATGTATGATGAAACTACGGCTCGAAAGTCGTACCACTACATAAAAAATATACTCCCTAAAAATGTTAAAGTTGTATACCTTTTCTCCGATAACGCTGCTGCGCAAAACAAAAACTCAGTAATGCTTCAGTTTTTGTATTTGCTGGTGAGAATTAGGTCTACTGACAAGATAGAGCACCGCTTTCCTGAGCCAGGACATAGCTTTTTTCCTTGTGATCGCTGCTTTGGAGTTATTGAGAAGTTTTTAAGGAAGAAGGACTACGTTTTTAGCCCCCAACAATATGCTGATTTTGTTAAACAATCATCCAAACAGTATATTTCCATTCTGGTAAAACAAAATATGATCCTGAACTTTCGTGGTCACTATGAAGGATATTTTAAAAAAGTTATCTCAAATGCAGAAAAGCAAAGATTCCAGATTTCGAAATACCGAATTTTCCAGTACAGCAATGAATATTTGGATGGTATTAAAGTCAGTATATCTACTGGTCTTCTGAGTTTTCACTTATTACTTATTTCAAATCTTGAGAGACTTTGATAGCGACCTCTCAGTTTCTTCTGATATCCCAGTCTAATGCAATCCTATACCTGCCAAAAAAGCCAAATATGCAGATGTAATGCAGTTGGCAACACGATTCGTTCCTATGGACCAAATGGCTTTTTACACCCGCCTCACAAGTGATTCAGCCATGGCAGAGAACCAGAAACCCGAATCATCTGGAACTGATGATGATGACCAGGTAGATGAATGAAGAATGTGTTTGCCCGTGTGTTTAATGTTTCATTTTTTTCTAAATGCTATTTTTTGACACCAACCTGTTTCTTTTTACTGATTTCTTCGTATTTGTGTAGTAGGCAAACCATAGTCGTTTGATTGTTGTAACCGAATAAAAGAGTTTTTGCTGGGAATTTGTTTTTTTTTCTCAACAATGCTGGTAAAGAAGCATGATTTCACGTGTTGGGTGCAAGAAAGATGCAGGTCCAACTTTTTTTCAATTTTTTTTCTTATTTTTTCAAAAATTATCTACTTCAAAATAGTCTCAAATATTGACTAAATCTGTTTGTCATCGATTGATATTTTGTCTTTTTTTTTATTAAAAAACAGTTTTTTTCCAATTTCCCAACCACTACCAAATATGGAGCTGCAACCTTCTTGCAGCAAACTCCTCAATTTACACTCTACAGACATTTGTATAATACATCATTTACTTTATAATTCGTTTACCTGTGATATTTTCTATGACAATTACCTGTGATACTCATCAACATTTGAGCTGTGATACTCCTATCATATTTTTATAATTCCTTATTTCAATCGGATCTCTCTCAATTCTAATAACTGTGGCGCGAATGACCTTAGTTGTCCATGCGCCATAAACCCAAAATTCATTCATTCCAGGAGTGATAATTTTATTTATTTTTATAATATTCCTAATCTCTAGATGCAAATTTCGCTTTCTCGAATTCAAGTTTAAAAAGTCGCAATTTTGTTTCTAGCTAAAATGTGTATCAATTATTTTCGCGTATATTAAAAATGCATTATTTATAAGCATATTTGGAAATTTTGAAGATGATGGATGTCAAAAATCAGCTATAGCTTGTGACATTGTCAACTTTTGTATATTAAATTGAGATTTAACCATAACCTACTACCAGCAGTTATATAGGGTGGGTTATATCACCTTAACAGGGCCTGCTTTTCGGAAAATGATTCCTAAATGGAGTGTATTAAAAATGCATACTAGACTTAGACTACAATTTTTGGACATTTGGTGTGCGTGCCAAAAATCTTGCTTTGCTGACATTTACTTCAGAAAATAAGGCAACCGGCAAGAAGGAAGCAAGATTTTTCACATTTTTTGAGCGCAGAATGTAAATACCACAAAGAAAATAGTTTCGACATCATCATCATCACATTAGTTACATGTACCTTCCTCCAGTCAAACTGGCTAATGTGGAGGTGGGCCGCGCACCGAGAGTCCAAGCGAGAGGAACATACAATTACACGAGTACAATCGGAGAAAAAAAATCGGGTGGTTTATTACCTCATTCCACCCTCTGTCACCACTAGTGCAAAAAAAGGTTTTCGACGGGGTGATAAAATTTGTTCATTTTAATTGAAATTTCAAACAAAAGAAGAAAAAAATTCATAACTGCTGCAAATCATCGAAACGACTCGAATTTTAAGGCATTTGAAGGGAGTTAATTAAATTTTTCTGCCATTGTGGTGAAATTTCCCGCCGATTTTTTTTGCGCGCGGAACAGCTTGTCAAAGTTGGTCAATTTTTTACATAAAAAACATTTTTTTTCCATCGCGTTGTTACAGGGGGTGGGTTGGACTTGGGGTCAAAATCAACTACATATTCTTAAATATAAAACTTTAATCTTTTCCAAACTGAAAGTTTTATCGATTTTCGACCAAATTGAACCAAGTTACGACGGTTTGAAAAATCGAGTTTTTTCGCGATTTTTCGAGTGGCGCTTTTTTTGACGCCGAGTGTATTTACATATTTAAATAAATTATTCCTCGAGAACTCGACTAGCTCTGTCGCGATAGACCGATTGGCGATCACTGATACAAAGCATACCACAAACTTCATTGATTTCTCACAATCAAAATATACCTAATGGTTTTTTTTTAATTTTGAAATTTGAAATGGAATACCATGTATATTTCTTAATGTTTAGATAGTTTGAAATAAACGACGGTATAGAAGGATGGTTATATCATATTAATGGATTTTTTCAAAAACTGGTGAGATTATGTATAACTTTTTTCGTTCAACTGTTTCTAATTTTATGTTTTTTGTGTTTTTTAAGAAGCCTGATTGCCATGTTTCTTTTTGATAATAAATCCTTGAGCTTAATTGTGCTAATTTTTTTTATATTCTTTTGACATACAGGGTGTATCGTTTCGAGTGTGCCAAACGAAAACAGAAAGTAGATATTGTTATTCTAAACAGAAAAGTTAAAATAAATATATGTCGGATTTCTTATCATTATTGAGATAAATGTTTTTTTTACAAATTTCAGTGTGTGCTACAGATAGTACTGATCCAAGACCACCTAATGAACGTGTTCGATGTTATGACGTTAGGTATGAAGAGAATATTATTGATGCCGTAATAGATAACCCCAATATAAGTGTTAGAAGTATTGCTGCTCAACAAAATATTTCAAGGCCTCTTGTTTGGCGCACACTTAGACGTGAGGTAATGCATCCATACATTCAGTATGTTCAGGCGTCACATGATGGGAACAATGAAAGACTAGTTGAGTGTTTACAATTGAGTCTTAACCAAATAGCACAAGACGATACATTTATCTCTTTTGTATTATTGTTAGGTGAAGCCACATTTACCAGAGACGAGATCAACATAACATGCATGCTTGGTCTCTTGTGAACCCTCACAATATTAGAATAATAAACTTTTTTCGCATCTTATTAAATAATATAAACGTTGTTAAATTGTTTTTGATTGAGAACGTTGTCTATTATTCGGCCGAATCATTTTCTCTACAGGTGACGTCCAATAAAATGATAGCAATTTCATTGCCCAACAGGTGACGTCCAATCAAATGATAGCGGTTTAATTGCTCAACAGTTTAGTTGTTACTATGGTTACGATTCGTTTTTTGTCAGCGAACTACCGCAATTTCCAAATAGAAAAATTATTCGTTATAATTTAATATAAACAGAAAAATCTTTAGGTAATTATTTAATATGATGCGAAAAAGTATAGTATTAAACTCGTGAACAAGTTGGCCATTGCCACGAGGGTGAATTGCAAACTTCACCCCTTCTCACTCGTTTAATAATATACTATTATCAACCGTTTAGTCTGAATGTCTGGGCCGGAATTTTTAATAACACCGAATTAAGAATTAGTTAAACGACACAATTAACAAACTGGCGAAGCAAATAAGTTTGTATAAACAACTGTCAAATAAACATTAAACTGCTCAAACATTTTTTGTTTAAATTCATGGCAATCTAATAAATTTATACTCAATATTTGTAAGATTTTTTTGCGACCAAAAAATCTTTAAGATTATTTATCTCGATAACGGTAAGAAATCCCACATACCGGGTGACCCAGGGATCTGTATAAGCCCCATAACTTATTTGCTATTTGAAGTATCGACTTCTAGTTTTCTTGAACTGGTACCCACACTTATTCTACATATTTTAAAAATATGTATGTTTTCATACAGGGTGTCCCAATATACATAACAGAACAAAGTTATGTTTTTTTAAATGGAACACCCTATATTTTATAATTTATTTTCAACCCTCTTCAGAAGCTGATAAAAATAGTATAAGATAGTATGGGTCTATTATGGACAGTTGGTTAGTTATGAGCAAATTTGTGCAAAAATATGTACACATTAAAAACATTGCAGAAGCGTTTCTAGCAAAGATAGCATCATTATTTATATACTGTAAATTTCCCACATCATAAAAAATATAACACATCGGTTTTGGTTCTCTTTTATTTTATTCATAGTGCTATACAGGGTGTCAACATACGCAAAACAATGGATAACTATTTTTTTTTCAAATGGAACACCCTATATAAATTGCCACCAATCTATGGCATTTTTAATAAGCTTTCCAATGATATACAGTTTGTATAACAAAATATTAATGATTCTTGAGATTTATCAATAAAAACATATTTCTTTTGCCACCTTGTGCTGATTTTTGGATTTTCAGCCAAAAGTATGCTTTTTCAGGAAAAAATATAAGAGACCAAAGTTGTAGAGCGAAAAATTTACAATCGATACAGGTCTCTCAACTTTTAAGATAAGCTTGCATTGCCCGCCAGAGCGCGAAAAATCTTGACCGTATATGCATTTTACCGTTTTCTTTTCAATTTTTTTATTAATCAATTGCACTATACTTTATTTTATGCACCCTCTAGCGGAAAAACGGAAAATTGTAGGGAAATTAAAATGGCCCGTATCGATTGAAAATGTTCCGCTCTACAACTCTTAATAGAAGCAATTTTTGCCAAAAATGCATAGTTTTCCCTAAAAATGCAAATTGAAAATGTATGTATCAATTTTTGCGTTTTCAATGGTTTTTTGCATTTTTAGCGAAAACTATGCATTTTGGGAAAAAATTGCTTCTTTTAAGAGTTGTAAAGCGGAATATTTTCAATCGATATAGGTCATTTGAAAAATTCTATAATTACCCGTTTTTCCGCTAGAGGACCTGGAAAATAAAGCATAGTGCAATTAATTAACAAAAAAATTGAGAAAAACGCTAAAATGCATATACTGTCACGATTTTGCACACTCTGGCGGAAAATGCACGCATTATTGGAAAAGTAGAAAGAACTAAAATTTTCCGCTCTGCAACTTTGGTCTCTTATTACTTTTTTAGAAAATGCATAGTTTTGGCTGAAAATCCAAAAATGTGCAGTCGGTGACAAAAGAAAAATGTTTTTATGGATAAATCTCAAGAATCCTTAATATTTCATTATACAAATTGTACATCATTGGAAAGCTTATTAAAAATTCCATGCACTGGTGACAAGATATATAGGGTGATCCATTTGAAAAAAATAGTTATCCATTATTTTGCGTATGTTGACACCCTGTATAGCAGTATGAACAAAAAAGAACCAAAGCCGATTTGTATTATTCTTCATGATGTGGAAAATTCTTTAGTGTATAAAAAATGACGCTAGCTTTGTTAGGAGCGCTTCTGCAATTTTTTCAATGTGTACATGTTTTTGCCACAAATTTGCCCATAACTAACCAACCGTCCATAATAGACCCATACTATCTTATACTATTTTTATCAGCTTCTTAAGAGGGTTGAAAATAAAGTATAAAATATAGGGTGTTCTATTTAAAAAAACATAACTTTGTTCTGTTATATATATTGGGACACCCTGTACAAAAACATACATATTTTTAAAATATGTAGAATAGGTGTGGGTACCAGTTCAAGAAAACTAGAAGTCGATACCTCAAATAGCAAATAAGTTATGGGGCTTTTACAGATCCCTGGGTCACCCTGTATGTTTATTTGAACTTTTCTGTTCAGAATTCTATTATCTATTTCCTGTTTTCGTTTGGCACACTCGAAACGAGACACCCTGTATAACTTTTTAGATTTTTAGCCGATACTGTAATTATTTATTTATTTATTTATTTATTTAGACGTTTCAACTTTTACAAGAATACATATATATATATATATATATATATGTATATATATATATAATTCCACAATAAGTGATATAATATTAAAACAAGCAACAATACATACATGGTTGGTAGAGCATATAAACAAAGGTAGAAATTCTTAATAGTAATTATAAATAACTAACAATATAAAGTAATATAATACAAAAACAAAAAAAAAAAAAAAAAAAATAGATTACAAAAATTTAATGGGGTGTCGATAATGCAGAATAGCATTTCCTTCTAAATAGGTGAATGGACGAGTTGAATAAGTCAATACTATCCGGCAAACTGTTAAATAATCTCATCGCTCTGCATATTGTGTTATTAACTCCGTAGTTGGCTGCATGAAATTTTAATCTAAAGAGATTATCGTGCCTTCGTAAGTGAGGTGGGAGAACATTAAAAGTTAAATGCCCCAGCAGCTCACTGCACTTCAAAAAACCATTCGCCAAAATTAAACAACATGGACAAGTCGGCCACTAATCTACGTGTTTGTAAGCTAGGAATATTTAAAATATTGCAAAGATACACTTTATCATGACAATCTATACCAGATCGAAAGGAATACAGTCTTAAGAACTTATGTTGGACTCTCTCCACTCTAGAGATATCACAGCTGGTTGATGGTGACCAAATAGATGCAGCATATTCGAGAATTGGGCGAACTAACGCGAAGTATAAGTGTGGCAAAGTATTTGGTGAGAAATTATAAGAGAAACGATGAACAAAACCAAGTGTTTTACTAGCTCTAGCTACAATCAAAGAAATGTGTTCCTTGAATGATAATTTCTCATCAAATAAAACACCTAAATCCTTTACTAAATTTACAGATTGTAGGGTGCTGTTATTAATTTTATAATGATATACAATATTCTGTCTCTTCCGCGAATAAGTAATTTTACAGCATTTTCTCACATTCACATCTAGTTCATTGATAGCACACCACTGATCCATAGATGATAGGTCTTCTTGTAGTGCCTCACAATCACTCGTATTAGAAATTGAACTGAATAATTTTATATCATCAGCGTAAATGAGAAACCTGCAAGATTTAAAATTTAGAGCAATGTCGTTGATAAACAGTAAGAACAGCAAAGGTCCACAGTGTGAGCCCTGAGAAACACCCGACGTGACGCTGATATCTTTGGAAATATGGTTGTCAATTTTCACAAACTGCTTTCTGTCACTGAGATAACTCTTGATCCATTTGGTTGAAACAGGGTCCAATCCGATGCTAGATAATTTAGACACTAAAATTTCATGATTAACACGATCGAACGCCTTGGAGAAGTCTGTATAAACACAATCCACTTGCTTTCCATCCTCCCAGGCTTCCAGTATAAACGATTTAAATACCAGTAAGTTAGACAGAGTCGAACGTCCACTGCAGAATCCATGTTGTTCTGGTATTATTATATTTTGAAATAACCACTTTAACTGATGTGCAATCAGACTATCGAACATCTTTGGAACGCATGACTGTATCGATATGCCACGGTAATTCCTTATGTTTTCCCGGTCTCCACTTTTAAAAAGTGGTGTGATAAAACTCGATTTCCATAATTCAGGAAATATTCCAGTTCGAAGTGAGTTATCAAATAAAGTGGCAATAGGCATTGAAATTGTATAAATACACTTCTTCAAAAAGAATGATGGAATTCCGTCAGGTCCAAAGCTAAGACTGTCATTTAAATTATTGATAGCATTAAAAACATCCATTGTTGACACAGATAAAGGACCGAAATTCACTGAGTCATTATTATGTAATGCAGGAGTAGAAGTAGAATCAACGTCAGTGTACACAGAGGAGAAGAATTCGGCGAATAAATTGGCAGTACTCTCAGAGTTTTCTGATTTCTTCTCATCATAAAACATATGTTTAGGGAAACCATTTGTCTTACGTGAGTCATTTACGAAAGTCCAAAATCTTTTTGGATTATATTTTAATTGATTTTCAATTTTGCATAAATATTTCATACGTAACGTCTTACTCAGTGCACTACATTGTGAAGGCAGATAAGCAAATTTGTTGTAGTCATCCTGTCTTAAAGTATGCTTATATTGAATATGTGCCAATTTCTTATTTCGAATTAGACATTTTAAATCCGAGTTAAACCAAGATGGATACTGGCTATTCTTCATCTTCACTTTGGGAACGTACATATCAATTGCATGGTACACGACACTATAAAACGATGATAATACTTCATTAATATCCTCGAAATTGAGTAATCTGTCCCAATCAATACTAGCAAGGAAATGGTTTATAGCCGTGAAATCGCCACTTTTAAAATTATAGGTAAAGTAATCAAAGGATAAATTACCACCGACTGCAAGTGGGATTACAATGTCGTACGCAATGTGATGGATAGAATTATGACAAATAAGATCGATACTCGGGTTTGTGGTTAAATTGATTATATTAGAGAAAAAAAGATCTAACAGAACACCTCGCGAATTTGGTATCGTATTCCTTTGATAAAGGTCGTGGTAAATGAAACACTCACTAATGATATCAGCTGATTGACAAGAATTGCTGGGTAGAGTTACTAAATCTAGGTCATCAGACCAACGAGCAGCAGGCAGATTATAATCTCCGCAAATTAAAACCTTATTATTATTAAATAATGTCAAAAGATTATCCACAGTAGAACAGTGGTTTTCGTAGAAAGTATGGTTTGATGCTGGCGGTATATAAACTGCACCGATAATGAGCGAATTATTTATATATACATAAATCTCTTCTACATGAGAATTATCAGTATTCACTTTGCAGGAATGAAAACTGTCTTTAACGGCAATTAGAACTCCTCCCCCTTTTGATTTAACACTAGTATTAATAGTCCGATCCTGCCTATATATTGTAAAATTCTTAAATCCCAATTCTGCGTTATTTACAGAAGAATCCAGCCATGTTTCAATTAAAATTATGACATCATATGACGAGCAATGAACAGCATTTGAAATATCAGCAAGTTTAGATTTTATGCCACCGACATTCTGCATATACACATTTAGTTTTTTACCGGGGTGCTACCGCTGGGAACATTATTCACATTACCAGAGACGATTACTGGGCGATTTCGTATAAATTTGATGTGGGCATTAGCTTCACCATTATTTTTACGAATCACGAGCTCTTCATTAACTTTCTTCAATTCGCCTCGTTGAGATATAGTGTCAGACGATAAACTGATGGTAGGATGATTTTCTTTTAATAATTTACGAGATTTTAAAATCGTTGCAACTTGGAATTTATTCGACAAGGAAACTTTTAGAGGCCGTGGCTTGTCGGATTTGCGGCCTAAACGTATAATTTTATTAACATTGGCACTAACTTCAGGAACGCAACGAGTAATAGTATTAAATTCATTGAGATCATGACTTTTACGTACCTCAATGTCGGAGGAGTTAGATTCAATCACATTATAGAGAATAACGTTGTTTTGTCTCTCTTGTCTATCAATTATTTCACAAATAAGTTCTTCATTGGGAGTGCTTTTTAAATTCTCAACTTCAACTCGTAACGCCTTGTTTTCACCTTCTAATTCTAGCATTCGATTGCTCAAAATAGACATGTTTTCTAATACATTGGAAATACTCGAATTAATTTCATCCCTAAACGTAGAAAATTCCGCGCGAAGTAGTGATTTAATTAGACTTGCAGTCGGAACTTCGCATTTTGGGCAAATCCATTTCGCGCCGCCAATTTTTTTTTCTTCGGACTTATAATGCGCAATATCTTTATCAGATAAATTTTCACATTTGGCATGATACCATAACGAGCACTGCCCAGAACATTTTATTGCCGAGGAGACATTCTTTGGGAGTATGGTTAAATGACAATGTCCACATGACAGAGACATATTTAGGCACGATAGGTTAATTTAATATATTTAAAATTTGGAAAATTACGTTATTGATTAGATTATGACGAAGATAAACAGGGGCACTCGCTTCACACCCAGGGGTCTATCAGGGTGACTAACTCAAACAGACAAGAAGACCACGGTAAGGAAAGGTAATGAAACAAGATGATCACAATAATACAAGCTATGCAACTGTATGTACCATACAGAATATGTAAACAACGTTTTAGGTTAGGTAAACATAAGTAATTAATTAATTACTTACTACAACACTCATAGGTGCGTAAGCGATATAAAACGCAGTTATGAACTGGTAATAAACTACACTTTTTAAATTAAGAGAGCCAAATAATTAAGCTTACTTGAAATACCGTAAATTAACACTATCAACTTGAGCACTAACAACCATGCACAACAACCATTATAATTATAGTATAAGTATAATGTAGGGAGTCTGCGCGAATCAGTTGTAGTGCACAGTCGTCAAAAATGCAAAACGGAGTACATGTATGGCGGCCGGAAAGTCAGCACGTTTTGATTATTCGCGAATGAAGTTACGTTTATATACATCGAATAGTGTAAAAGTGTGTGGGAAAATAAAACTATACGTGTTTGGGGAAATTCATGTGTTTCCATTAAACCACCCACCCAGAGACACTACAATTGGCTTAGTGGCCGATATGGTCGATATACCGATACACGTATCGGTACTTCGCTATAGTAAACGGCAAAACTTTGTCATCATACATATTGTTTTGTATGAGATGTTTCTCTTTCCGAAATGAAAGAAGAGCACTGTTTTGTCAACGAAAAGATAATCTTTACAACCTAAAATAACTGTCACCCGTAACATTCTAGATATGTTGTCAGTTCAACAGAACAATTGTATTTGATTCGGGGTTCTTCAGGCATTGCATCTTCGTTGACCTCATTAGGCCAACGTCTTCTTCGAGGTAGAGAGTGAATGATCAGATCGGTTATCATTGATCTCGCGGGGGAGTAGCGAAGTCACCAAAAGCGTTTTGAAGTTGAGCACCGATGTCCTTACTGCCAAGAGCGTCAGGATTTTTCCTGTGGTGTTGTGTTCACCGATTCTGGTAATGTTTTTGACGAGATAATAATAATAATAATTTTATTGTCCAGGAATGAAGCATTACAGTCGTAATAACATTTTAGACACGTCAAAAATTGAATAACTATATACATACTGCTTATTTAACTTTTACATTACAGTGAAATCGCTTATATTATAATATAGTGTCATCTACTAGAAACAATTTGAGTTTTTTCTTAAACGCTAATACATTTGGGGATGCCTTGATATATTCAGGGAGAAGGTTAAACAATGATGGACCAAGTACGTCTGGCGAGTTCTTTTTTATGTTCAGGCGGCAACATCTTACGTGGATATTGTTGTTATTGCGTGTAGCGTGTTGGTGGATGTCGCTGGTAAGTGTGAATGTGGATCGTTTTTTGTAGGCATATAGGCACAGCTCGTAGATAAGTAGACAAGGCAGTGGAAGCAGCTCGAAATTTTTAAAATATGGTCTGCAAGACGTTTGAGGACATATACCTAACATGGATCTTATAATGCGCTTCTGAGCAATAAATACGGAAGGCCAATGTATAGAAGTACCCCATAAGCAAATACCATACGATAGACGCGATTGTACCGTAGCATAATAAAATGTTAATAGTTGTGGCATAGTTAGTACTGAACGCAGAACCCTTATTTGGTAACAACATTTATTTAACGATTTAATTAATTTGTTGTGAAATCTGATGTATGTGGATTTAGAGGGGTTTATTGATAATTTGTTATTTTGAAACCAGTTGGCAAGTTCTTTGATGGTTGAGTTACACTTTTCTTCAATGTAGAAATTTGGAGAGCTAATGACTGCTGACGTATCATCCGCATACATAAATATATTGTTCATTGTACAGCTTGGAAAGTCGTTTACATATAGAGTAAATGGTATAGGACCCAAAATTGAACCTTGCGGTACACCTTTATTTATGACTTGGGTTGATGACGTATGTTCTGTAAGAAGGTTATTATTTAAGTGTTTAATTTTTACGCGTTGGTGTATATTTAATAGGTATGAAGAGAACCAATCATTAGCAACTCTCCTTATGCCGTAGTCATATAATTTATTTAAAAGAATGTTCGTGTCAATGCAGTCGAATGCACGACTTAGATCGAGGAACAGTCCGACCGGATATTCACCAGACTCGAGTTTGTCAGTAATGCATGTATAGAATGAGTGACATGCTGTCATTGTGGAATGTTTATTTCGGAAACCATGTTGGGCGGAGGTCATAATATTAAACTTATCAATATATTCCTTCAGTCTTTTGAACATACACAATTCAATTAATTTAAAAAATATTGACACTAAAGAGATTGGGCGGTAATTTTCAACAAAGGTGGGATCATTTTTCTTAAATATTGGTATTATGGTTGATTGTTTCAGTCTTGTAGGAAAAGTTCCAGTTTTAAATTATTTATTTATGAGATAAAGTAAAGGTTCCACTATTTCTTCAGCTACTAGTTTAATGAGAAAATCAGGCACATCATCAAAGCCGCTAGAACTTTTATTTTTCAGGTTTTTAATAATATTTAATAATTCAATGTCAGTGATGGGACTAATAAAAAATGACTGATTTGCTGTGTTACCAAAAAATTCTGTATTAGTATGATTAGGGAATGATCTAGACAATTTTAGGGGGTCGTTCGCGAAATAGGAGTTAAATTCGTTAAATTCGTTTAAGTTAGAACATATATTTTGTATATCGCAAGCTTGTTCACACATGTGTGTGCGTGTGTATGGGTATGTGTATGGATGTGTGTATAATTGTTTAATTTACAGTTTAAATTGTAATTTTAGTTTTCATTTATTGTAAATACACTCACAAATTTCATGTTATATATTTAATTGTAAATGGTGATTTTACCGTAATACATGTATTATTATTATTATTAATATGTTACTTATAAGTTCTGGATTATCTTGTAGCCCACGAAAATTCAAGTTAATATTTTTATGTTTGTTCGTACTAGTAGATAACTCGTTTATAAGTTTCCAAGTCGATTTACTTTTATTTTCTGAGTTCATAAATTTTGTTTTGTTTCATTAATTAACATTGTGTGACATTTTTTTGCTTGCATGTATGCAGGTTTTAGAATTGGATATTGTTTTTGTAACATGTATAAGTCCTGGAGATTCCTACTTGAGAGCTTAACGGTGGAGTTGATCCAGGATTTAGTATTGGTTTGGCGTTTGTTTGAGAATGGAAAATTACTATTGAAATGGAACATGAAAGTATCGTGAAAACAATCAAAGCTAGTGTTAAGATCGTGTTCAGATAACACGTCGTCCCAAGATTCATTTTTCAGGTGTGCTTTAAAGTTTATTACGTTTAGTTGGCTGAAAATGCGAGTTTTTGAATTAGGGGGTTGAGTTTGGAGTAATTCCAAATCAAAGTTGTACAAAATCGATTTGTGGTCAGATATTGTATTTTCTAGAGTAAGAGTTTTATTTGAGCTTAAATTTGAATATATATGATCTATACATGTAGAGGAATACTCAGTTGTTCTTGTATCTCCAGTATTTATTTTATGCAGATTATAAGACTCCAGTGTATTTTTCAAATTTGTGTATTCAGCAGTCATATTATTTGAATTTATATTAAAGTCGCCATTAATAACAATGCGTGTTTTTATATTGTGTAGATCAGACAGTAGCTTATTTAATTGATTTATAAATACTACAATATCACTCCCTGGGGGTCGTGCAATTGCTCTCCTGGGTGGTGAAAATGTAGTCGGTAGCAACACCCGATGATGATTATTGATGAGTTAAACGATTTCCTTAATTCTCCAAACATTCCTTCGGTGCGTTTTCCATGTAAAATAAATACATTTTACCTTTAATATAGCGTTAATTCCATCCACGAGCTATTCGCCTTCAGTTGGAACCCCCCAAGGTGCCCTTTCTTAACTAAAACGAATGATACCACTGCCCCAGCAAATAAATAACACCCTCACACACTTACACGTTCCACCCCATCCCACACACAAGAACAGAGATCGTGTATAGCACCTCGTTTCGAAGACCGAAATCACGTCCGTTCCAATGCGCATAAATTTCCCTTTTCCTTTCATATGGATGTCCACAAAGGAACTAAGGTTTCGGGGAATCAAATGTACAGCTGGAAATTACACGGGATGATTTTATTAAGGGCTGCACGCTCCGGATTAAACGTGAACGCGAATTTATGCGAATAATGTGTGATACGAAGACTTTTGTGTTGCATGGCCCCGGGCGAAAAGTGCGAAATACATTTCCCTTACTGCTGGCAATTTCCCTTCGCGCGTGTATATATATGGGGTTGGATGTGGCCATCTGCCAAGCGAAGGGAAGAACGAATAAGGCGAGCGTTTAATGCTATCCAGGACGGGAATTGGTGTGTAGATCTTAATTTAAAGTTTTACGTAGGTTTGCAGTCCTAACGGATATTTGTGTGAAGTTTTCTCATCTGGATCTGGCCTAAATTGAATCTGCCCCGAACAGTGAAATTAAGAAGTACACTTTTGTAATCAGCAGATTCCTTCTATAATTCATCAAGTATATTGCTGAAACACTTGAATTTTCAAGTTCATCATTGATTTTTGATTTCGCTCTAAAAACTTTTGACCAAGGTACAACTCGCGTATGGTTAAGACAGAACTTTTAAATGACCTATCCATCAGTCAGAGAATTGGTGTTCGAAGTGTGCACGAACGATTTATGCAAAGTGGGGTGGCGCTCCATCTTGCGTCAAGTACAGATCTCGAGCGTTTTTGCAATCATACATGTTGGATGCAATAAAATATTTAGTTTTTCTACATTGATTTTTTTGTTAAATATGTGTGTTACGTCCTTGAATCTCCACGGGTTCCTTTATGGCGCCTTGAACTTCTTCCAGGAAAGAAAGCAACCAGCACGTGGTTAAAAATAAACATAAGACCACCCCCTATTTTCCCCGGATTTTGCGATGAAATTAACATTGTAAATAATATTTGTATATAAAAAGTGAAACGCCTTCAGCGAGAGAAGTTATTAAATATACAGTTATACCGACACTTTGTTGATTATTTGATTTCCTGGTTTGGTGGAAAATATTTTGTCGCTTATGTCACTCGCCAGTAACACATAAGCATATTATCTAATGCCTAACACATTTGGTCTTATTGAATCTTTAACACATCACATTTGAGATTTTGTCATAACTGAAGACAATATTTACTTCGAGGTGAGTTCCAATTTCCTTTCAGAGCTCTGTTCACGATGAAAAAATATAAACTCAGCCATTGCTTTTTAATCATACATAATAAAAAAATAGCTTCAATATCATATTAAAATTAAAGTCCCCCGCGATTCCGTAACTCAGAAAATCTGCATAAACACCGCCTAAATCACGCCTTGTAAAACCACCGTCCAGTGGCATTATGTAAAGGGAGACATTAAAACCGTCAACACATAAAGCACTCGTAATCGCATAACTCTCCGCTCCTGACAACAACGGCATTAGTCAAAATTTAAAACACCATAAAGGCAAAATTAACTCGACCCGAATGAGAGCGAGTCGTGTGTTTGCGTATGGATATTGAAGCTCGTGACGTAAATAAAACTGTTTGGCTTAAAATAACTGTAAGCGATTCCGGGTTATTTCATGTAACACGATCAATGATTATTTTACGGTTCTGCAGGATATTTGTCTTTTAAAGATTACCCTTAAACCCCTAACTGTTTCCTACAAAAGGGATCGAGTGATACATCGGTCGACTCCATTAATTTAAAGTACTACAACTTCCTGGCAGACCTGTCCAAACAAATACCAGGAAAGAGAAGAGGGAAACGGAATAAAATTTATACAGAAGGGAATCCCTTCAAAAATTTATGACGGGTAGATTTAATTCACCGCGTACAAATTTTTCCCAATTTCCCCGCGCGATTTATATTACGTTTCCAACTTCCAAATCCCGAACCAATGACGGATTGGCCTTCCATCTATTTAGCCATAGTTTCTCCTGCAGAAGTATTTGAATCGATTTGCATTTTCCATTCGGAAAGAGCACGTTCCTGGGTGTTAATTCGTAGGGTGGAGTTGACAATGCCTCAACAATTTGTCAGTTTCTGCTTCTGTTGCGTCATTTATATGTACGAGGGACGGTCTCTAGTTAAGGGCTGAAGGCTTGACTAATAGTTCGCGCGGATATTCGTTCCGTATGCATAAGTGGGGGAAGGTCGGGTCGTCTATCAAATGGTGAGTCTATTATAATTTGAGCCCCAATAAATTCGTTTTAGCTCTTAAGTAGAAATGTATTACCTGAAGACCAATCTCAATAAGAACGATCCATACAAATTCGTTGATTTTCGGTAAAAATAATTGTCAAATCCTATCTGGAATCAAAATGGCAACAATCTAAACTTGTACTTAAAAAATAAATCCATTTAGGAAAATAATTCAAAAGTTCAAGATCCGTGGTAAAACAATGCATTTCCATTAAAAAAAAAAAACAATTGCCAATATTCTTGGTGGAAATATGGCTAAGATAGTCAAAATGTCCTTATCCCTATATTTTAATATTTGCCTAATAAGAGGATGTTTTGGGGTGTAAAAATCGTTTAAAAACTTTTTGAATTTCTTTTAAGGTCTAAATGAAAATGTCATGGAAAAAATTATCAAATTTTGGGTAGACTATTTTCATGATTTTTACTTTCTCCGTTACGAAGTACGAGAAAGTATTGTGATCGTGATTTTTTTTTCAAAAATTTTTTTTACGGAAATATCCGTTTTGGGGTCCCTAGATGCCATTTCAACAATTTCTGGAAAAAAAAATTTTGTGTCTGTGTGTGTGTGTGTGTGTGTGTGTGTGTGTGTCTGTGTGTGTGTGTGTGTCTGTGCGCGCTGTATCTCAAAAACTAATAGACCAATTGATATGAAACTTTGAACATAAGTTTTATTTGATAATCCGAAGAACTGAAAAGGTTTTGGTAAAATTTCGTACACCGGAAGTGGGTGTTTACCTTAACTGTTTTTTGTTTTTTGCCAATATTTTCTTAAATATGAAAAATATCACAAAAACATTTAAACAAATATTGAAGACAATAAATAAATGCGATTATTTTGTTTGAAAACATTTTTCATAAAATCATTGTTATTCGAGAAAAAAATTTATTAATTTTTTTTTTATTTTTTGTATACAATTATGAAACGCTAATAGTTACAGCAAATTTATGTCAATAATAATTGTAGAGAATGCCAAAATGAACAATTTATGAAGAATAAGTTTTTTTCGAAATCTCTTTAGTTTTTGAGTAAACTGAGTTTTGAATTTGAAGTACATTTTTACGTCTTTCATAATTTTGACGTTTTAAACGTCAGTTTTATCCGAGTCTACGAAACGTTCGATGCACACTTAAAATATGATTTAAATTGAAAATAAACCATGGAAGCGTAAATATAAATGATACCATCAAGTCGGAGAAAGTAACATGATGGCCACATCACTATTTTTTTTAGAATTTTTCATCCACTCAATGTCAATTTTGTTTTCGACTCTCTGATAGGGCAGAGGGAGTTCACGGCCCACTGACAATAGAGACCTAAATTTTATACCCCAAAACACCCTCTTATCGGGTAAATTCCAAAATCTACGAATAGGGGCATGTAAACAGAAATGTGTCTTGAAGCACAAGGTTCGCGGTAAAATAATACAATTGCCATAACTTAGCTGAAATCAAAACAACAACAATCCAAACTTTGAGAAAAAGAAAAATGCATTCAATCATTTAAAAAATTGTATAAAAATTTTAAGTAAAAAAAAAGTACAGTCTTCAGCCATTTGATGTCCACTTTTGAAAAAAGGGCGGAGGGTAAACTAGATCTTTGGGTAAATACAAGAAAACGAAATGTAGCCTGAATATATGAATATTCAACCTGTTCGTTACTCTGCAAGCAAAAAATCAAGTCTTACTAAGACTATAAACAAATAACTTATTGAAACAACTAATCGTGTATTCGGTTTTCCAACGAAAACAAGATCATTTATTTCTTCACATCTGTACTTTCACTAATCACCCCAAAATCAGGTATAAAACCCGTTCAAACCTTTCATAATCTCCTCAGTCGTTTACGACGTCTCCGCGTTAACGATCACCTTCACGTAAGTGTATTTTATTATCTAACATTTAATTTAAATGCGAAGCTGCACTGATGAGAGATAAATCTCGAAACGCGTCTGCAGATGGCCAATTATTTAATTTTCATATATTTTTTAATTCAGTATTATTTTTAGTTATTAGTTTAGCACTGTGTGTCCTTGTCAAAATGTTTTCTGGTTTTTTTCATTTTAATAATAACATTTACAGTTTAAAGTTCCACATTTCATTTCAGAATAATTTTCTAAGTTAGTCTTGTATGTAGAAATAAACGATCTTAAAACCAATGTTATTATCTAGTAGTACTAGTAATAACATGCAAATTTCTTTTGTATCATTCAATATCCGGCGTGGCACTAGCCAGGGAAGTAGTTGTTTCAATAAGTTATTTGTTTATAGTCTTAGTAAGACTTGATTTTTTGCTTGCAGAGTAACGAACAGGTTGAATATTCATATATTCAGGCTACATTTCGTTTTCTTGTATTTATCTAATGCTTTCTGCAACAAGTAAAGTTGTTTCTAACTTGTTTAGATCTTTGGGGAAAAGCTTACAGGATAGTTACAAAAATAAATGGTGATGTGGCCATCATGTTACTTTCTCCGATTTGATGGTATCATAGTTATTTACATTTCCACTTTCATGGTTTATTTTCAATTACAATCATATTTTAAATGTACATCGAGCATTTTGTAGAATCAGATCAAACACGTTTAAAACTTTAAAATTATTAAAGTTGAAAATGAAAAAAAAATACTACAAATTCTAATAGTCAGTTTACTCAAAAACCAAAGAGGTTTCGAAAAAAACTTATTCTTTATACCCCATTTTAATCTGATCAGGCGAATATCTCGAGACACGTGCGTCTAGTTGAAAAACTTTCCGGATAAAAGTTGGATGATTCGGAGGGGGACATCCGATGCTGTAACAAATTTCACCGCGCGACCTCTAGGGGGGTGGATAATAGGGGTGACTTTGAAATATTAAATAGGAACCCCAATTTTTTATTACAGATTCAGAAAGAGAAAAAAAAATATGAAGGTTTTATCCGGTAACTTTTTTTTATGTGCCATAGGTGGCGCTGAAATCGATAAACTGTGTTTTTCTAGAATAAGCCATCAAATAACTGTTTTCATGACAATTTGTGATAAAAAAGGTCAGATCGATTACAATTTACATACCTTCAACTTCGTGGAGACGGAGAAGTGTCAAACTATCAAAACTACCTAAAAAATTGCTAATTACGATGAAAAATTGAACATTACGAGGTAAGATCGGACTTACGAATTCTGTTAGAAAAATACATAAATAAGCAACATGAAATCGACTTACCTTCACACCTTAGGTTCACCTAAAAGAGGGAGAGGGACAAAAAGAGAGAGAGAGACAAAATGCAATTGACTTACTTAAATTTGACAACGAATAAACTTATTTTTATCACAGATTTTATTTTTATCGCACGTATGCATCAAAATTTTAGGCACTATTTCAGGTAATATTGAAGCAGGCTTTAGTCTAATTTTATTAGGTGTTCGATGTGACCGCCATTTTCCTGGATACAAAATTGAACTCTCTTTTTAAAATTGCGCACAGTCGCTTCCAAAACAGCTGGCGTTATAGCCCTGCAAGCTTCTGCTATACGCGCTTTCATGTCCTCGCAAGTCGTTGGAGGTTGCTGGAAAACGACGTCCTTGATCTAACCCCACAAAAAGAAGTCCGGAGATGTCA
Source organism: Ocypus olens (assembly GCA_910593695.2). NCBI lineage: Eukaryota > Metazoa > Arthropoda > Insecta > Coleoptera > Staphylinidae > Ocypus > Ocypus olens. The sequence goes on from OU343048.1 coordinate 41,893,289, forward strand.
AATCCGGGGACCTGGGTGGCCATTGCATGGGTCCTCCACGGCCAATCCACTTTTGTGGAAATTGGTCCAAAAAATTGCGAACAAGTCGAGCGAAATGGGAGGCGCGCCATCTTCCTGGAACCACATATTCATTCTGCTCTCATAAGAGACGTCGTCAAAGAGAGCTGGATGTCCCTTAAAAATTGCAAATATCGCTCCCCATTCAGCGTCTTTTAAAAAAAGTGAGGTCCAATGATCTTCGAATCGACGATCCCGCACCAGACATTGACACTCCATCGATGTTGGTGGTCAATCGACCGGACCCAGTGGGGGTTTTCGTCACTCCAATAGTGGCAGTTGTGTGTATTATCAGATATTAAATCATTAGTTACACTTATTCTGTTATCCATTTCCCTTACAGGAATTCAATGCAAAAACAGCCCTCTTAATTTCAGACGTTTATTTCTTCTGGATAAATTACGTTTCACGTGAAAAGACACATAGCCACATACATCCAGTCATAAGAGAATTACATTAAGAGACACATGTCTTGAATTACGGTGATGTCTGGCTTACGATGATTATCTAATTGGTAACATTTGGCACAAGGTTAAGACATTTCACTCTGGCGTGTTTTTGCAGTGTCAGAGCTTGTTGATTAAAATCAATGTTAACGCAAGAACCTGGAAAATGATCACTTACCGATTGACAATGCCAACGTTTTGGAATGTCGCTTCATCGGAGAACAGGACCCGGTTGAAGAATCTTGCATCCTGTCGAATCTTTCGTTGAGCCCAGTTGCAAAAAACCAGCCTTGCAGCGAAGTCCTCGTTTGACAAGGCCTGATTCATGAGATGTGATGGGGGTGATGTTTCACCAGTTTCAACAAACGGTGGGCAGTAGACCGAGGAATGCCAACATCCTTTTCGACTTCTCGAAGACTTATGTGCCGATTCAGATGAACTAACGCGAGAACGGTCAACAATCTCTCATCCGGATCGTCGTCATCCAAAACCGTCCTCTTTCTTTTCCGGGTGAGGTGACCTTCACGAGCACGTCGTTCCAGGTTTATGATGGTGTTGTAGCACGGGCATCTCCGATGCGGGAACCGACGTTGATATTCGTGCGCAGCCTCGCGGTAGTTTCCTCCCGCGTGACCGACACATATCATCATATCCACAACTTCATTGGGTGAATAATTAGACATTGCAATAGGAAAGAGCTCTGTACCGTAAAAACACAACACAGAAGCAACACTGACTGACAAATGTTAAGAACTTCTAAAACAAGCATCGATTTTTAATTCGCGGAAATACACGAAAACAGTGTTGGTTTTCTTTTGAAATGTTTACCATTCGGAAACATTCATGCAACGTTCAAAATACTCGGCTGTTTTATTTTATGACTTGCCTAAAAACGCAACATGATTTTATTTCAACTTTTTTCTTGAAACTAACAAAATTACCGAAACGAACAAAATTATTTTTTCTAATATCATTTTCTGAAGTCTTGTAATTGATATTTCATAATGTTAAAACAAACTTAACTGAATCTGAATGACTGCGTATGAGTAACGTGTTATTGTCAGTCTTAATGCTAATGAATTAATAACAAAGAATATTTAAAAAACGTATTTATTGCATTGAAATTAATTTTTTTTTCAGTTTTTAAATGTCTGAATTTTAATTTATTAAATAAAAAATTTTAAATTGTTGAAAGTGTGTAAATTTTAATCAATCTGACCATTTTTTATTACAAATTGTCATCAAAACAGTTATTTGATGGCCTAATCGAGAATAACACAGTTTATCGATTTCAGCGCCACCTATGGCACATAAAAAAAAGTTCTCGGATAAAACCTTCATAGCTTTTTTTACTCTTTCCGAATCTGTAATAAAAAAATAGTGGTTCCTATTTAAGATTTCAAAGTCACCCCTATTATCCACCCCCTAGAGGTCGGGGGGTGAAATTTGTTACAGCATCGGATGTCCCCCTCCGAATCATCCAACTTTTATCCGGAAAGTTTTTCAACTGGACGCACGTATCTCGAGATATTCGCCTGATCAGATTAAAATGGGACACCCTGTATATATTTAAAAATATTTTTCATAAAATCATTTTTATTCGAGGAAAAAATTTATTATTATTTCAAATAAAAACAAATAACTTTGTTGGTATCACTTTATTAACTTGGAGTAGTTACTATAGTTTCGACAATTTCAGCTTGTCATTTTGTAACTACTCCCAAGTTAATAAAGTGATACCAACAAAGTTATTCGTTTTTATTTGAATTATTCAAAATGTATCACGAAGTGAAAGCCTCCACAATTAATTATGTTATTATTTTTTTCATTTTTGGTTTATAATTATGAAACGATAATAGTTGCAGCAAATTTATGTACTATAATTGTAGATAATGCGAGAATGAACAACTTATATGGAATAAGTTTTTTTCGAAATCTCTTTAGTTTTTGAGTAAACTGAGTTTTTGAATTTGAAGTATAATTTTTCTTTCACAATTTTGAGATTTTAAACGTCAATTTCATGCGAATCTACAAAACGTTCGATGTGCATTTAAAATATGATTTAAATTGAAAATAAACCATGAAAGCGCAAATATAAATGATACCATCAAGTCGGAGAAAGTTACATGATGGCCACTTCACCATTTTTTCGCATAATATTGTAAAATTCTCAAAACCATCTATAAGAAGGGTAGTGTTACTACTAAAGAATACATGTCAACAACCCTAACCCCAAATTTTAAACCGAAAATATTTTTTGACACTACATGAAACAAAAATCTACTTTTTCGCAAACTTCGATGTCCGTCAAAAAAGCTAAAAATATGTAATCAATCTACATACATAGACCTACTAACACAAAAAAATAAATAACGTTCCGGCCCCAAGATCACTTAATTTTTACTTTCTCCGTTACGAAGTACGAGAAAGTATTGTGATACAAATTTTCAAATTTTTTTTTACGGAAATATCCGTTTTGTGGTCCCTAGATGCCATTTCAACAATTTCTGGGAAAAAAATGGTGATATGGCCATCATGTTACTTTCTCCGACTTTATATTTACGTTTTCATGGGTTTATTTTCAATTGAAATCATATTTTAAATGTACGTCGAGCGTTGTGTAAACTCGGATGAAACTGACGTTTAAAACGTCAAAATTATGAAAGATGGAAAAATTATACTTCAAATTCAAAAACACAGTTTACTCAAAAACTAAAGGGATTTCGGAAAAAACTTATTCTTTATAAGTTATTCATTTTAGCATTCTCTGCAATTATTATTAACATAAATTTGCTGTAACTATTATCGTTTCATAATTATAAACCAAAAATGAAAAAAAATAAATACATTTTTTTCTCGAATAACAATGATTTTATAGAAAATATTTTCAAACAAAATAATCTCATTTCTTTATTGTCTTCAATATTTGTTCAAATGTTTTTGTGATATTTTTCATATTTAAGAAAATATTGGCAAAAAACAAAAAACAGTTAAGGTAAACGCCCACTTCCGGTGTACGAAATTTTACCAAAAGCTTTTCAGTTCTTCAGATTACCAAATAAGACGGATGTTGAAAGTTTCATATCAATTGCTCTATTAGTTTTTGAGATACAGCGCGCACAGACAGACACACACACACACACACAGACACACACACACACAGACACAAAATTTTTTTTTCCAGAAATTGTTGAAATGGCATCTAGGGACCCCAAAACGGATATTTCCGCAAAAAAAATTTTTGAAAAAAAAATCACGATCACAATACTTTCTCGTACTTCGTAACGGAGAAAGTAAAAATTGTGTGTGTGTGTCTGTGCGCGCGGTATCTCAAAAACTAATAGAGCAATTAATATGAAACTTTGAACAGCCGTCTTATTTGATAATCTGAAGAACTGAAAAGCTTTTGGTAAAATTTCGTACACCGGAAGTGGGCGTTTACCTTAACTGTTTTTTGTTTTTTGCCAATATTTTCTTAAATTTGAAAAATATCACAAAAATATTTAAACAAACTTTGAAACCAACAAAGAAATTAACATCTTTTGCTTGAATTCATTTTTCATAAAATTATTTTTATTTGAGAAATTTTTTTTTACTATTTGTATTTTAATTTTTGGTTTATAATTATAAAACAATAATAGTTACAGCAAATTTATGTTAATAATAATTGTAGAGAATGCTAAAATGAACAACTTATAAAAAATAAGTTTTTTTCGAAATCCCTTAGTTTTTGAGTAAACTGAGTTTTTGAATTTGAAGTATAATTTTTCTCTTTCATAATTTTGACGTTTTAAACGTCAGTTTTATCCGAGTTTACACAACGCTCGATGTACATTGAACATATGATTTCAATTGAAAATAAACCATAAAAAACATAAATATAAATGGCTATGATACCATCAAGTCGGAGAAAGTAACATGATGGCCACATCACCATTTTATTTTAAGTTGTCCGATGCACCGTAAAGAGGCGCGCGGTCATATTTACTAAAGTTTTTACAATGTTAGATGTCCGTCTCTAAAATGTAAAAAAAAATATATAAACCATCAAGATACGAGGTGTGGCAATTTAGTTTCGAGACTGATTTTTTTTTTAACGAACGTTTTCAGAAGAGTGCTGAAGATGACGAGCGCTCCGGGCATCCCGTGACTTCAAACAGTGACTTGAACGTTCAAAAAGTGACCAAGATGGTTCAAAAAGACTGTCAATTAAGTATTAGGGCCATTGCTGAATATGTGATCATTAATAAAGAAACTGTGAGACAGAATTTGCAAAAAGGGGCCCGAAATGTGGAAAGAGAACTCCTGGATCCTCCATCTTAAGACAATGCGCCGGCTCACAGCGCACACTCTGTCAAGGACAATTTGGCCAAAAATCAGGTCACAGTAAACGTTAAAACTTTACGTTTTCAAAGTTTGAAGATTTTAAATTGCGATTTTGATTTTTTACATTCTAGAATGTTAAGTAATTAAAAAAAAAATATTACGAATTTTCTTGGTAAATTAACACAAAATGCAAAAATTGCATTTACAGTTCGCATATTTTAAAATCGCGATTTTGATTTTTGAAATAGCATAACTATCAAATGCATTTTCCGATTCTGATGATTCAAACGTCAAAATATGGCATGTTTAGTGTCATTTCAAAACGTATTTCAAAACTTAAAATTAAAATTAAATCAATATGCACTAATTGCATTTTGTTAAAGCTTGAATTTTTTAAAATCGCGAGTTTGATTTTTGAAACTGCATAACTGCTGAACGCACTATCTGATTTTTATTACTTCAACGTCAAAATGTGTCAAATTTAGTGCAATTAAAAAGTTAGTTAAGAAATATTTTCGTAAAATCAATGCAAAACGTCAAAGTTTCAAGTTTTTAAAGTCACGATTTTGATTTTCTTAAATTATTATTATTATTTTAATTGCATAACTGCAGAACGCGTTGTCCGATTTTGATGACTCCAACGTCAAATTTTGCCAAATTTGGTGCAATTTAAAAGTTGGTTCATATTTTCGTCAAATCAACGCAAAATGTCACGTTTTCAAAGTTCGAAGATTTAAAAATGGGATTTTGATTTTTTTTAAATTGCAGACCAGCCAAACCCGTCTGATTTTGATGATTCAAAAGTCAAAATATGGCGTGTTTAGTGTAATTTTAAAACGGATTATAAAACATTCTCTTAAAATTAAATCAAAATGCAAAATTTGTACTTTTTTTAAGTTTGAATATTTTAAAATCGCGATTTTGATTTTTGAAATTGCATAACTGCGGAACGCGTTGGCTAATTTTGATGTCTCCAACGACAAAATGTGCCATATGTAGTGCAATTTAAAAGTTGGTTAAGAAATATTTTCGTAAAATCAATCAAATTTCACGTTTTCCGTTTGAAGATTTTAAATATCGATTTTGATTTTTTTAAATTGCAGAGCAATGATTTCGATAATTTAAATGTCAAAATATGGCTGATTTAGTGTAATTTGAAAACAATTTATAAAATGTTCTCGTAAAATTGCATTTTTTTTAAGTTTAGATGTTTTAAAATCTCGATTTTGTTTTTTTTTTCAAACTGCCGAATGCGTTGTCCGATTTTAATAATTCGAACGACAAAATGTAAAAAAAATAGTAATAGACGTTTTTGTAAAATCAACGCAAAACGTCAAAATTTCAAAGTTCGAAGATTTTAAAATAGGATTTTGATTTTTTTAAATTGCAGACCAGCCAAACCCGTCTGATTTTGATGATTCAAAAGTCAAAATATGGCGTGTTTAGTGTAATTTTAAAACGGATTATAAAACATTATCTTAAAATTAAATCAAAATGCAAAATTTGTACTTTTTTTAAAGTTTGAATATTTTAAAATCGCGATTTTGATTTTTGAAATTGCATAACTGAGAAACGCGTTGTCCGATTTTGATGACTCCCAACGACAAAATATGCCATATGTAGTGCAATTTAAAAGTTGATTAAGAAATATTTTCGTAAAATCAATCAAATTTCACGTTTCCAAAGTTCGAAGATTTTAAATATCGATTTTGATTTTTTTAAATTGCAGAGCAGTGATTTCGATAATTGAAATGTCAAAATATGGCTGATTTAGTGTAATTTGAAAACAATTTATAGAATGTTCTCGTAAAATTGCATTTTTTTAAAGTTTAGATGTTTTAAAATCTCGATTTTGTTTTTTTTTTCAAATTGCCGAATGCGTTGTCCGATTTTGATAATTCGAACGACAAAATGTAAAAAAATAGTAATAGACGTTTTTGTAAAATCAACGCAAAACGTCAAAATTTCACGTTTTCGAAGTTCTAATATCTTTAATTTTGTTTTTGTTTTTATTTCAGAACGGGCAAACGTGATCTATGATTTGATAATTCAAATATCAAAATGTGGAAAATTCATTGTAATTTTAGGATGGATTAAAAAATTATCCCGTTAAATAACACTTGCGTAATCGTTCACATATTGTTTCATACCTAGTAGTAAGTACCCTATGTCAAATATACATAAATTATAACCCTAGCCGTGTGTGACTGTATGGCTCAGGCCTATGTCAAAAAAAAAAAATAACGCACTTTTTAAAGTTGTACGATTTTAAAATCTCAAATTTGATTTTTTAAATTACACAACTACCGAACGCGTTGTCCGATTTTGATGGTTCTAAAATCAAAATGTTGTAAATTGAGTGCAATTTAAAAACTTTTTTTAAGATTTTCGTTAAATGAACTTGTTTTGTTTTTTAAATTACAGAACAGGTAAACGTGTCCTCCGATTTGATAACTCAAAAGTCAAAATGTGGAAAATTTACTGTAATTCTAGAACGGATTATAAAATTTTCTCGTTAAATTAACACATGCGAAAATTGCACTTTTTTAAATTGAAAATTTTGATGATACTAATATCAAAATAATAATAATAGTAATAATTTTTTTTCAACAAGTTAATAATTTCATAATGGAAACATCATATTTATGTTACAGAATAAATTCAATGTGTACAGTTAAGCATAGAAATATAAATGCACTAGTACTATACAAATTAGTAAAATAAATAAAGAAAGAAACAATAAAATAAAATTAAAAACAATTAAAATAAAATAGTTCTACAATAATAATAACACAACAATAAATTATAAATAAATAAATAATCCAAGCATACAATGTGGATAATTTAGTGCAATTTAAAAACTGGTGAAAAATGGCGATGTGGCCATCATGTTACTTTCTCCGATTTGATATCATATCATTTATATTTACGCTTTCTCTGTTCATTTTCAATTTAAATCGTATTTTAAATGTACATCGAGCGTTTTGTGGAATCGGTTGAAACTGACGTTTAAGACGTCAAAATTATGAAAGATGGAAAAATTATACTTCTAATTCAGAAACTCAGTTTACTCAAAAACTAAAGAGATTTCGAAAAATACTTATTCTTTATAAATGGTCCATTTCGGCATTCTCTACAATTATTATGAATATCAATTTCATATAACTATAGGGTTTTCCATTAAGAGGGCCCCTATTTGAAATGTAAATAAAACGAGCAATTGATGAGATATCAAAGATCTGTTTATTGTGGGTTGAAGGTGACACTATACCATTAAATACCATTAATAATGGAACAGAACAACATTCAGATGGCTACCTCTGAAACGCCGGCACGAATGGAGACGCTGGGCCCAATTTTCCATCACTTTTTCACACAAATCTGTCGATATGTCAGCAATGGCTCTTTCAATATTGGTTTGGAGCTCCTCCAATGTTGTTGGTTTGTTGCTGTAGACCACTGACTTAACGTACCCCCAGACAAAAAAGTCTAGGGGCGTTAAATCGCACGAACGAGGCGGCCAATTGGTTGGGCCGTGTCTTGAATTGTTTGGCCGGCTGTATGGCATGTGGCCCCGTCTTGTTGGAACCACATATTGTCCACATCCAAATTATCCAATTTTTCCCAAAAATAATTGTTAACATCCCCCGATAGCGATCGCCGTTGACCGTGACGGCATTTTCTGCATTGTTGAAAAAGACATAAGGGCCAATGACTCCGCCGGCATGAAAACCACACCAAACAGTGAGTTTTAATGGATACAAAGGTGACTGGTTTATTTCCTGAGGATCTTCCCTTGCCCCAATGCGACAGTTATATTTATTAACAAAACCGTTTAGCCAAAAATGAGCCTCGTCGCTCAGGATGATTTTTCGATGAAAATCATTATCCATCTCCATCTTGTCTAAGGCCCAATTGGTGAAATTTCTGCGCAGCAAATGGTCATTCGGCTTCAATTCTTGGGTTAGAACGATCTTATACGGGTGTAGGCCAAGTTCTTTCCGCAAAATCCGCCACAATGTTGTTTGGCTGTTCCCCAACTCCTGAGAACGGCGTGGAATCGATTTTTTTTGGTTGTTCGGCTACAGAAGCTCGTACAGCGCCAATATTTTCTTCGCTCCTGGCGGGTCTTGCTCTTTTCGGCACGGGAACATCCAATAATGAGTGGGTCGACTCGAATTTAGCCACTAAACGAACCACAGACCGTTTATCCGGACGATTATAACGACCAAAAATCGGAGTCAAGGCACGTAAAGTTGCGGTGACCGAACTCAAATGTTCGTAATAAATTTTAATAATTTGCAAACGTTGCGCACACGTGTACTTCACCATGATGAAATGGTATAATGTCTCGAATAAATTAACGTTTATAATATGGAGCTAACTTCACACATTCAAATAGCAGCTATTCAAAACAGGGGCGTCCCTATTGGAAAACCCTTTATTATAGTTTCATAATTATAAACCAAAAATGAAAAAGAAGTAATGAAAAATTTTGAAATGGCATCCAGGGACCTCAAAACGGATATTTCCGCAAAAAAAATTGAAAATTTTTTCACGATCACAATATTTTCTCGTACTTCGTAACGGAGAAAGTAAAAAATATCCAACTCTACTAGAAAATTGTCTACTGATGTTTGTCTATTTGAATTCACAAAATTATTGCAAATAAATATGTCGCCACAAAATACGTCTAATAAGTGCGCGTCATCGCCGCGGGCTCGGGGTGTGCAGGATCAGTGTTGCCAGATTGGGGGTTTCTTCCCCAAAATTGGGTGAATTATTGCTTTGGGGTGTATTTTGGGGAACTTCAATCAATGGGGTACTTTTTGGGGTGCGAATTTTATACGGGGGTATTTTTGGGGAAATTAATTAACATGTTATTACATTTGCTAGAAATCATCATTATCAATAGTGCACAACCATAAAGAAGTCAGTAATTTTCCTCAGCGATGAGGAAAAACCTGTGACATCATTTATGGAAGTTGTCCGGGATTCTATTATTGCCATTTTCGTAATTTTGTGACCCCCAATGAGATGCTGCACTTTCATTTAAAAATTTACTAAAATTTTCGATTTTTTTGGTCGGCATTTTTTATTTTTAGGCCCGAATTTGTTATTTTCTGAACTATATTTCAACCTGAATTATTCATTTTTATTTTTTTAGTTTTTGATTTTTTGTCCATTACCTTTATTAAACATTTTCGCGTTTCTGGTTGGCCATTTATTTTGAGCTAGAGTTATTTTTGGGACTGAAAATGGCAAATTATTTTTCTTTTGCTTGATTTTTCAATTTTTTGGTCTGCATGTTTTTTTTAGGCCAGGAATTTCATTTTTTTGCTTATATTTTAGATGTTTGGTCTGCATTTTTGATTTCTTTGTTCTAATTTTTAGAATGTTTTGAAAAAATATTTTGATTTTGGTCTGTTGAAATTTTTGTTTTTTTGTCTACATTTTTCATTTTTCGATTTTTTTAGTTTTTTTTGTCTTAATCATTAATTTGAACAAATTTTTGATTGGTCTACACTCTAAATTTTTAACATGAATTGTTGATTTTTATGGGCGATTTTTGTTTGTTTTGGGGGTATTTTCGAGTTTTCGTACAAAGTTTTTGATTGTTTTCGATTTTTTTTTTAACCTGAATTATTGTTTCTATGGGCGAATTTTTTTAATTACTTGCAAGTTTAGAGTTCCGGCAATTTATTTTGGGATAAAGTTATTTTTGGGGCTGAAAATGGTAAATTACTTTTCTTTTGCTTGAATTTTCAATTTCTCAGTCTGCATTTTTTATTTTTTACATCAGGATATTTGATTGATTTTAGATGTTCGGTCTGTGTTTTTCATTTCTTTGTTCCAAATTTTATTTTTCCCGAGAGTCTAAATGTTCGATTTTTTGCCTATATCTTAGTTTTTTTAAACCTTAATTATTAATTTTAACGAGCGATTTTTTTATTGGTCTATACTTTAGATTTTTAACCTGAATTGTTGATTTTTGTGTGCGAAGTTTTGGCCGGTATTTTAGGGTTATTTTGACAATTTTTTCATTTTTTGCCCATCATTTCAGGTGTTTTAAGCTGAATAATTGTTTTTATGGCCGAATTTTTTTAATGATTTTTGAGTTTAGAGTTTCGGCAATTTACTTTGAGGTAAATAGTTATTTTTGGGGCTGAAAATGGTAATTTTTTTTCCTTTTGCTTGAATTTTCAATTTTTAGTCTGCATTTTAAATTTTTAGACCAGGGTTTTTGAATTTTTTTTGCCTATATTTTAGATGTTTTTGGCATTTAAACCAAAATTTTCGAATATTTAGTTGAAATTTTCTCTTTTTTCAATTCGTTTACCAATGCTTTTAGTTCTGTTACCTTAATTATTAATTTTAATGAGCGAATTTTTGATTGGTCTTTTCTTTAGATTTAAATGAATTTTCAAGTTTTTGTTTTTTTAAACACTGTAATTTACATTTTGCAGACTGAATTTTTGATATTTTTAGCTTGTATTTGGTTTTTGTATGAATTTTTGGTTATATTTTAATTTTTTTGTTTTAATGTTTTTGATTTAATTATAGTGGTTGTTTTAAGATAAAACTAATGTACTGTGATCTTTAGCTAGAAAATACAGCCTGCGCGATTTTTAAATATTTCGATTCGATTTTAGATTTTTTTTTCGAAAATTTTTAAAATCAAAAGATTATTTTTGCAGCCAATTTAGTTTTTTAGTAATTGTTAAATATAATACTTTTGCCCGGAATGAAACTGATCACCCGGTATAACTGGAACTGTTTAGAAATTATGAAAAAAAATGCGAACAATTTTAAATAGTTAATTAGCGAGGCTTTCCGAAAAAAAAGAAGAATTATTTTAATTATTTGAGGGATACCACAGCACGATTAAATATTTTTCTAATTTTTTTAAATGGCCCTTTGGTACTACCTACATATTTTCGGAAAACGGAGCTATAAAACTTTTTTTTGTGCAAATTTCGTAGACTTCAGCGCGCCTTCTCTAATTCCTGTGTTGCCAGATTAGGGAGTTGTCCCTAAAATGGGGGTAAAAAAATCGAAGGGGTATTTTTTGGGGTGGGTATTTTATGCGAGGGGTAATTTTGGGGGGTTTTTATGAAATATTTGGGGAAAATTAAAAATTACTCCTGGCAACACTGTGCCAGAACCTGTTCAGCACAAAATGCATGTTCAGAGCGCGACCTCTCCAGCACCCCTCGAGCCGCGCCCCACCCCACGGTAGCCGCAATATCCTAACGAAATGCCGTGCGCTCGGTGCGCTACATGGAAGCTGGCTCCTTTAACTGGTGAAAAAGTATTTTAAAAATTAATTATAAATTCTGGCTGAGCTTGAAACTAGAGGTAGTGCCATGGCTCCTTGGCTCAACATAACCAGCCGCCCCTGTTAAAATCTATTGCTAACCCGTTCTTCCTGTTAGTTCCTCCTTTTGGTTTTTCGTGGGCACCAGTTGGACTGTCCATTCCAGTCTGGCAGCGTGTCCCACCCAGTTTCACTTGAGCTCGCCAATACGTTCCGCAACATCGGTCATCCTGGTTCTTCTATGGATTTCCTCCATTCCGTTAGCGCAGACAGACTGTATTGTACTCTCAAACAAATTTCTGTTAAAAATTGGTCTGAATAAAGATGTATGAATATATAACAATAAAAAGATAATAATCCAAGATCAAACTGGAGGAAGTAAATTTAATAACTTGCGCATGTTGGATTTAGAAATTGTCTACCTCCACATATAATTTATTCAATATTTAGTCGAAAATACATGTAATCCCCATTCGCACGCACAAAAGGCCTTTTCCCCTCATTTCCAAGACCACGCTAAGAATTTATGCAGTGAACAAAACAGAAGGAAACAAAAGGCTCCTCCTTCTCCGGACTTGTCATTTTTAAGGAAAGCAATACATCACGGGGAATTAGCTTATATAAGCAGGGGAAAATTTTCTTCCTGCGTTTTCGCAACACGCGGACGAGGATCGCGGCTGCACTGTTCTTGCCTCTGGTCCTTATTGAGTTGCCAGAAGGACGGAAAATTCCGAGCGTAGAATCGCCCCGCCTCCGTGAAATGTCTTTGTCGTGTGCTAATTTGCAATATTGAGAAGTACTTCTGGAGCACGAGTTTATTTCTTGGGTAATTACACCGCTATTCTGCAGTTGAAAGTGAGATTTAAGTTTACTTGTAAACGTTTAGAGTAATTGTGTTAGCTGGTTTAACAAGGTTTTTTAAAGAATATTCTTGGATAAGGATCTCATTTAAAGTTAGTGCTCAATATTTTCTATTCTGAAAGTTTTTAGTGTTATATTTTAAAATTATACATTTAATTTATGTAAAATAAATCGGACTAATTAATTTGCTTACTTAAAAAAAATAAGAATTTTTTTGATTTCAGACATAATCATGATGTTTGTAGGTTGACCGCATCACAAGATGTAATATCAGCTTGTATGTAATATGCCCTCAACAGAGTTCTTCAGTCGAAAGGTTTTTGTTTACTCCTTCGTTTTTCCAACTCTGCGAGCGCACATACACAATTTGCTTCATGTCTAGTTAAAACCCTAGTTTTTTTTTTATTTCGCTTGCACTGGGGCATGTGTTCATTAAAACGTTTTTAATGTAGTCAGTTAATCCGCGCCATGTTCATTATCCTTGGCGCGGAAAATTGGGGCCACGATGTAATAAAAACGCAAACCTAAAAACATGGATGAATTTTTAACGTGCCGAATGTATATAAGCGGATAAATGCAGAATGAATACTTGTGGTCGCCGTCAATTATAAATATTTCGGTCGTAACATGCACCGTTATTCCTGTTGACACAATTTAATCTGGTTCAGCTTTATTTCGCAATTTGGCCATATAAAATATACGTTATACATCCTTTATATCAGCGCTTCTCAGGATTTTCTGGCGGACACTAAAATGGTTAACAATGGCTGGCAATAAATGCGAAACCCACAAGTTTACATTTCTATGCTCTGTCCTATCTGTAAATGTGATTTAAGAAAGTACAAGAGTGCCTCCGAATTATGTGTTTTATCCAAGTGGGCCTCGACCAGATACGTTTGAGAAATACTCCTTTATACTTATAAACTTAAGGGCATTGGATACCGACGAAGAAATAGAAATGTAAACAAACCAACCCCTTGCTCTTGCATCTAACCCGCGAAACCCCTAGAAGAGCACCATATGTGATATTAATGTAGTGAGACAAGGATGTGGTCGTCAAGAGTGGACCAGCCACTTGAATGAAATTTTGGCGCTCAGCACTATTATACTTATTTGATTTGACTGACTATTAGAATCTTGTGTATGTTTGTAAAAAGGAGGGACCGTCTTATCTGAAGTGACGAGAGATTTGTGTAAATTCATGATCGAAAAATCTCAGCTCCAAGCGCGCTTGTTCCGAGTATTTCCGTAGTGTTCGCTTCGATGATGAATTCACTATTCTTGCTATTTTTTGCAAAATTGACGTATAATTTTTTTAAGGAAGTTTTTTGTTATTTCCAATATTTTTCTAAATATGAAAAATATTACAAAAATATTTTAACAAAAGTTGAACACTTTGTGAAAAATGAACAAATTAATAAATATTTTAATTAACTCCTTAATTTCCGAATAAACAAAAAATTATAACATTTTGTTTTGATACAATTATGAAATTGTAATAGTTGCATGAAATTTTAATAAACAATTGTAGAAAACGCCAAAATTAACGATTTATAAGTAATTAGTATTTTACGAAATCTCACCAGTTTTTGTATAAAATCGATAAATATGAAAAATATCTCGAAAAAAACAATACTATACATAAATCGGATAAAGTAATGATGGTGGCCTCATATTTTTTCAATACCTAAATACTATATTAAAAAACCAGTTCGATAAGTGCAAAAAAAAGGCCTTATGAACGAGTTTTTTACAGTATTTTTCTATTTTGCCCCTTTTATTCCATTTCTGAATTAAAAAATCGACCATAAATATTTAGAAAATTGTATGGTGGTTGGTAGCACTAATAATTGACATTACAATTTGAAATTAGTTTGCGATTTCCACACATCACATACCCTCAAAACTATCTCACCGAAAATTTAGCACAGGTTGACGACTCTGAATTTGAACGGTGCCAACCTTGAAAAATTAAATTATTAAAGCACTCGGCGAGCCATTAACGAACCCATATGAGTGCGTTAATGACTCCGTTTTAGACGCAAATTAGAAAACATATATTTATATAATTTTTTTTTTTACTTGGAAAATAACCATATTTAGTTTTAAACTTGATTCTCATTGATCACTTGACAAAACATGATTTAATATTTCAAAACCGATTAAATGTAAGAAATATAACTTGATATGTACATTCCTTGAAAATGGCTTGCAGCCGAAAGTACTAGGAATTAATAATTTAATAAGTGAAACATATCAAGTGATTTTTCTTAAATTTATTCGTTTTTTAAATAAAAAAAAAAACATATTTAATTTGTATTTCAGAAGGGAGGTTAGGGAAATTGATTTATCTAATCAGTGATTTCTTGCTTTTCTAGAGTCTATTCATTCTAGTGACATGTGACTAAGGAAAAAGTATTTTAAAAGTTTTACCATTTTGTTACTTAATATCTCTGTATCTCTGGCATTCTGTAATAAAAAAAAATACGCAAAAAAATTTCATTTTAATTTTAAATTAATTTTCTACGAAAATTCGTTGATGAGTATGATTGATAAAATAACAAGATCACCCTTCCTGTTATATTAAGCTGTCCCTGATTTTGGTAGTAATGATTATTCCTATTTAATTTCATTGTATCATCATTTGTCCTGAAAACGAAACATTGCTGCTGCTTTACATCGTGTTTCGTATTGCCTACGTTTTGAAAAATTTACTCTTCCCACCAATAAATTTGAAAACAATTGAAGTATTCTACATTATTGGCGTCTACATGTGATACCATCATGGCCTACTTTTCAAAGTGAACAATAATAGTAGATTGTATATCAAGGTGTCTACGCTAAACCGTTTGTTAAAAGTTTACGGCATTGTCGCTCAACACAAGAATAAATCAGTTCTCCTTATGTGAAATATTTCCAACTAAAAATTTATTATTTTAAATGGAACACCCTATATATTATTAAAATTTTGGATTCCTCGTTTAAATTGCAACATATTTTGTGGGAACTTTGTGTACACTTTTCTCTAGTTTTTTTTTTTAATTTTAACCTCAAAAATGCATCTTGAAATCTGCCTGAAACTTCTCGTAAGAATAAGATAGAAATATGATTTATATCTCTGACTGTACCTAGAGGATGCCTCTATGAGCAATATAATTGGAAACTGTCAAAGAAACTGTCAGGCAGATTTAAAGTTGCCCTTTTGAGGACAGAATTTCAGAAATAATTAATTTTCTTGAAAACTAAAATAGATGTGTACAAACGTTCCTGCAAAATATATTGAAATTTTTAATTTCGGATACAGTTTCGAAAATATGAAAAAATATTATTTAAATAATAAATTTTAAATAAATTACCCCAGGGTACGACGGATTTTTTTTTCTAAATTACAGATTCAAAGTTGCCCTTTTGAGGACAGAATTTCAGAAATTATTAATTTTCTTGAAAACTAAAATAGATGTGTACAAACGTTCCTACAAAATATATTGAAATTTTTAATTTTTAATTTTTAATATTTAATTAACCTTGTTAGCACATTTGTTAATTGACTCAATCTATCCGTCACCGCCATAATCTAAACATATTTTTTGCATTAATGCACGAGATACAAATTATTAATTTCATTTCTTAATTTTGTAGTACATTGCAGGCTCATCTAAAATATTTCAATGAAATACGCAGAAATCGACGAAAAGCCCTCGGGCAGATAGCCGGTTGTCAGGACCAAAGAGAAATTTTAATCATAAATACAGTTTATTTAATAATTCCACACAACTGTTTTTGTATGAGTCGTTAATCCCTCTTGTCACGAAAGAGGTAAATGTTTAGTAACACCACTGTGTAATTTCGATAACGCGGCTAAAGTTACAGCGAGAAACCGCCTTGGGAACGCCTCCTCTCACATGCACAGCCTGTTAAACAAGAAAGCCGCAGAGGGCGCACCACGACAGAGTATTAAAATGAATAACTTATTAGTCAAATTTCGGATACAGTTTCGAAAATATGAAAAAATATTATTTCAATAATAAATTTTAAATAAATTACCCCAGGGTACGACGGATTTTTTTTTCTAAATTACAGCAATATTAGTATTAAAATTGTTTATAAACATTATTATAAAAAAAATAAATCCGTGCTACTCTTTAGAACATATTTATAGAGGTGAATTCAAAATTTCACTTTTAAGTCTTTATCCGTTTGTGAATGTTTTAAATGAATTTCGAGGTACGCTCCAAGTTAACGCTCTTGGAACTCTCAAATTTTTGTTTTGCTTTGCGACTTTTTTCAAACAAATATTTTTGATAGTTCCGGATAGTTCTGATTGGTGTTTCCTGTAGTTCTTTGTGAGTTCTATCCATAGTTATCATGAAATATTTAGATTCAACCAATATTAAGTGAGTAATATGAATTTGAATATGTCGAATTTCCAACTTTGAAAATTTTTATCTCTGGAAATTTAACAGAACTCTTTTTTAAAAGTATCAGGAACTATAGTACTAACCCAAACACATCTTAAAACTAGTTCAGAACTATTCGATAACAATGTTGGGGTGCGGTGTCAAGTTGGTACCCCATTTTTCAAAAATTTCCTGACAGCCCAATTTTACAGAACTCTTTTTTAAAAGTTGATAGTACTTCTAGATACATCAAAAGGAATTGAGAACTCTATTCAGAACTATCAGAACTCTTCACTGGGGTGCCAACTTGACACACTCGAATCAATCCGCATCTATTTTCACTTTCGATAATTGTCACCCTAAAGCTAGATTCGAAAGTGGTACCAACTGTCACCGAAAATTCAATCTCAAATTAGAAAAGAGTAGGATGTTACAAATGCGAAAGAGGAGAATTAATTTTAAACAATTAAACATTTTAGATAATCGAGAAAAATATGTTTTATTGTGCATACAAATGTACAGTTAAATTCTTAATTCGCCGATTTGAAACGAAACGACTAAGCGTGCCTTAAAATTACCCTCTTCACGTATTTTTAATGGGATTACCTGTGCAACTTCCCCTCGCTTATGCAAACTGCAACTTTTTTTCGTGTGGGTAAAGTAGCAGAAAATACTTTGGAAACAGTTCGCATACTAAATCAAGTTATGGAATTATAAAATAAGAGAAAATTAACCTTCTGGGAGAGCAGCTAAAGTTTACAACAGATATAATTCATTTACGAACTTCCACGCATAAATGTCCGCCGTTACTTTACTTTGCGGGTAATGCAGAATTTAAATATGCATCAGGAAACTTTTCTCTGCCGTGCTCCAAAGGCGATCACAAGCGCGCGTCTTTTTTGATGTGCAGAGGAATAATATCGGAGAATAGCGGTAATAATAATAATATACTTTCATTTCGTAACGAGCAAAGTTCAAGCGAATTTCCTCGTCCGACTCTTCCTGGTTTCAATCGGCAATACCGTGATATTATATCCTGGAACAGGGATTCTCAAATTTTTTAAGTTTTGTACCACATAAATAAGGATGGCTAAAAAGCAGGGGCGGCTCGTTATATGGAGCCAAGGAGCCATGGCACTACCTGTAGTTTCAAGCTCAGCCAGAATTTTTAATTAATTCTTAACACATTGGCTGCCAACAAGTTTCGTTGTAAAATGTCAAAAAAAGTTTTCTTTGTTTTTAAGTTTTACTTTATAAAATAAGTAAGAATATGCTTATTTAATTCATTTTGATGCATTTTTTGCTAAATAGTAAGTTTAAAGTAGGTACTCACTGTCAGTCATCGGCGACTGACGCGGCCCCATTGTAACACTTCAGTGTCAGTCACCGGTGACTGACAAAGCGGTCAACGTGTTAAAACACTTTTTCGCCAGTTTAAATGTTAAACAACGCCTGCATAACTTTAATGAAACTTTTTTGTTTTCCGTGTGTATTGTTTTGATGTCTGGGACAAAATGTAAACACACGATAAATCGAAAGTACGCATAAATCATATTTTCAGCTTGTTTGAATTCGGCTCTTTGAAATTATGAACCTTTACTTTACAACTTAAAATAACCTTGTGCCATGAAGATCAATCGTTCTTTCTTTCTTCAAAAAAGAAGGCGGGGGCTTCCCCATATTGTAGTAATTCTAACCAAATGAATTGTTTTATTTATGTATCTACTAAATCTAAAGTTGTCGAAACTGTCGGCGCAAAAGGTGAAACAATAAGGTGATCCCAACAAAGTTAATGGTTTTATTTTAATTCTTTTTCAAATTAGTTTCTCATTTTTGAACAATTAAAGCGAAAATAAAAAACAATGTTTTGCTATTCATTTTTTTTTTAAATTACTTTGAAGTGATTTTTGAGACTAATTTAAACCACTTTCTTACTAGAATATTCCGCATTTTTTTATTATTAAACCTGTATTTTTGATTTTTTTTAATCTAAATTTTTGATCTTTTGACCTAAATATTCTTTATTTTGGCATAAATTTTCGATTTTTTGGTCCGTATTTTTGATTTTTGACCTGTATATCCGATTTTTTTTTGTCTAATTTTTTTATTATTTGGCCCAAACATTATTTATTTTGACCTAAAAAACTGTTTATTTAATTAATAATATTTTCGACTGTTTTTGGTTTTCCCGACGAATTTTTAATTTTGAAGTATTTTTGGTCAAAATATGTTGTCTTTGTATTTTCGATTTTTTTTTTTTTGGTCTAAATTTTTGATCTTTTGTACAATTTTCTCAGATTCGTAATTTTTTTAGAGATACTTTGTGTATTATAAAGGGAAATTCCCATAAATAAATAAATCTCTAATTATTCTTTATTTTGACCTAAATTTTCGATTTAATTGTTAAAATTTTTGGTTTCTTGGTCCGCATTTTTTATTTTTCGAGCCGAAATTTTAATTCTAGTTCCAAATTATTGTTTTGATTTTGATTAAAATATCTATAACCTGAATTATTGATTTATACGCGAGATTTTTTTTATTTTTCCCGGTATTTTCGAGTTTTATTTGTTGAAATTTTCGATTTTTTAGCCTCCATTTATCATCTTTAGGACCGAATTTTCTATGCAATGTCTAAATTTTCGACTTTCTGGCCAACATTACAAATTTTTATTATTATTTTTTTAATCTTTTGACCTAAATTTTTCTTTATTTTTCATTTCATTTCATTTATTTAATCCTACCTAACTTTTCGATTTTATTGTCAACATTTTCGATTTTTGACCAACATTGCAGATTTTTCTTTTCTTTTATCTTTTGCCCTAAATTTTTTCTTTCCTTGGTTCACCATTTTTATGTTTATACCTAAATTTTGTATCGGATATTTTAGATTTTTAGTCTATTTTTTTATCCAATATTTTAGATTTTTAACTTGGATTAGATTTCATTTCGTGAGTTTTTTTTATTTTTTTGGGGTATTATTTTCGAATTTCTGATCAGAAACTTATTTTTGGCAAATTATTTTGCTTCTACTTAAGTTTTTAATTTTTTCTCTGCTTTTTTTTATTTTCAGATCAGGATTCTTGATTCTTTGGCCCATATTTTAGAATTTTCTGTTCCAATTCTTTTTATTTTTCTTTATTTTGACCAAAATATTCGATTGGTTTGTAGAAATGTTCGATTTTTTTTGTCTGCAATTTTTATCTTTACACCCGTTTTCGGTGTTTTGTCTAAATTTTCACCTTCGTAGGCACTACTTTTTGGCCGATATTTTGTATTTTCGATTGTTTTGGTTTCAATTTTAGGTCTTTCGGCGGAAAATTTCTTCATTTCGACTTAAATTTTCGATTCGTTTGTTAAAAATTTTGATTTTTTTGTCTACCACTTTGATTTTTGGGTACGAATTTTAGATTTTTGGTCTTAATTTTTTATTTTTTGTCCCATATTTTAGATTTTTTTAACTTGAATTATTGATTTTATTGTGCGAAATTTGTATTTTTGCTATTATTTTCGAATTTCTCGTTAGAACTTATTTTAAGCTAAAAAGAGTTATATTTAGGGCTGAAAATGGCAAATTATTTTTCTTTTGTTTGTATTTTCAATTTTTTGGTCTGCATTTTTATTTTTAAACCAGGATTTTTGATTTTTTGGCCGATATTTTAGATCTTACGCTGTTTTGTGCCAAATTTTTGATTTTTTGCCCAAAATATTCGATTGGTCTAGGAAGATGGTTCTTTGTTTCTTCGAAAAGGGGGGTCCCCCCCTTGTATAAGTGGCTTTACCATCAACATGTTCCACGAGCCGCCACTGCTAAAAAGTATCGCATAATGATCTTTATAAAAAAATGCAACTAGTGATGGCATTGAATTTCTGAATAAAGCATTTTTCCTCTACTTATAACTTTTTTTATTCAATATATCCATATTTTCGAATTATACTGATTGTGAACAATATGTTTTTTTTTGTTACTTCTGTAAATAAAAGTTCGGAATCATTATATGTTACATATTTCGTACATCCATAAAAATGTTAGCAAAATTAGAATACCTATCTGATTACAAAAGTCTTCGTTTTTTTTTAATCTATTTGTAGATTAGTTATGAACAAAGTTCACATTGAGCAGCTCCGACCGTTCGTAATCTTTCTTTGTTATATTTACAAATGATGAATTGTTTGCAAAATTAAGAATAGACATTTCCCAGTTAATAGACACGACGACTTGAGCTCGGTCTTATCATCCGAGGATAAATATAGAAACTCTTTCAGATGAAACCCGACGGCAATTTAGCGAACACACTTATATCCGGGACAGTGTGGATATAAATGACGGAAACTTTATATCAAGTTTCATATAATGGCGCGTTATTTTCGCGTGGCCATGCCATCGACCTTAAACGCCCCGACAAAGAAATTCCATTCCCTTCGCTCCGATGACTGAACTGGTGTCCAAGTGTTACAAACATACAACAGGGAGGCATAAAAGTTAATAACTACGGCCGGCAATTTATTATCTCGAGGCTACAAACATGGAGACGTTAGAGAGACAGATAAAAGGAACTATTTCAGTTAAGTGAGTTTCTATTGTTGGTTAAGAACAAAAGAGACAGGAGTTGCCTTTAATTGGTCCAATTGCATCTCCAGAGGCTTCATCTTGTTGGAACCAAATTGAGTCATCGTTAAGTAATCAAGACATTAAAGCTATTATATTTATTCCAAACAAAAACAAATAAACTTGCTTTTAAGTCCTTTGCAAAACATGCGAATCGAGCAGATTCCGAATGATGTCTTATGTGTTACTCCTCGCACCAGGAAATAAATTCTACGTAAGTTTTTTTGTAAAAATGTGTACTCGGAAGCAAATGGAATGTTGGATTATTTGCAATGGCTAGTACTCGAGGAGTTCTAACGAAAATTCTTATGGCAAATTGCGATTAAATGACAGGAAATGGGTATTTTCAAAATTTAATTTTTCCATTATCGAATTTTAAATTTATTTAAAAATGCCATAAATCGCGATTGTATCGAATTTGTTTATAAGAAAGAATTATTGTACCCAATGAGTAGAAATAGAAAATTGACTCAGAACTCCTGGAACTCTCAATTTTGTTTTGCTTTGCGACTTAAAAAAATATATTTTTGATAGTTCCGGATAGTTCTGATAGGTATTTCCTGTAGTTCTTTGTGAGTTCTATCCATAGTTGTTATGAAATATTTAGATTCGATCAATATTAAGTGAGTAATACGAATTTGAATATTTCGAATTTCCAACTTTGAAATTTTTTATCTCTGGAAATTCAACAGAACTCTTTTTTTAAAGTATCTGGAACTATAGTACTGACCCAAACACATCTTAAAACTAGTTCAGAACTATTCGATAACAATGTTGGGGTGCGGTGTCAAGTTGGCACCCCATTTTTCAAAAAATTCCTGACAGCCCAATTTTACAGAACCCTTTTTTTGAAAGTTGATAGTACTTCTAGATACAAAAGGAATTGAGAACTCTATCCAGAACTATCAGAACTCTTCATTGGGGTGCCAACTTGACACACTCCCGCCCGGACGGGACTCGAACCCGCATCAGCGGGGTCTAGAGGCTGGACCTCTACCCACTAGACCACCGCGGCCCTAGAAATCGTTTATTAATGAAAAATCGTTTATTAATGAAAAATCGTTTATTAATGAAAATCGTTCATTAATGAAAAACCGTTCGTTAATAAGGGCCATTAATGAACGATTTTTGATACATTTGGGTACATTAAAGTTAGCCATTAACCAACGAGCAACGGAAAAGCGATTTATGAAACAAGTATTTTACACTATTTTTTTCATCTGTATTACATGTTCTACACCATTTATAATTGCTTGACGCTTTTGGCGTTTTTAAATTGCACCAAAGCTTTTAGAGCACTTGCATCGTAATAACATTAAACCATACGATACTGTTTTGAGTGGTGCAATATTTGTTATAGACACAAACGATGAAAAAAATATTTGTATTGATAAGCAAGATGTAGATTTTTTCGATTTTGTAGAAACGTTTCATAACTAAAAAAAATACAGTAGTCAGATTTTCCTTTTGGAATTGTATATAATTTTTATGCCTATTTCAAAACAGCCATTATACCGGAACTTTGTAATATCTCTAAAAACACGCATCGTACAGAAAGATTTTCCGACTCGAAACTTCAATATCTTCGAGGGGGCATTCGTTAGTACCAAATGGCATCATTGAATAGCCCGTCAAAATTACAAAATACGTGTTTCTGTGTTATTTTTTTTTATTCTTTTGATTTCTCTTCCATTTCTTCCGATTGCGGCGCCATCTGTCGCGAGTCGAATTTTTTCGGACAAATGTAGCTTTAGACGCAGAATCCGAATCTGCGTTAAAAAGTAGGGGTTCCTATTTAATATTTCAAATTTGCCGCCCGCTCTTCCCACAGGGGGTGCGGGGTAGGCGTAATTAGGTACCAACGGATGCCTCTTCGGAGATATTAAAGTTTTGAGTCGGCAAATTTTTCTGTACGATGCGTATTTTTCGAGATATTACAAAATTTCTGCCGGTATACAGTGTCCTGCATTTCACCTCCCGTCTTCTATAGCTCATTTACTAATTAAGTTGGAATTTTGAAATTTTGCAGAATAAATTTGCATCCTAGAATGCATTTCAGGAAAATATTTTTGATTATACAGGGTGTCCCAAAAAGGTGTGACGTCATGATGATATTTTTTTTAGATTACATGCTGTATATTTTATTACTTATTTGGGTACCTTTTATAGTTGCCTATATACTCCTATAATTTTATTGAAATCGATTCAGTAATATCATCAAAAAGAATTAAAAATTTAAAAAAAGTCAGTTTTGCACCATTAGTTAAAAAAAATTAATAAAACATAAAAATTGTGTCAAAGTCAAAATAGTCTCTTGCCATTTTGTAAAATTTAAATATCAATAAATTGTTTTTCAAAGCCACCTTCGATTTTTATTCAATAAAATGGCTATTGGAATAGTTGATAAAACGAGTTTTATGCAAATAACTTTGAATGCGTTAGGAATTTCGATAGGGTTGTTATTAGGAAAAATATTTGTTTTTTTAATTCCGCATGGAATGACATAAAAATATACAGGGGCTCCAATTTAAAATAAGAAAAATAAAGTGCTAAGTTTGGAATGTTTGACACTAAATTTCGGATACCCTGTATAATTGAAATCAATTAAACTTAGTTAACGGGACTATCAGACCTTATTTAATAAGTACCTTGTATCATTTTATTAACGAGGCACTCTTTTTATTTTTTAAACCAGTAGTGCAGAACTGATTTTTTTTTAGTTTTTATTATTTTTTTGCTGATATCACTGAATCGATTTCAATAAATTTATAGGAGTATGTAGGCAGCCATAAAAGGTACCCAAATAAGCAATAAAATATGTAGCATGTAATTTAAAAAAAAATATATTATCATGACTTGTTTGATTTTCCTGAAATGCATCCTAAGATACAAATATATTCTGCAAAATATCGAAATCCTAACTTAATTAGTAACTGAGCTATAGAAGACGGGAGGTGAGATGCAGGACCCTGTATATGTCGGGAAAATTCAAGCCAAAAAGTAGCCTGTTTTTAGTTTTCATAAGCTTAAAATGGCTGTTATTTGATTTGATTGTGAATATCTAGAAAAGTCACTGATTAATATTTTTGGATTTTTATGAAATGCCAAACCCCAAATATTTCTGAACAACCCAGTAATAGTTGAAAGTAAACATTGGTTTCAAGTTTTTGAATAATCAACGCGATATCTACTTTCGAGCGCTGAAAATGTCCATCCTTGCGTTCTCTGAAAAACTAAATTTAGATTTTTGTACAATACCGAAGCCTAATAATCACTTCTGAATAATCTGTCAAATTTTGCTGTCTGCACTTATTTCAGATTTTGAAAAATTATAGCCTTTTTAATTTGTGAACGCTTAAAAATAGCCATTCTTAACTCGATGGGGAATATCTGAAAACTAGGCTATAAAACTGCTTGGGTTTTTTCTAAGACATTAAAGATCAATCATTTATGAATAATTCTGTAAAAAGTATAAGTCTGCACTTATTATTGCTGAATAAATTCGTTCCAGTTTTTATAGTCTTCACTTTTTATAGATTTTAAAAATTAAGGTTTTTTTAAATTAATAACCCTGAAAATTTCCATTCTTAACTTTGATAGTGACTATCTGGAAAACTAGGTCATTAATGTGTTTGCATTTTTATATATTATTTAGGAATGATTATTTTTGAGTAATTTTAAAAGTTATAAGTGTTCACTACTAATTTTAAAATATAGCGCTTTCTCGATGTTTAAGCGCTGAGAATGTCAACCCTTGAGTTTGCTGGTAATTATCTGGAAAGCTATACAGGGTTGGGATAAAGTATGGAACCAAGTAAATATCTTTAAAACAAAAAGGGCTAAACTTATGAAACTTTGCAAGCAAGTATAATGACATATAACGCATCTGATGCAATATTTTTTGTTACTACTGTTTTTTTACTGGTTTCACCGGAAATGCCCTCAACTTTTTTTGTTTAAATGGGACACCCTGTACATTTTTACATTTTCAAATAGACACCTTTTCAACAATTACAATGATATAGGGTTTGGACTTGTGTTTTTTTAATAATAAATAAAATAATATAAAATGAAATTTGTGAATTTCATAACAATTTTGTTCAACCCTTAATAATTTTGATTTATAAATATTAAAATTGCTCTCAGGGAATGTTGTATTAAAAATATTGCATGCATCTTGTGGAGATCTCTATCAATCTCCAAAACTAACCATCATTAACAAAGTAATTTTTTCACGTTCAGTTAGTTCACCCAAAATTGAACAGCAATGTTAATATTTCACATGGATACTATCTGTCAGTTGCAGAAAACGTAAAAAACACGAAATTGTTTGATCAGAAAACAGTGTAAAAAGATGTAAAAAGCCAACTCGATGTAGAATTATTTTATTTCATATTTAAAAAACTACAAGTCACACACCCACCGAACCATACATCATTGCAATTGTTGGAAAAGTATCTATTCGAAAATGTAAAAATATACAGGGCGTCCATTTAAATTACAAAAGTTGACGGTATTTCCGGTGAAACCGGAATTACAGTAGTAACAAAAAATATGGCATCAGACGCGTTATGTGTCATTATACTTGCCTGCAAAGTTTAATAAATTTAGCCCTTTTTGTTTTAAAGATATTTACTTGGTTCCATACTTTATCCTAACCGTGTATAAATCATTTGATTGGATTTCAGTAAATGAATATTTTTGTAAAAGTTGTTTGTAGTCAAACTTGTTTCAGATTTAGAATAATTAAGGCTTCTTCGATGTTCGAAAGCTGAAAATGACTCTTCTGGTATTTGATAGTGATTACCTTCAAAACCAGACAATGAAAGTGCTTTGTTTTTTAGACTATCCAAGCAACATAATTTCTAAATAATTTTATAAAAATTAGAAGTTTACATTTATTTCCGGGTTTGAGAAAAAATGCTTTTTTGATTTTTGAGCGCTATTAATGGATTTAATGGTGAAGTCAAGTTTGCACCCCAGTGAAGAGTTCTGATAGCTCTGAATAGAGTTCTCTGTTAAATTTGATGTATTTAAAAGTGCTATCAACTTAAAAAAAAAAGTGTAAAATTGAGCTGTCAGGAATTTTGGGGTGCCAACACCGCACCCCCAACATTGTAATCGAATAGTGCTAAACTAGTTTTAAGATGTGATTGGGTGTAGTGTAGTTCTTGATATTAATAAAAAAGATGTCTTGAATTTCCAGAGATAATCGAGCGTGTCAAGTTGGCACCCCAATTAAGAATTCTGGTAGTTCTGAATTCATTTTAATGTACCAGAAGTACTAAGAACTTTTAAAAAAGAGTTATGTAAAATTGAGCTGTCAGGATTTTTTTGCCAACTTGACGACCCCAACATAATCGAATAGTTCTGAACTAGTTTTAAGATATATTTGGGTTTGTACTATAGTTCCTGCTTTGAAAAAGAGTTCTGTTGCATTTTCAGATAAATATTTTTTTCTACTTTGGTTTAACAATCGACCTTTTGTCATATCAAAAATAGTTTAATAATGAGATTTTTTATTTTACAGTTTTGCTCATTATTAAACTATTTGTGGTAACATTTTAGTCGTTGCGATTGGCAGTACTTAAAAGTGACATATGTCGACATCAAAATGTAAAATTGCCGTTAATTCATAGGATAATTGGAACCGTCCAATGCGTTACACACTGAATATGTTCGAATGCATATTAGGGAGTTCGCCACCAATGTACAAGGTTAAAGAAAACGGAGGCGTCATATTGTTCACTTTTTACCCGCGTGGAAAATGTGGAAACTCGGTGACAATGGCCGGACGCATGAATTCACTTGGCTCTCGGGACGACGTTTAGGCGACACAACATACACAGAGGAAAGCTTGTAATTTATTATATGTATTATCACTTTGTTTGCAAAACGAATATCACGGAAGAAACAGCGAGAGTATAATGCACGTTTCATTCGCGGCGAAAAAGAGCCGCTTGAGTCGGTGTGTTAATTCGGTGTGGATTTTTAATTAGCGTCGATAGATGCCTGACACGAGGAACGAAAAACAAATGTAAACATAACCTTAAATTTCGATTATCATTTAGGCATTGCATTATTTTATAAGCTAAAATTGGTTACAACTTACGTGGAAATAGTTTGTTTATCGCACCCTAGACAACCTCCCTTATTTTTGGAGGTGTGTAAGTAATATTCTTGATTTAATATGTTTTAAAATCAACTATTGAAATCGCCGTAGAAATACGTATGTCAAATATTAAATTCGTTCGAAAGGATCAAATGTTTTTAGTGCTGCCAAATGTTAAAAGATAAAACTCACTAGGTTTAAGTATATATTTTATTTTAGAAATAATTCCTTAACTAAAACCAAAGTAGAAAAAATAGTATAT
Source organism: Ocypus olens (assembly GCA_910593695.2). Taxonomy (NCBI): domain Eukaryota; kingdom Metazoa; phylum Arthropoda; class Insecta; order Coleoptera; family Staphylinidae; genus Ocypus; species Ocypus olens. The sequence continues at coordinate 41,921,674 of OU343048.1, forward strand.
TATACTTGTTTAATAAGAGGCATTGTGGGGCACTCGTTACATTGGAGCACTCCTCGCTGCGCGAGTCGTGCTCCAATCCCACTCGTGCCACAATATACCCTCTTATTAAACTTGTGTAATAATGTACTATTTTGTTGGAAATACGAAATATTCAAATTCATATTACCCACTTAATCTTGGTTTAATCAAAATATTTCATAACAATTATGGATAGAACTTACAAAGAACTACTCGAAACACCCAATCAGAACTTTCCGAAACTACACAAATATTAAAAAAAAAAAAGTCGCAATGACAAAAGAAATGACAGTTTTATTAGTTCTGAATACATTTTCTGAATCTAATTAATGGGTACAATAATTGTTTCTAATAAACAAGTTCGATATAATCACGATTTATAGCATTTTTAAATCAAGTTGAAAATTGAAAATAGACTATATGCTGTCATTTAATCGTAATTTGTGTTTAAAGTTTGCTTAGAACTTTTGGAATACAGCCCGTAAGTTAAATCAGAATTCCTGGAACTATAAAAAAATATATATTTTCAAAAAATAATGTCCGAAAGGAAAAAAAAATGAGAGGAAGGAATTGTAAAGAAAACTCTAATGAAAAATTGCGATTACATGACAGCAAATAGGTATTATCCAAATTAAATTGTCTGTTTTCGATTTTCAACTTTATTTAAAAATGCTATAAATCGTGATTGCATCGAATTCGTTTATAAGAAGGAATTATTGTACCCATTAATTATATAAAAAGAAAGGTACCCAGAACTCGTGGAACTCATTTTTTTTGTCTACGCGACTTTAAAAAAAAAAATTGATAGTTTCGGGTGGATCGGATTGGTGCTACCCATAGTTTTTTTATCAGTTCTATCCATAATTGTTATGAAATATTTTGATTAAACCAATATTAAGTGAGTAATATGGATTTGAATATTTCGAATTTCCATTTTCGAAATTTTTTATCTCTTTTAAAAGTATCAGGAACTATAGTACTAAGCCAAGCACATTTTAAAACTAGTTCAGAACTATTCGATTATAAATTTGAGGTAAGCTGTTAAGTTGAAACCCCCGACACCAATTTTACAGAACTCTTTAAAAATAATAATAATAAAACGAAATATAGCTTGAATATGTGAATATTCAACCTGTTTGTAACTCTGCAAAGCAAAATTAAGTCTTACTAAGACTACAAACAAATAACTTATTGAAACAACTACTTCCCTGGCTAGTGCCACGCCGGGTATTGAATGATACAAAAGAAATTTGCATGTTATTACTATCGTATGTTCATTAAAAAAAATGGTGATGCGGCCATCATGTTACTTTCTCCGACAATATATTTACGTTTTCATGGGTTTATTTTCAATTAAAATCATATTTTACATGTACATCGAGCGTTGCGTAAACTTGGATGAAACTGACGTTTAAAACGTCAAAATCATGAAATATGAAAAATTATACTTCAAATTCAAAAACTCGGATTACTCAAAAACTAACAAGATTTCGAAATCTTTCATTCTCTACAATTACTATTCATATACATTTGCTGTGACTATTATCGTTTCATAATTATAAACCAAAAATTTCAAAAAATTCATAAATTTTTTTCTCGAATAGCAATGATTTTATGAAAAATATTTTCAAGCAAAAGATGTTAACTTCTTTGTTGTCTTTGATGTTTGTTTAAATGTTTTTGTGATATTTTTCATATTTAAGAAAATATTGGCAAAAAACAAAAAGCAGTTAAGGTAAACACCCACTTCCGGTATACGAAATTTTACCAAAAGCTTTTCAGTTCTTCGGATTATCAAATAAGACGTATGTTCAAAGTTTCATATCAATTGCTCTATTAGTTTTTGAGGTACAGCGCATACAGACAGACACACACACACACACACACAGACACAATTTTTTTTTACAGAAATTGTTGAAATGGCATCTAGGGACCCCAAAACGGATATTTCCGTAAAAAAAAATTTTGAAAAAAAATCACGATCACAATACTTTCTCGTACTTCGTAACGGAGAAAGTAAAAACCTCAAGTGTATTTAAAAAAATTAAGTTGGCACACTTGTTAGGATTGACATATAAACGTCAGATCTTTCTAGAAGTCACAATTATTCCGTGGTCACAATGGTTCACAGCAACCAGCAAAAAAGTTTCTAGTTGAAAGTTATTCCCGAAATGGGACTAAAGTGGACGGAAGAGTTTCGGGAACGTTCTCATTATTTATGATAAATTTAAAAATACCTTATCATGATCTGTTATGTCACCGTAAACCAGGAAGTGGTAGACCAGTCAAACGTACTTAGGATGCTATTAACACAGCCCAAGAAATTTTGGAAGGTGAACCTACGTCTTCTCTGCGTCGTTTACCACAGCAAATTAATTTATCGGTAGGAACATGCCGCAAGTAACATAACCTTAATATGTGTTACCAACTTAAATTTTTAAAAATAAAAAGTCATGACACACTTGAGGTTTTTTTTATGAACATACTTTGGTACTACTAGCGAAATAACATTGGTTTAAGATCGTTTATTTCTACCCATAGGACTAACTTGAAAATTAAACTAATTTGAATTTGAAAACTTTAAACAGTTTTAAATTATGTTATACATAATTTTGTTTGAAAAAAGAAAACGAATACGGCCACTTCCGGTTTTTGGATTATTTCTGTTCTTCGGATTGGTAAATAAAGCTTAGATTCAAGGTTTCAATATAATTTCTGTATTAGTTTTTGACACAACAGACCCTCATATACACTCACGCAATTTTGTTTTCAAAGATTACATTACGAAATTACATCTAGGGGCCTCAAAATATTTCCGTTAAAAAGAATTTAAAGAAATCTAATAGTGAATGTATCTAAACACCAGTTTTGACAATATTTAATTTTTCTCAATAGAGTCCAATTTTTAATTCCATACTTCTATTGTTTCAGGTGAGCGATCCAGCGCGTATTATTCCCTTCTAAATCTACCAATGGTATTCCGTACTGGTAAGTTTTGCACAAACTTTGTAGTACATATGTAACTAGTTTTTCAAGCTAAAGCTACTTTTAGGTAAAATTGTCTTCTTTTATAATTTTTTTTCGGTGACGAACGATGGCTCCGCTGCGCCGTCGTCCGTGCGTAGCCTATTAAAATTAAGCAAGGTGACAAACGATTTAGAAAACAAAGTTACAGATTTTCTAGGAAGGTACCGAACAAAACTAAATACAGCGCTCGTGAGTAAGTCCCGTTAGAGCCAGTGTAACGGAAGTTGTCAAGAATCAGCAACATTGTGCGCAATCATAACCTTGTTCCAGATATGTCAGTGAATGTCATGTCTGACGCACAGCTGATAGGTTCCTAACCTAAACCCGCGACTTGAAATATGTCATGTCAATGTCATTAAATGTGAAAATTGTGTGCAAACATAACCTTGTTCCAGATATGTCTATAAATGTCATGTCTGACGCACAGCTGATTGGTTCCTAACCTAAACCCGCGAATTTAAGCATATCATGTCAATGTCATTAAATCTGAAAATTGTGTGCAATCATAACCTTGTTCCAGATATGTCAGTAAATGTCATGTCTGACGCACAGCTGATAGGTTCCTAACCTAAACCCGCGACTTGAAATATGTCATGTCAATGTCATTAAATGTGAAAATTGTGTGCAAACATAACCTTGTTCCAGATATGTCTATAAATGTCATGTCTGACGCACAGCTGATTGGTTCCTAACCTAAACCCGCGAATTTAAGCATATCATGTCAATGTCATTAAATCAGCAACATTGTGCGCAATCATAACCTTGTTCCAGATATGTCAGTGAATGTCATGTCTGACGCACAGCTGATAGGTTCCTAACCTAAACCCGCGACTTGAAATATGTCATGTCAATGTCATTAAATGTGAAAATTGTGTGCAAACATAACCTTGTTCCAGATATGTCTATAAATGTCATGTCTGACGCACAGCTGATTGGTTCCTAACCTAAACCCGCGAATTTAAGCATATCATGTCAATGTCATTAAATCAGCAACATTGTGCGCAATCATAACCTTGTTCCAGATATGTCAGTGAATGTCATGTCTGACGCACAGCTGATAGGTTCCTAACCTAAACCCGCGACTTGAAATATGTCATGTCAATGTCATTAAATGTGAAAATTGTGTGCAAACATAACCTTGTTTCAGATATGTCTATAAATGTCATGTCTGACGCACAGCTGATTGGTTCCTAACCTAAACCCGCGAATTTAAGCATATCATGTCAATGTCATTAAATCTGAAAATTGTGTGCAATCATAACCTTGTTCCAGATATGTCAGTAAATGTCATGTCTGACGCACAGCTGATAGGTTCCTAACCTAAGCCCGCGATTTTAAGAGAAACAATTTGGTCAATATTTGAAAAATCGTATCACGTTAAGGGAGCAAAAAATCAAAACATAAATATTGTAGGGGGACATAAATATTGTAGGGGAACACGTTGCGAATACACCTGAGCTTTGACAGACTCTGTAGAGTCAAAACTAAAGGCATGAAGACTCCCGAAAAATAATCTTGAATCGCTCACTTTTAATGTCGGGGCCCCGGAACAGGGGCCCACAGAGATTAAATACTTGTCACGTGGTGCCCCTTCAGGTGAAAGGTACCTTTGGTGAAAATTTCAGCCGAATCCGTGTCATGCGATTTTCACTCAAATTTCCGATGGTTTTTTTTTACTCATGAAAAATGAAAAATTTGGTGCCTTGACACATAAAAAAAATTCATAACCCGCGAACGATTAGAAAAAAAAAATAGAATAACTGTTGTAGAGGGGTCTTTTGTGGAGAGGACTGAATAGTTTTAAATTGTCCAGGATGTACCCGGATGGCCGGGCCGAATTTTCTTGTATAATTTCTAGAGAAAGCCCCGTCGGCCACGGGGAGGATCATGGAGACGATGAAATTTGCGCATTAGATGGCAATTGATAGACACCTTATTGCACAGAAGCGCCACCCTCATCCGTGCAGAAGGGGGTGAAAAAAATTTAAAAAAACATTATTTTAAATCGTTTCGCTCAAACCCTCGTTGCGGAACTTCGAGAATGTAATCTGGTGGTAACCCCAGTTTCTGAACCTGACATCTTTCAAATGTGACAATGCACTATCAATGCATTTCTTAATTTGTTGTTTGGAAAGCACTCGGACGTTAACAGGAAGAAGCTTTTTTTTTCAACTTTGGGCCTCTAAAAATTATTTGGTGAACGTCTGAGAAGCGTATACACATTACAAACCGACATACAAACATAATTTAGGGCGGTACTGATTGGGGTTGTTTCGATCTTTGACACCCCGTTGCGGCCGATGCGGCTAACGGGGTGATCGAAATGTTACCAAACTTTGGTGGTCTGCTTCAACTGGAACGCTTAATTATTTTCCGAAGTTTCATTGTTCTAACCCTTCCGGAAATTTTTTTTTTTCGGAATTGATTTTCCGGGGAAAAATTTTCAACGTTCAAAAACGACAATAATTCAAATATCCATATCTCGGTTAATAACGGGACGATTTAACAAATTCAAAGTTTGTTTTACGTACACGCAATACCGCAATGATAATCCGTCGTTGGATTCGTGATTTAAGAAGGAATAGAAAAATACATTTTGAAACGATCGAAAATATTTACCGGCAAAATAAATAAAAGTTTAATGAATTTTTAAAATTAGAAGGAGGGGTCGGATCAAGAAATTTTATTTGGATTTTCTGTTGAGCTTGAGAAGGGCTTTCCGGTGGTGTAAGATTTCAAATCGGACCAGAAAAAAGTGTTGTGCCCCGCTGGTCAATTTCGCTTCCCCGTACCGTATACAGTCGGGCCGTTGAGAGCTGCCTGTGACTCATCGCTTAAAATCGCAAGAATCAAGATTGAAGTAAACGTATGTCCGTAAGAAAATTTGGTGCCGCGCTGATTTTCATTGGCGGGATGTTTAAAAATTCTCGCGCACCGAAATGAAATCTAAAGCGCAATATTAACAAACTTTTTAGGGTTATGTTATTTGACGTCGCGTGTTTTGTGTTTATATGAAGCGTGCCAATGCGATGCAAGAGTCATGCGTGAGCTTAGACCTACGTTTACGCTGCCCTATTCTTTAACACGCAGACACACGTTTCGTCTTTTATTTCATACTGTTTCGTACATGATAGAAAAAGGTAGATATAAAATGCAAAGCAATTCTTAGTACCAAAATGCATGAGTCACCGTCAGCTCTCAGCGGATGAACTATACAACGTCATATCTCGAAAACTAAAAATCGGATCGAAAAACTTTATGGGGATCTTTGATACGGATTAAATCGATGACTGACATGTCAGATTTTTAATTTTCAAAAAAAAATTGAAACATTCTTCGAACATTGCCGGAAAACAATCGAAAATCGGCCGTAGATCGTAAACGGTGGGCCCCACGAAAAATAAGGCCCTGACCTTTTCGACGCAAAATGAAATTCCGAAAGACACGCCGTTGAAATTTTTTGCGTCGGATTAAAAATGGCCGCTCTAGAATTTTTTTATTGAATGCGGGGCTGGTTTTCTTTGAATAACTCTTCAAGGGTTGAACATATCAAAAATTCGTTAGAAACATAAAATGTAGAGACAGACTCGTTCTACAAAACTCTATGGAAATTCTAGTCGCGACTGTAAAGAGGGCGCGGCCCCGCTCGCCGAAGCTCGAGAAAAGCGACCTCTGCAGAGAAAGGGTTGCAGCTCGCGAACGGAGAGGAGCACTTTCAGCACAGAAGTGGCCGTTGTGCCCCCACGTATTTTAGATTTTTTGAGCCGTATCCGAACGTTCCAACTCGAAAACCGAAAAAGCCTTAGCATTTGGCGCAAACCTCTGCATCGCGAAAAATCGATTTTCAAAAATTCACCCTGTAGTAATGGGATGAGATGGAAAATTGCGAATTTCACGGGCCCCTAGAGGACGTTTTCGGCTTTCAGGAAATAAATAAAAATTGGAACTTTTTTTTGTGGAGTTAGCAACACTTTTTTTAAAGGGGTGGTCGGAGAAGGTTAAAATTATTTGTGATTTTTCATGAAAATTTCAAATCGCTAGTTATAAGGGTTCTCTAGTTATTTGAAAAAAACGTAATTTTGACCTTACGCTTTTAGTATACAGGGTGTTTCAGACCTCTGGGGACGGTCAACCACGAGCTTATTTTGAAAATTTCGAAAAATGTTTTAAACAAAAGTTGTGCAGAATTGTGAGCTGCATGCCCTAAAAATATTTAAATTTATACAGGGTGTCTCATAACAAAGTTACAGACCAAACTTATGTTTTTTTTTAATGGAACACCCTGTATATTTTAGTATTTTTTGATTCCTTGTTACCTGTAGATTAAAATGACCTAAGTTTCGGCGATTGAAACCGGGCCGTTTTCGTGTTATTCAGTTGTTTATACAAAAATTTGAACAAAATTGTTAAGTGCTGCCCTGAAACTAATAAAGATAATTCATTCTAATTTAGTGGTTAAGTTTAGTTGAACTTAAGTCTTCGAAATTACTCTATCAACGAAAACATAACTCAGCGTATTATACAGGGTGATTGCCATTCGCAAACTGCACAATTTCTATTTTTTTCAAATGGAACACCCTATGTATGGGTAGATTAATTGGCGGATAATCTACACGTGACGATATTCAATAATTCTAAGCAGCTTATCTTAATTCTGAAATGTTGTACCATGCTTCCTGATTCTTCACGAGGTCCTCTAAGTTTGAACATCCAGTCGTTAAATATGCATTATTATTCGTTATTAATTTACAGAAAACCCTGCAATTTTGACAGTAAGACTAGTTTGAAAATTATTTGTTAGTGTGTGTTATCTTTCTATCTCAAACTTGTATTTTTAACATTTCTTAATGTGACACCCGCTTATGTCACTTTGACACAAATAATTCATTCAAACTTGCTAGTTCCATGTTCGTGCCAATTCTGCTTTTCTCATTATTATCAGGTTGTATTAGTGCCCGCGCTTCAGGGTATTTCTGTTTTTGTGTTATTTTTGGTTTGTTTTGTTCAATTACAATGGATTTTACTATTTACTCATAATCTGTTTTACCTTGCATATACATCTGTAAATAAACCCCGCTCTATCTATCTATTACCTTCTACTCTGAACCATGAGATTATTGATAGCAGGGTAGCTCGTGAATGCTATGTTGCCAAATGTACATTTCTTTTAAATGGCTCCTGATGGCCCATGAGGCATGGTAGAACATTTTTTCATCGACATCTTGTATTTAGAATTTTAGGAAGAACATCGCCACGTGTAGATTATCCGCCAATTTAAACACACCCGATATAATATTTCAGAAAATGAACAAAATTGATCAATAAATAACAAAGTTACAGTTATTACAAACTTAAAAGCCACCTTGTCCGTTGACGCCATTTTGTTAAATTTCATCAAATTTCAAAATGACCGCCTGATCCCAATTTTGACGGAAGTTCCGAAGAAAAAATTTAACCTTTATTCATTATGTATTTGCTATCAATTTTTTCTTTATAAAAATCTGTGACATGAGGGCAACGAGATTTTTTTATTTTGGGTGATTTGAAAAAAATATCTGAGTTGCTCAATACTAATAGCAAAGCGTGTTTCCATCAACGGACGCATTGTATTGATGACGGTCAGTAGCCAGAAAGCGGTCTGCAGTTGTCATTGATGGGAAACAATCATTTATGCTTTGTAGTATGTATTTGCAATCAATAAATAATGAGGCAATCTGAACGGGATGGGGATTTCATTGGCTATACTTTAAAATTACATCGTCACACTAAATGGGCTCGAAATTAAATTACCCACACAGCGTAAATCGTGAATAATTGACTTCTGGAAGTTTAAAACAATTGTTGAGGGCGAGTGTAAAAATTTAATTTCTAGACAAACCATTCCCGATTTATCTAATGAACTTAAAAATTTTCTTTAATCCTTTAAAAAATTGATTGAGTAATTTTAACTAACTTTCTGTAGTAAGAAAAAAAGGAGTCTCATACCTAAAGAATCTTAAAATAATTCGCAATAATAACTAAACTGCTTTTCTGCACGGCAGTGGATGAAATTTATAGTCAGAATGATAGCCAACATCGGAACGGATTGTCACTAGAAGAAGCACAGGAAAAAAATAATCAATTCTAAATATAGTCTGAATATACCGTGTGGTTGGTCATACATCTGAACATAGGAAAATAACATGGGAAATCACATTTTTGGAAATTCCTGCTCACTAAATTTATGTACAAGCATAAAAGTGGTATCAATCAAAAGATCCTATTTGTGGGATTTGTGGGAATTTGTTGATGCCAAATACTTGCACGTTGATGCCTTTTTTACTTTTTCCGTTACAAGTACGAGAAAGTAATCATAATTTTTTTTCAAAAATTTTTTATACGGAAATATCCGTTTTGGGGTCCCTAGATGCAATTTCAACAATTTCTGGAAAAAAAAAATTGTGTGTGTGTGTGGCTGTGTGTGTGTGGCTGTGTGTGTCTGTGTGTGGGTCTGTGCGCGATGTTTCTAAAAAAACAACTAATAGAGCAATTGATATGAAACTTTGAAAATACGTCTTATTTGATAATCTGAAGAGAATGCCAAAATAAACAACTTATAAAGAATATTTTTTTTCGAAATCGCTTCAGTTTTTGAGTATATTGAGTTTTTGAATTTGAAGTATAATTTTTCCATCTTTCATAATTTTGACGTTTTAAACGTCAGTTTAATCCGAGTTTGCGCAACGCTCGATGTACAATTAAAAATAAACCATGAAAGCGTAAATATAAATGATACCATCAAGTCGGAGAAAGTAACATGACCATTTTTTCTCTACACAACTGCCTGTCCGCGCTGTATCTGAAAAAATAATACAGAAATTACCATTAAACTTTGAACATAAGTGTTATTTCAGAATCCGAAGAACTGGAAAGATTTTGCTAAAATTTCGTATTTCTGAATATTTACCTTTACAGTTTTTTGTTCTTTTTGCCTTTTTGGGACTTCAGGACAATGTTTTCAGACCTTTTTTAGGTCTTTTTTAATAACTTATTTTTTTCTTTGAGGATTCTTTTTCAGAACTTTTTAAGAAATCTTTTTCAAGACTTATTTTTAGGACTTTTTCTTTCAGGACCTTTATTTTCAAAATTTTATTAACAGGATTTTTTTTTCAGGAATTTTTTCTCTCTTAAGAACCCTTTGTTCAGGATTAATTCTTTTGATTTTTTTCAGAATTTTTTTTTTAATTTTCTTCATGACATTTTTAATTTTATTTTTAGCATTTTTTTTTCAAGACTGTTTTCAAAACTTTTTATTTCAGTATTTTTGTTAAGGATTTATTTTAGGCCTCTTTGCAGGACTTTTTTCAACACTCTGGGATTTCTTTTTCGGGACAATTTCTTAAGATCATTTTAAGGATCATTTTAAGGACTTTTTTTTCTTTGAGGATTCTTTTTCAGGACTTTTTAAGAAACTTTTTTCAAGACTTATTTTTAGAACTTTCTCTTTGAGGACCATTATTTTCAAAATTTTATTAACGGGATTTTTTTTCAGGAATTTTTTCTCCAGACGTTTTCGGGACTCTTTTTAAGAACTCTTTGTTCAGGATTAATTTTTGGTTTTTTTTTTAATTTTCTTCATAACATTTTTTATTTTATTTTCAAGACTATTTTCAAAACTTTTTATTACATGATTTTTGTTAAGAATTTATTTTAGGCTTTTTTGCAGGACTGTTTTCAATACTCTGGGTTTTTTTTTCAAGACAATTTCTTCAGATCTTTCTAAGGACCATTTTAAGGACTTTTTACAATGCTTTTTCAGATTTTTTTTTTTGTTTATTTTGTTTATTTCAGGGTATTTTTTCAAGACTGTTTTATAGGACAATTTTTTGTGATATTTCATCAGGACTCTTTGTCTGAACACTCTTCAGGACTTTTTAGGACTCTTTTTTGGAACATTTATTTCTGGTATTTTGTATGAAGACTATTTTTCAGGACTTTTTTTTCACAGCTTTTGTTAATACTCTTTCTCACGATTTTATTTCCAGGACTTCTTCCAGGACATTTCTTCGGGACTTTTTTGAGACTTTCTTAGGAACCCCTTGTTCGGGTCTTCTTTTCAGGATTCTTTTCAAAATTTTCTTCATTCCCTTTTTCAGAATTATTTTTTCGGGATATTTTTGCCTGCTCTTTTTTTTCCTACTTTTTTCAGTACTATATTTCAGGACATTTTTGAAAGTATTAATATTTTTAAGAACTATTTCTTCAGAAGTTTTTCAGGTCTTATGTAATTATCCTTTTACAGTTTTTTTTTTCAGAAAAGTTTTTTACGATGTTATTCTCATAACTTTGTTTCAATACTGTTATTACAGGATATTTTAACAGCAATCTCTTTCGGGGCTTTTTTCAAGGCTTTCTTCAGGATTTTTTTCAGGACTTATTTTAGGACTCTCCTTTGGGACTCTTTTTCGGATTTCTTTCGGGATTTTTTTAAGGACATTTATTTCTGGTGTTTTATATGAAGACTTAATTTTTCAGGACTCTTTTTGCTGTACTTTTTTCACAACTCCTTTCACAACTTTTTAACAGTACTCTTTTTCAAGACTTTATTTCCAAAACGGTTTCTTCAAGACTTTTTTTCAGTACCATTTTGTATCAGAACCCTTTTTTCAGGTCTTACTTTTCGGACTTTATTTCTGGTCTGTTTTTCAAGCCTTTTTTGTCAGGACTCTTTTTCAGGACTTTTTATGAGGACTTTTTTATCGGGAAATTTTTCAAGACTTGTTCAGGACTTTCATTAGGTTTTTTATGACTTTTTAATCAGGACTACCTTTAGAAATCATTTTCAAGACTTTCTTGTTCATGATTTATATTATATTTTTTTATGACTATTAATCAGCACTATTTTTATAAATCTTTTTTAGGACTTTTTTTAGTTTTTCAGTAAACGTACGGTAAATATTATTATAATTTGATAAATAATTCGTCATTCTTACCTTTCATAATTTTGAGGTTTCAAACGTTATTACCATTCGATCATGTGAAATCGATTTAAAATATGATTTAAATTGAAAATAATGAATAAATCTATAAATAATTATTATACCATCAAATAATCGGAGAAAGTTACATGATAGCCACATCACCTTTTTTGAGGATAAAATAGTATTTAAATTGCCTACATTTATTTTTACGAGTACAAATTTTGCCCCATGCTATTTCCCTATGTTCAGATTACCAACCACACGGTATAAATGATCTTCGAAATTAGGAAAATAAGACATTAATAAAATATTTGTTATTTCTATTAAATAAACCTAACCCTCTAATAACTATGATAGACGTATACGCCTGCGTTCGCAAATGGTTGTTGGAGTGGTAAAATAAATATGCTTGAATTAAACTTTTAGACTAAACTACAACAAGGGAAAGGAGAAGAAAGGAAACGCTCCTTGCCCTCAAATAGTCAAATAATATAACGACACCCCTTGTGATCATTGTGCCAGAAAAAAAATTATGAGCATTTTTTTCTCTGTGGATTATTCCGAGATTGCCAAAATAAAAGCGCTGCTATATTTGTTCCAGAAGAAACGACAAAAAGTCGCACATGCTATGTCGCAGTTGCGAGAGGTCGATGTGCGACATACATCGCACATATTTATATGTGCGTCGAATGCTCTTTTGGGATCGAATAATTATCTTTTACATTATAATAGCCTTTTATCTTCATAATAATAGTTTTAAAAATATTTTCATATTCATATTTAACGTTAAATTGACTTTATATCAGAAAAATACTAAAATAATTTTTTCGTAAAAAATTCCACCTTCAATCATGAAAATAATATACTTTTTGGAAAGGTCGCAAAATTTATTAATTCCACTTGGAATGATACTATTGAAAATTGAAATTACTACCGCATTTTTTGCAAAAAAACTCATATTTGCGGAATTTTTTTGCAAAATTTTTTTTACATGTAAATAATAATAATATATTTATTGGTGCTAACAACTGATACAGTCTTACACAGGTCAGGGAAGGTAAAGTTGCAGGTTTCGAAAACTATTCACATATTCTTGTAACTAAAGGTTCAAAACGTATCCCAGATTGTTTTTTTTTTGTCAATTTAACAGTAATTGACAGAAGGTCAAAGGGCGTGGGGTGTACCACACCCCGAATGACTATTACGTCATTTTTCGGTATGACTGTGACTATTAAGGGTTAATGTAGTTGTAAAACCTTTTATATTTCATACTTAAGAGTATAAACTAATGATTTAAGAAATAAAAAAGAACAGATATTTGAAATCTCATGGGAGGTGTTACACCTTTAGCCAAGAAATTTTGAATGTTTCTTACCGGCCGCGTGCCGTTTGTTTCGTGTACGATCGCGATATCCTGAAATGAATATAATTTAAAAATTCAACCCCGAGAATTTCATTTAAATAATGATTATTGGTGTTTGACACGTCATGGTCGAATCGTTTTGTTAAGCCGGAGTAGGAAGTTTAGGTGTGCCCGCAGCTTTGGTATTGAATAGCCCAACACTTCTATAAATACTTGCCTCCAAGGTGAGATTTGATTTGATTTTTTTGCTGCTGTGGAAATCGATAGTCTACAAACGGGAGTGAAGTCGTGATCCAGGGATACCTGCAGGATGATTTGTGTGTTTGTATATCGGCAAATTAAAATTTATTTATTACCTTTATTCATAATGGCATCCAATCAATAGTCAAAATGTCAAGGTCATAAAATACGTTCTTTAAAAGAATAAATATATCAAGCAATAATTATTTTTCACGAGTGTGAAGTTTTCGGAGAGTGTGTCGGATTGTTTATTTTTTTTCAAAGTGATCAAGGGGCCGGCACGTTTTTTTTATCTCTCCTGTTGTAGGCCTGTATATTTAGATTGTTTTTGTATTTTTTACTTTTTCGAGACGGACATCGAACATCGTAAAAAACTTTAGTAAGTGTGCCCGCGCACTTCTTCACGGTGCATGGGGCGGACAAGTTTTAATTATTTTTTTACGTGATCTAGGGGCCGGAACGTTTCTTTTATTTTTTGTATTAGTAGGTCTAAGTATGTAGAATAATTACATGTTTTCAGCATTTTCTTATCGGTCATCGAAGTTTACGAAAAAGGAGATTTTTTTATATAGTTTTAAGCGTTTGGTTTTTTAAAATAAAATAAAAAAACTTTCAATAATGAATCAAATATTTATTTGGAGCGATACATCAATGTCTGCCATTTACTTTTTAAATATTATTTCATGTAAATGTTGCCCGTGGCTACGCCTGAGGTGGTCCATCCGTAAGCTCCAATTTTGGCATACTTTTTCCAGCATTTCCACATGTCAACCAAGTCCAATTCTTCCAATTTGGGCAAAAAATGTCGGTAAGCATCGCACGGTACCTTACTCCATTGACTGTAACGCTGCGATTTTCATTATTTTAAAACAAGTACGGGCCGGGCCAATGATGCCGCCGGCTCACAAACCGCACCAAACAGTGCATTTTGCAGGGTGCATGGGCAGCTCTGCTCTGCTTCTGGTTGCTCGTTAGACAAAAATCGGCAATTCTGTTTGTCATTGAGCCAAAAATGAGCTTCGTCGCTGAATATAATTTTTTGATAAAAAAGTGGATCTTCATCCAACTTTTCTAAGGCCCATCAGCAAACAAACGACGTTGTGGTAGGTCACCTGGCTTCCGTTCTTGTAGCAGCTGTATTTTGTATGGTTTCATACCGAGATCCTTACGTAAAATCTTCCAGGTAATAACACAAACCCATTTCTTGTGAACGGCGACGAATTGACATATCGCGATCTTCATTAACACTGGCCGATACAGCAGCAATTTTCTCCTCGGTACGCACTCTTCGCATACGGGTTGGTGGATTAATGTTCAATAAAGTTAAACTGGTGCGAAATTTGGTCACAATAGCTTGAATAGCCTGTTCTGTGGGTCGGTTATGACGACCATAAAATGGACGTAATTTGCGAAACACATTTTTTACAGAGCACGAATTTTGATAATATAATTCAATGATTTGTAAGCGCTGTTCGTTTGTTAGTCTATTCATGGTGAAATAGCAAACCTTGCTAAGCATTTTTAGCATTGATACATGTCACGAATCACACGTACCGTGTAAAAAAATGAACACTGAAAAAACAAATAGCAAAAAATCACCCTTTAGAAGGTTTTTGGAAAATGTACATTTTTATGGCAAAAAATGAATTTTAAAATCTATTGCTGAAATCTATTGCTAACTTCACACCCGTTTAGTTTTCCCCATTGGTCGACACAGTCTATAGAGCCGTTTTAGAATATAGTCTTCATCAGTGGAGTAGAGTCGCTGAATGGAAAACGGACTTAATACGAGGGTTATTCCATGCTATTTCAACAGAATGTTGTGCCGCACCATTTTTATTTTTATTTTTATATTTCGCAAAGGAATTTATACATGTTCCTAAACCAATTTTAGAAAAAAAAAACCTTGCCGTGTGGAAGATTTGTCTGCATATGGAGCTTGAAACATGTATATTTTTGTAAATGAGCAAATTAAAAAACATTTTTACTCATTTGAAAAAATATATCAAATGATGAAATAAAGTTAAACTAAAATAATTAGCACTTTAATCTGAGTAAAGATATTTTTAAGTTTTTAAATTTGCTCATTTGAAAAGAAATTTTGCGCAAAACCATGTAATCAAAAAATCTACGTTTCAAGCTCCATCTGGGGACATATATGCCCACACGGCAAGATTTTTTTTTCTAAAATTGGTTTTATACTCAATAAACATGTATAAGTGCGAAATGATCCAGCACAACCTTTTGTTAAAATAGCGTGGAATGACCCACGAGGGATATAAATCATATAAATCATTAAGTAACCAGAATTGTTCGATTAAACGTTTTACCGCCATCTGTTTGACGTTCTTGCCACTAAAGACAAAAGGCGGTAAAACGCTTAATTGACCAATTCCGAACATTCATATGTTAACGTTGCATGATATAATTTGATGAGCTTCAATGGAAGACAAAGAAGAACAATTACATGTATAAAATCGAAACGCGTCTCCAGACAGCTATTTACTTAATTTTTATATACAGGGTGGAGCACCGCATACGACGCGGTCATTTTAAGGAAAACCATGCAACTTCGTGTTATTTTTTTCAAATGGATAGATGTAGGATAGTTGTATGCATAATTTAAAATTATTACGAGATATACAGGGTGTCCCACAAAAAAGATACACATCCAAGTTATGTTTTTTAAATGGAACACCCTGTATTTTTTGTCATGTTTGAATTCTAGGGAACAAATAAAGGTGAGTTACTTCAATATTCCATATACCTATCGTTTACCGTTTACGAAATATTTAAAGATTTGTTGAAATCTTTATAAGTTAAGATTTTCTACCACGTTTTTTCTTACCACCCTGTATAATTATTTATACTAAAGCATGGTTGGCGCTGTAGTTCGAACATTCAACCAAACAATAGAAATGATTGTAATGGTTCAACGTCAATCACTGGGGCAAATATAAAATTTCACCCGTACCATGCATTTCAACAAATCTTTAAATATTTTGAAAACGGTCAACGATAGGTATAGGGAATATTGAAGTAACTCACCTTTATTTGTTCCCTAGAATTCAAAAATGACAAAAAATACACGATGTTCCATTTAAAAAGACATAACTTGGATGTGTATCTTTTTTGTGGGACACCCTGTATATCTCGTAATAATTTTAAATTATGCATACAACTATCCTACATCTATCCATTTGAAAAAAATAACACGAAGTTGCATGGTTTTCCTTAAAATGACCACGTCGTATGCGGTGCCCCACCCTGTATTTTATGGTTCAGTTTTATATTTTATGGTTCAGTTTTATAGTTTAAAGTTTTCAATTCAATTTAGTTTAATTTTCAAGTTAGTCCTGTACGTAAAATGAACGATCCTAAACCAATGCTATTTATCTAGTAGGACTACAGGTGAGCAACAATGGTTGCAAATTGATAGGTACGCAACCTAATACGCATGTTGGTACAACTGATCATATGAAAAGAAAATCCCTTAGATTGCTTTTCCATTAGCGTAGCAAACATTCTTTCCCAAAATAAATTAAATATTTAATCATAACTATACCGAGTGTCTGGGGTAAGAGGCGAACATAGGGATTTAACATGTAAAATTAAATATGTGTAATTATTAGCTCCCCTAATCATTTTATGGAGAATTAAAAATTGTAAATGTGTCATCCATTTAATTTACGTTTATACTAGAATCCACCTCAGAAATAATAAAAATAAGTTGAACAATGTACCATTTAATAAAAATGAGTTTGATAAATGTTATGTCATAGTGAAAATAATTTGATCTACGACCACTACTGTAAATGCCCATTATCGTACAATGCGCGTACTGCGTAAATACACCAAAACACCCACGTATGTTAGAGCCCGCTTGTAAATTAAAGGTACGTGTGTGTTTGCCATAACATACTAGTGAGTTTCGTTTACGAACTTTTGATTGGTTGAGAGTTGCGCGTTTGTTCGTTTTTATTAAATATAGTAGTCCGCGATTGTTAAACGTCACATCACGCACCCCGAAGCTGTCACTTCGCTATTCCGCACATTCTCATTCAAATGCAATGATATCCAGAAGTAAGTACCAAATAATGAGGTATGTAACCATTGTTAATGAAACTCTTTTCAATTCTTGCAAGATAAATAATGTCCAGTAACAGCAACAACGAAAATGATTAAATAAGCGGCCAACAAGTTTCTCCCTGCTACGCCTCGCGATACAAAAATGTTTAAGGAACATTTATGGACTGGAGAATCAAATATAAATTAAGGTGAGAGTGGTCGTAGATAAAGTATACTACATAACGCGAGTTGTAAAGCAATTACGCGCTCGTGAAATTGCGTTACTCGCCGCTACGCGGCTCGTACGCAATTTTTTCACTTGCGCGTAATTTGCTATTTACAACTCTTGTTACGTAATATACTATTGCTAGTCAGATATCAATTCACGCATTGTAATTACTATAAACAATAACGTTGGGCTCGTTGTTAAGAATGAACTAACATTCATCTGCAAAAAGTTGCGTTCTGTATTTGATCGATTCTGCATTATTTCACAGAATACACGCCTAGTTTCATCATCCACTTGCAGTATCTCCTCATGGCAATGATAACCATGCCTCTTCGGAATTTTCTGTAGAGAGAATTTAGACACGTTGCACTTACGAGCAATACACCGTATGCTGGTTGTTGGTTCAGCATTTGTCAAACCCAAAACTGTTTCTTCCAATTCATCGTTGTTTCTTCTGCTACATTTGCATGTAATGTTAATGTTTTTAAAATAATATTTGTTGAAATAGGACTATTAAAATACCTTTTGAATCAACTGCCACTACATTTGCTGTATTTTCAAACTTATTCAAAAACTTGGTCATTGTTGATAGACAGAATTGGTCGATTGTTAAATTTAACCGAAAATGTCACGAACTCTGAGTAAACTGACGCCACTGCAAAATGTTTTGATAATGAATACGCTCTCTTTATTGGAATAGATTATTGTTCATAGTAATTACAATGCGTGAATTGATATTTGACTAGCAAAATTATTCTCACCATAACATGACATTTGTCAAAGTCATGGCAAGAGTTTTTATTAAATGATAAATGGTTAAACTTATTTTTATTATTTCCGAGGTGGATTCTAGTACAAACGTAAATTAAATGGATGATACATTCACAATTTTTAATTCTCTAAAAAATATTCCCTTACTATTTTTCTCTAAAATGAATAGGGGAGCTAATAATTAGACATATTTAATTTTACATGTTAAATCCCTATGTTCGCCCCTTATCCCTGACACTCGGTATATTTAATTATTGTTATAATTTTAATTAAATATACAAAGTAAATTGAAGTTAATTAAGGTTTTGTGTATTTGAAAATAATAAACGTGGAGTTAGCATTCCTAATTTTATAACAAATGTTTAAAGTAATGGCCTTCATTTTGTAGGCAAATGTTTTAAGCTAGAAAAATGTTTTGTAAGGTATGTTGACATCGGGGAAGTCTTCATTAAGTTAATTCAAACACGATTGTAACGAGTATGTCCATGTGCAATCTTCATTCATAGTACCACTTCAATAATGAGCCTTTAGGATGAAAGCATCATGCTGTGGTTGTAAACAAAGGTGATTTCACTTAAACTCTATACATTTAGAATGAAACTTAAATTTTATAATTTTCTAACCTTAAAAACAACAAATCACTTGCCACAAAAGAAATATTCACGCAAAGTAGTCCTGATGATGAAAAGTGGGTAAAATAACTAAATTCGAAGAATTCATTAACACAATGGCAAAATACGACGCACGACGCTGCCCGAATCTAGTTATTCTTTATTTTTTATTTTTCCTTGTCATGAACTTGGAGCGATCAAATTCCCCAGATTTTTCGGAGGGAAATTTAAATAATCTGCAAACATTGTTGCTCACACGATAGTAATAACATGCAAAATGATTTTGTATCATTCAATATCCGGCGTGACGTTAGCCAGGGAAGTAGTTGTTTCATTAAGTTATTTGTTTATTGTCTTAGTAAAACTTAATTTCGCAGAGTCACGAACAGGTTGAATATTCACATATTCAGGCTATATTTCGTCTTTATTAAACGTATAAATAAATTGGGTTTGAATGGAAGATCTTTCAGCGAACTGCGTCCGAAATTGCAGTATGTTTTTTGGTACTTTTGTAATATCAATTGTCTTTTGTAAGAAATGAAGACAAATATTATTTAGTAAATAATTAAATGTATCAATAAATATTCCATATTTTTTTTAAACGAATACTGGAGGTTTGACAAATGAAATGTAGTTTTATTTTTTAAAACAGCTTATTTTATAAAAAGCAATATTGTGGACTAGAGATGGGCAAAATGACTCTTTTTTTGTGAGTCGATTTATAACTCTATTGAAAAAGTAAAAAATATGTCTGGAAAAAAGTGATCAAAAAAAGAAGGTCCCTCACTTCAAAAATTTTCCAATTTACCCCAAAAACATAGTGGAGACAAAATACAATTAAAATTTTAAAAAATAAATAGAAAAGGTCCTCACCTCAGCCTATATTATATGTTCTATTCATCCTCAACCCTAGATCAGCTTGAGCATTGCAAGGGGCATATGTATGCGGATGACATACAGATATATATCGGGTGTGTATACATTGCCGGATAATCTACACGTGACGATTTTCTTTTAAAAATTCTAAGCAGCCTATCTTAATTCTAAAATGTTGTACCATGCTTCCTGGATCTTCACGATGTGCTCAAAGTTTGAACATCCAGTCGTTAAATATACGTTATTATTCGTTATTAATTTACAGAAAACCCTGCAATTTCGAAAACCAGTTTGAAAATTATTTGTCAGTGTGTGCTATCTTTCTATCTCAAACTTGTATTTTTAACAATTCTTAATTAGCTGATTTTTATAACAAATACGTTCGGCAACGTGACACCCGCTTATGTCACTTTGACACA
Organism: Ocypus olens; assembly: GCA_910593695.2. Lineage (NCBI taxonomy): Eukaryota > Metazoa > Arthropoda > Insecta > Coleoptera > Staphylinidae > Ocypus > Ocypus olens. The sequence goes on from OU343048.1 coordinate 41,942,256, forward strand.
AATAATTCATTCAAACTTGCTTGTTCCAAGTTTGTGCCAATTCTGGTTTTCTCATTATCAGTTTGTATTAGCGCCCGCGCTTCAGTGTATTTGTGTTTTGTGTTATTTTCGTTTTGTTTTGTTCAATTACAATGGATTTCACTATTTACTCATAATCTGTTTTACCTTGCATCTGTAAATAAACCCCGCTCTATCTATCTATTTATTACCTTCTACTCTGAACCATGAGATAGATCATTGATAAGCAGGGCAGCTCGTGAGTGCTATGTTGCCAAATGTACATTTCTTTTAAATGGCTCCTGATGGCCTATGAGGCATGGTAGAACATTTTTCATCGACGTTTTCTATTCAGAATTTTAGGAAGAACATCGCCACGTGTAGATTATCCGCCAATTTATACACACTCAATATATATCGTTTGAACCAGACCTATATTAGGAGGCTGAAGCTCGTTTAAACTTGGACATCAAAAGAATCTGTGAGTTTTCTGAAATTCTTGATCTAAATCTAAACCCATGAAAATCACAATTTCTTCTATTTGGCAAAAACATCATTGATCTAAAAGACAAAATTACCATTAATATTAATAATAAAATTGTGCCCTTTGTAAGTCAAGCTAGGAATCTAGGAGATTTTGGATAATACGTTTAGATACAAGGTTCATATTAATAAATGTATTACCTCTGCATATTTAAACTTAAAAAAAACTATATCCGCATCGGTCATATCTCCCCATAGATACTAAGATCTTACTATGTGATTCATTTGTCTTATCTAATTTCAACTACTGCTCTACCCTATATCACTCTGCCATTGATAAAAACACCTCAACCCGGATACAAAAGGTCCAAAATGCTTGTCTCAGATACATTTATGGTGTGCGTAAATTCGAAAGAATCTCCCATAATATCGGCGAATCTAGATGGTTGTCTATGGTGGACCGACGAAGAGCTCAGGCATTATGCCTTTACCACAAAATTATTGTGAATAAACACCCCCCTTGTCTATACAACAAAATCACTTTTCGTAATGATGTTCATAATCTTAATACTAGATTCAAAGGGTTATTATCGCCGCCGAAGCATTACACTTCCATTTTTGAGCGATCGTTTTCCTACAACATCTATCTAGAGTATAATTGTTTGCCTGAAGCTCTCAAAAACTTATCGTTTTCCAAATTCAAATGCGCCATAAAAAAAAATAACCCTAATTTTAACTTACTGCACTAGTGTCATTTGTAATTTAGTTTAGCACGGAGTGAGACAAATTTTATAATGTTATATTTCTTTTTTTATGTAACCTATAAAGTTAAAGTTTAATTAGAATATCATAATATTACCCAATAACAACTCAAATTTTGTTCTTAATTATGTAGGTTTGGATGGAAGAACAGTTCGAAATCTACTTGGATCTCAACTGAACCCCGCCTATGGATTCACGTATAATAATTTTTCTCTTAAATTATAACTAAATTGTATATATGTGTATAAAGACATTATTATTATTATTATTATTTCAGTAACAAATCAACACTAATATAAACGAGTATTTGCATCATTTGTAAAAGTACACACTGAATAAAGTGGAATTACATGAAACTATGCTTTATTCCATCTCATTAACCTTTATTACAGGCACATTGTTTATACGATATCGATTGTACATACGGCTTATTGTGCGAAAATTAATATACAGTATGTATGTATATCACGGATTACGGATAACGGATACTCACACTCCGGGTATCGATCACGTAATACCCGTCTACCCGTACGGAAGCATGTTTGATTGCACCTCTATAACGCTGCAGAGGAAGTATTAGCTTATAGGGGTGATAAATTAGTCCATTAAGATATCTTTCATACTTGAGCATCGCGTATAAGATTACACGACTAATATTTGTCACCGCCAGGATTTATTTAAGCTCAGATTTAATGATGTGAATCATATATCAACAAAATTTTACTTTCTTGGTAATCGGGTAAGACTACTAACGAATCAGTAAATCGCCAAATAATTATGGATGGTAAAAGGAATTATAATAATAGTTTTTCTATTTATAACATGCAAAGTGCTTTTGTATAAATGGTATTAGCCAGGGAAGTGGTCATTTTTAAGACTTAATTTTATAGATTCACGATCAAGTTCAATATTCATCCATTTTTATATTTGTTAAATAGTTATGAGCTTGAACACGATGAAATACAGAATGATTAATGTAAAACCGACTACTATTACAGTCTTATCGAGCACTCGAGACGCGTCGAGGTAAAGCAGAGTGAGAAAGTATTAGAAGAACGCGAAAACAAACTCCGGAGCCAATTGAATTTAAGATGGTTACTGCGCAACACGCCTCGAGTGCTTGGTACAACTCTACGATAAAATTACGCGGGAGCTGCTGAGGTTTCAACCATTATCGCGAGATGGAGTAGCTGTTAGTAGGTGTTTTCGCCATATTGCCTTAAAGACAAATAAAAAAAATGGTGATGTGGCCATCATGTTACTTTCTCCGACTTGATTGTATCATAGCCATTTATATTTACGTGTTCATGGTTTATTTTCAATTGAAATCATATTTTGCATGTACATCGAGCGTTGTGTAAACTCGGATGAAACTCACGTTTAAAACGTCAAAATTATGAAAGATGGAAAAATTATACTTCAAATTCAAAAACTCGGTTTACTCAAAAACTAACGAGATTTCGAAAAAACTATTAACTATTATAGTTTCATAATTATAAACCGAAAAATAAAAAATAATAATAATCTTACTATCATTAGAAAGTAGCACGATGGCCTCATCACATTTTTTTCCAAAAATTGTCAGAATCGTCTCCAGGGACATCAAAACGGATATTTCCGTTAAAAAAGTGTTATATTTTCACAATCACAATACCTTCCTGTACTTCGTACGGAGAAAGTAAACGATAACAATCATTATCAAATTTCGAGTGTTATAATAGATGTATCACGCGAAATACAAATGAATCGATACCCAGCACCATCTTGATTTTCTCCCCAATTCCGACGAATTTAGGTCACGGAGTGGGAGGACGAAGGGGATCAATTCGGTCTTCGGTCCGTGCGCTGCGTAAAGTTCTTTGACAGTTGGCAAGATTGAGGTATCTGTTGTTAAAGTGAATTCCCGTATTACCCCCCTGTACTTGACATTTGGGGAGATGGGGGGGGGCGGCATGGATGTTAGATTAATTGGGCGAAATTTCTGGCGAAAGATCCGGCGAACGGATGTCGTAAATAACGGTGACGTGACGTGTCTGACGCGTTTTTCCGTGCAAGAGAGCTAATGAACCGAGCTCAAACCGGCTCACCTACATTTGTCGTCACATTATTGAAACACTTTTTGCGCTTTGAATCGTGCGCTGCAGTTACTTTTGCGTGCCGTTATATCTGGGTAATTATGCTGTCGAGAGATTAGAGTTTTATGCTATAAACGCAATGCACTTTAATAAATATTAAACTTTAATTTTTATGGTAGGCTTTGTCATAGCGAGCAGTGAAGGACGATTCACTGCGCCTCTTAAATCAGAGCATTGTGTATACACAGTGGGCCAGAAAAAAAGGTACATTTTGGAAATATTCATATTTTCAATAATTATTAACGCATTAAATATTATTTGTTATGTAGGCAGCTTCTACTTCGTTATACATGCTTTTTATATATATTATAACACTTATTAAGTGTTATACAAACAAAGTAAAAAAAGTGTTTTATTCTACATTAAATATTACTTTGAAAACCAACAAATATATTTACACTACATTTAGTTTACAAAACTGATTAATTGGATTTTTTAAAGTTTTTTTTTTATCTAGGATACTTCACACTGGTGAAGGTGGGAGTTTATAATGCATTGTCGCGTCGCATTTGTAGGTATCAAAATTTGATTTGTATTTGTTTTCTAATAAATCTCGGATATTAGCTGTAACTTATATCAGTCATTTTAGTTTTTGTGACAAAAATGGTTTGCCTATGCAAAGAAGATAATATATTCATTTAACATTTGTTCAGTTTATCTTCATGAAAGATTGTGTACCCACTAAAGGGTTGGTCGGTTACAAGTATGCGGTGATTAATAAGTAAACTCAGAACTTACGGTAACATATGGATAGAAGTTAATGCATTAATTTGTAGTCAAGAAGGTGCTCCGGGCACAAGTTTAAGTACTACTTCTTTAAAGCAAAAGTACTTCATCTTATCTATATAAATTGGGCGTTTCACTGTTACATTAATTATTTAAAAATATTAATAACTCACGAAGGAGCGACAGTACAAAACTACTTGTGCCATTTTTTTGCCCACTGTGTATACAGTCTGTTTGATTAAGGATGGCCACCGGTTATATCTGGAAAACTACTGAACATAGAAATTCAAGAAAAAAAAAATAGTTCAAATGACAAGTGCTTAAAATAAAATTTATCCTACCGAAATTATAACCGCGAGTGGTATTTGTTAAGATAATTTAACGAATAAGAACTATATACAACGTGTCCACGTAAGTATGCAACATATGGGAAAGTTTTTTATTATTAATTTCTCAGAAAATGTTATTCTTTATAAAAGTTGGTGCCTAATCCTAAACATACAAAAAAGACCAAACGAATGACATTCAACGCTATACAGGGTGGGGCACCGCATACGACACAGTCGTTTTATGGAAAACCATGCAACTTTGTTTTATTCTTTTCAAATGGATAGATGTGAGATCGTTGTATGCAGAATTTAAAATTATTACCAGTTATACAGGGTGTCCCATTAGAAAGATACACATCAAAGTTATGTTTTTTTAAACGGAACACCCTGAATTTTTTGTCATTTTTGAATTCTAGGGAACAAATAAAGGTGAGTAACTTCAATATTCCCTATACCTATCGTTTACCGTTTTCGAAATATTTAAAGATTTGTCGAAATGAAGGGTACAGGTGAAATTTTATTTTTGCCTCAGTGATTGACGTTAAACCATTACAATCATTTCTATTGTTTGGTTGAAGGTTCAAACTACAGCGCCAACCATGATTTAGTATAAAAAATTATACAGGGTGATGAGAAAACCGTGATAGAAAATCTTAACTTATAAAGTTGAATAACTTCGTTTTTTCAAATGGCACACCCTGTATTTAGTAACCTATTATCACGTAAAATCCAATTATCTGTCAGATTATAATAATAATTATTAATTCGAAAAGCGCCAAAAACAAGAAAACTATTGAAATTAGGAACAGAGAACCCCAATACAATCTGAAAGAGAATTGTATTCTGTGAGAATATGTTACTAAATACAGGGTGCGCCATTTGAAAAAAACGAAGTTATTCAACTTTATAAGTTAGGATTGTCTACCACGTTTTTTTTATCACGCTGTATAATTATTTACTGGGGCAAATATACAATTTCACCTGTACCCTTCATTTCAACAAATCTTTAAATATTTCGAAAACGGTAAACGATAGGTATAGGGAATATTGAAGTAACTCACCTTTATTTATTCCCTAGAATTCAAAAATTACAAAAAATACAGGGTGTTCCATTAAAAAAAAACATAACTTTGATGTGCATCTTTTTAATGGGACTCCCTGTATAACTGGTAATAATTTTAAATTGTGCATACAACGATCCCACATCTATCCATTTGAAAAGAATAAAACGAAGTTGCATGGTTTTCCATAAAACGGCCGTGTCGTATACGGTGCCCCACCCTGTATAGCGTCGAATGTCATTTGTTTTGTCTTTTTTGTATGTTTAAGATCAAGCACCAACTTTTATAAATAATAAAATTTTCTGAGAAATTAAAAATAAAAAAGTTTCCCATATGTTGCATACTTACGTGGACACGTTGTATATTAGCAATTTATATTAATTAAAAGTACAATGGGTGAAAGAGCATTGTTTATTTGTAATGGAATTGGATGAACCACCAACCGTCAAAATCGTGTGTGGGTAAAATGAAAATAAAAAACTACGCATATTTGTGGTAAGAGGGAGTTGACAAAAAATTCTCCACAAATTACACGATTTGATGCAGCATTCGACAATTTCGGTTCTATTTCCTCTTGGAACAACTGGCAGTGTTTGTCTAAAATCTCCACCTACTACAAACACTTTACCTCCAAAGGGCCTCTCGTTACTCATTATATCTCGCAGTAGTTTGTCGATACATCTTATTCCATGCTTTGTAAGCATTGTTATTTCATCGATGATAATTAGAGAAGCTTCGTGTAAAATTCTTGCTTGGGGTGATGTCAAACGCATTTGTGAAACTGAAGATTCGAAAAGTGGAATTAGCAGTTTAAACCCACTATATACTTTTCGTCCTCCTTTAAGCAACGCGCTTGCAATACCTGTTGTTGCATACGGAAGCACAATATTTCCATTTCCACGAATAAATGCTAACAAAGTATTATACAAACAAGTTTTACCAGAATCACCGGGGCCATCGATATAGAAGCATCTAGGCTCTAAGTCATTATTATAAACAGCAGCAACTATTTTGTCAAAATCTTCATGCTGTTGCTCATTTAGCTTCTCAATTTGTTGTTCTGCATTCAGCCTTTTTTGATCGGGGTCAAATGCTTAACCTTCTGTAGGATTTCCAGTCGGATTTGGCAAACCACAGCGTAGGCAATCAAGTCCATGTTGAATTCGAATTTCATTGATGTCGTGAAGAGCCAAATTTTATGCTGCATCTTCGGTATTGTTTCGGCTGTAGTCTAAAGCCATATAGTCTGCATATTTTACCCATAGATCAAGACCGATGTGAACCTAGTGCCCGACTTTTAAAAAGTTGGACTTTTTTAACGTCGATCGATTGTACCTTGTTTGTACCTGTTTGTACCGTTATTAACTTCGTTTGTACCTCAAAGACAAAAAAGTTATTAAACAATAAAAAAATGGCCAGCGCCCAACTTTCACATTTTCAAATTTGGTTTATGCCATTCGAAAGAGAATCGTTAGTACCCGTTTGTACCTCTTTTTAAATTGTGTGTACCTCCAAGGTACCAGAAGTACAGGCTTTTCAAAGATTTTACATTCTATGGTGGCGATTTTAGTCAATTTTCAAGTAATCGCAAAGCGACTAAGGGGAATCTAAAGAGCATCGTTTGTACCCGTTTGTACTTCTTTATAATTTGCTTGTACCTCAAAGGTACCAAAAGTACAGGCTTTTAAATTTTTTTACATTCTATGGTGGCGATTTTAGTCAATTTTCAAGTAATCGCAAAGCGACTAAGGGGAATCTAAAGAGCATCGTTTGTACCTCTTTTTAAATTGTTTGTACCTCAAAGGTACCAGAAGTACAGGCTTTTAAAATTTTTTACATTCTATGGTGGCGATTTTAGTCAATTTTCAAGTTATCGCAAAGCGACTAAGGGGAATCGAAAGAGCATCGTTTGTACTTCTTTTTAATTTGCTTGTACCTTAAAGGTACCAAAAGTACAGGCTTTTAAATTTTTTTACATTCTATGGTGGCGATTTTAGTCAATTTTCAAGTAATCGCAAAGCGACTAAGGGGAATCTAAAGAGCATCGTTTGTACCCGTTTGCACCTCTCTTTAAATTGTTTGTACCTCAAAGGTACCAGCAGTACAGGCTTTTAAAAATTTTTACATTCTATGGTGGCGATTTTAGTCAATTTTCAAGTAATCGCAAAGCGACTAAGGGGAATCTAAAGAGCATCGTTTGTACCTCTTTTTAAATTGTTTGTACCTCAAAGGTACCAGAAGTACAGGCTTTTAAAATTTTTTACATTCTATGGTGGCGATTTTAGTCAATTTTCAAGTTATCGCAAAGCGACTAAGGGGAATCGAAAGAGCATCGTTTGTACCCGTTTGTACTTCTTTATAATTTGCTTGTACCTCAAAGGTACCAAAAGTACAGGCTTTTAAATTTTTTTACATTCTATGGTGGCGATTTTAGTCAATTTTCAAGTAATCGCAAAGCGACTAAGGGGAATCTAAAGAGCATCGTTTGTACCCGTTTGCACCTCTCTTTAAATTTTTTGTACCTCAAAGGTACCAGCAGTACAGGCTTTTAAAATTTTTTACATTCTATGGTGGCGATTTTAGTCAATTTTCAAGTTATCGCAAAGCGACTAAGGGGAATCGAAAGAGCATCGTTTGTACTTCTTTTTAATTTGCTTGTACCTTAAAGGTACCAAAAGTACAGGCTTTTAAATTTTTTTATATTCTATGGTGGCGATTTTAGTCAATTTTCAAGTAATCGCAAAGCGACTAAGGGGAATCTAAAGAGCATCGTTTGTACCTCTTTTTAAATTGTTTGTACCTCAAAGGTACCAGAAGTACAGGCTTTTAAAATTTTTTACATTCTATGGTGGCGATTTTAGTCAATTTTCAAGTAATCGCAAAGCGACTAAGGGGAATCGAAAGAGCATCGTTTGTACCCGTGTGTACCTCTTTTTAAATTGTTTGTACCTCAAAGGTACCAGAAGTACAGGCTTTTAAAAAAAAATTACATTCTATGGTGGCGATTTTAGTCAATTTTCAAGTTATCGCAAAGCGACTAAGGGGAATCGAAAGAGCATCGTTTGTACCCGTTTGTACCTCTCTTTAAATTGTTTGTACCTCAAAGGTACCAGAAGTACAAGCTTTTAACATTTTTTACATTCTATAGTGGCGATTTTAGTCAATTTTCAAGTTATCGCAAAGCGACTAAGGGGAATCGAAAGAGCATCGTTTGTACTTCTTTTTAATTTGCTTGTACCTTAAAGGTACCAAAAGTACAGGCTTTTAAATTTTTTTACATTCTATGGTGGCGATTTTAGTCAATTTTCAAGTAATCGCAAAGCGACTAAGGGGAATCTAAAGAGCATCGTTTGTACCCGTTTGCACCTCTCTTTAAATTGTTTGTACCTCAAAGGTACCAGAAGTACAGGCTTTTAAAAAATTTTACATTCTATGGTGGCGATTTTAGTCAATTTTCAAGTTATCGCAAAGCGACTAAGGGGAATCTAAAGAGCATCGTTTGTACCCGTTTGTACCTCTCTTTAAATTGTTTGTACCTCAAAGGTACCAGAAGTACAGGCTTTTAAAATTTTTTACATTCTATGGTGACGATTTTAGTCAATTTTCAAGTAATCGCAAAGCGACTAAGGGGAATCGAAAGAGCATCGTTTGTACCTCTTTTTAAATTGTTTGTACCTCAAAGGTACCAGAAGTACAGGCTTTTAAAATTTTTTACATTCTATGGTGGCGATTTTAGTCAATTTTCAAGTAATCGCAAAGCGACTAAGGGGAATCGAAAGAGCATCGTTTGTACCCGTGTGTACCTCTTTTTAAATTGTTTGTACCTCAAAGGTACCAGAAGTACAGGCTTTTAAAAAAAATTTACATTCTATGGTGGCGATTTTAGTCAATTTTCAAGTTATCGCAAAGCGACTAAGGGGAATCGAAAGAGCATCGTTTGTACCCGTTTGTACCTATTTTTTAATTGTTTGTACCTCAAAGGTACCAGAAGTACAGGCTTTTAAATTTTTTTACATTCTATGGTGGCGATTTTAGTCAATTTTCAAGTAATCGCAAAGCGACTAAGGGGAATCGAAAGAGCATCGTTTGTACTTCTTTTTAATTTGCTTGTACCTTAAAGGTACCAGAAGTACAGGCTTTTAAATTTTTTTACATTCTATGGTGGCGATTTTAGTCAATTTTCAAGTAATCGCAAAACGACTAAGGGGAATCTAAAGAGTATCGTTTGTACCCGTTTGCACCTCTCTTTAAATTGTTTGTACCTCAAAGGTACCAGCAGTACAGGCTTTTAAAATTTTTTACATTCTATGGTGGCGATTTTAGTCAATTTTCAAGTTATCGCAAAGCGACTAAGGGGAATCTAAAGAGCATCGTTTGTACCCGTTTGTACCTATTTTTTAATTGTTTGTACCTCAAAGGTACCAGAAGTACAGGCTTTTAAATTTTTTTACATTCTATGGTGGCGATTTTAGTCAATTTTCAAGTTATCGCAAAGCGACTAAGGGGAATCTAAAGAGCATCGTTTGTACCCGTTTGTACCTATTTTTTAATTGTTTGTACCTCAAAGGTACCAGAAGTACAGGCTTTTAAATTTTTTTACATTCTATGGTGGCGATTTTAGTCAATTTTCAAGTTATCGCAAAGCGACTAAGGGGAATCTAAAGAGCATCGTTTGTACCCATTTGTACCTATTTTTTAATTGTTTGTACCTCAAAGGTACCAGAAGTACAGGCTTTTAAATTTTTTTACATTCTATGGTGGCGATTTTAGTCAATTTTCAAGTAATCGCAAAGCGACTAAGGGGAATCGAAAGAGCATCGTTTGTACCCGTTTTCACCTCTCTTTAAATTGTTTGTACCTCAAAGGTACCAGCAGTACAGGCTTTTAAAATTTTTTACATTCTATGGTGGCGATTTTAGTCAATTTTCAAGTAATCGCAAAGCGACTAAGGGGAATCTAAAGAGCATCGTTTGTATCTCTTTTTAAATTGTTTGTACCTCAAAGGTACCAGAAGTACAGGCTTTTAAAAATTTTTACATTCTATGGTGGCGATTTTAGTCAATTTTCAAGTAATCTCAAAGCGACTAATGGGAATCGAAAGAGCATCGTTTGTACCCGTGTGTACCTCTTTTTAAATTGTTTGTACCTCAAAGGTACCAGAAGTACAGGCTTTTAAAAAAAAATTACATTCTATGGTGGCGATTTTAGTCAATTTTCAAGTTATCGCAAAGCGACTAAGGGGAATCGAAAGAGCATCGTTTGTACCCGTTTGTACCTATTTTTTAATTGTTTGTACCTCAAAGGTACCAGAAGTAGAGGCTTTTTAATTTTTTTACATTCTATGGTGGCGATTTTAGTCAATTTTCAAGTAATCGCAAAGCGACTAAGGGGAATCGAAAGAGCATCGTTTGTACTTCTTTTTAATTTGCTTGTACCTTAAAGGTACCAGAAGTACAGGCTTTTAAATTTTTTTACATTCTATGGTAGCGATTTTAGTCAATTTTCAAGTAATCGCAAAGCGACTAAGGGGAATCTAAAGAGTATCGTTTGTACCCGTTTTCACCTCTCTTTAAATTGTTTGTACCTCAAAGGTACCAGAAGTACAGGCTTTTAAATTTTTTTACATTCTATGGTGGCGATTTTAGTCAATTTTCAAGTAATCGCAAAGCGACTAAGGGGAATCTAAAGAGCATCGTTTGTACCCGTTTTCACCTCTCTTTAAATTGTTTGTACCTCAAAGGTACCAGCAGTACAGGCTTTTAAAATTTTTTACATTCTATGGTGGCGATTTTAGTCAATTTTCAAGTTATCGCAAAGCGACTAAGGGGAATCCAAAGAGCATCGTTTGTACCCGTTTGTACCTCTCTTTAAATTGTTTGTACCTCAAAGGTACCAGAAGTACAGGCTTTTAAAATTTTTTACATTCCATGGTGGCGATTTTAGTCAATTTTCAAGTAATCGCAAAGCGACTAAGGGGAATCTAAAGACCATCGTTTGTATCTCTTTTTAAATTGTTTGTACCTCAAAGGTACCAGAAGTACAGGCTTTTAAAAAATTTTACATTCTATGGTGGCGATTTTAGTCAATTTTCAAGTAATCGCAAAGCGACTAATGGGAATCGAAAGAGCATCGTTTGTACCCGTGTGTACCTCTTTTTAAATTGTTTGTACCTCAAAGGTACCAGAAGTACAGGCTTTTAAAAAAAATTTACATTCTATGGTGGCGATTTTAGTCAATTTTCAAGTTATCGCAAAGCGACTTAGGGGAATCGAAAGAGCATCGTTTGTACCCGTTTGTACCTATTTTTTAATTGTTTGTACCTCAAAGGTACCAGAAGTACAGGCTTTTAAATTTTTTTACATTCTATGGTGGCGATTTTAGTCAATTTTCAAGTAATCGCAAAGCGACTAAGGGGAATCGAAAGAGCATCGTTTGTACTTCTTTTTAATTTGCTTGTACCTTAAAGGTACCAGAAGTACAGGCTTTTAAATTTTTTTACATTCTATGGTGGCGATTTTAGTCAATTTTCAAGTAATCGCAAAGCGACTAAGGGGAATCGAAAGAGCATCGTTTGTACCGGTTTGTACCTCTCTTTAAATTGTTTGTACCTCAAAGGTACCAGAAGTACAAGCTTTTAACATTTTTTACATTCTATAGTGGCGATTTTGTCAATTTTCAAGTTATCGCAAAGCGACTAAGGGGAATCGAAAGAGCATCGTTTGTACTTCTTTTTAATTTGCTTGTACCTTAAAGGTACCAAAAGTACAGGCTTTTAAATTTTTTTACATTCTATGGTGGCGATTTTAGTCAATTTTCAAGTAATCGCAAAGCGACTAAGGGGAATCTAAAGAGCATCGTTTGTACCCGTTTGCACCTCTCTTTAAATTGTTTGTACCTCAAAGGTACCAGCAGTACAGGCTTTTAAAATTTTTTACATTCTATGGTGGCGATTTTAGTCAATTTTCAAGTAATCGCAAAGCGACTGAGGGGAATCTAAAGAGCATCGTTTGTACCTCTTTTTAAATTGTTTGTACCTCAAAGGTACCAGAAGTACAGGCTTTTAAAATTTTTTACATTCTATGGTGGCGATTTTAGTCAATTTTCAAGTAATCGCAAAGCGACTAAGGGGAATCGAAAGAGCATCGTTTGTACCCGTTTGTACCTATTTTTAAATTGTTTGTACCTCAAAGGTACCAGAAGTACAGGCTTTTAAATTTTTTTACATTCTATGGTGGCGATTTTAGTCAATTTTCAAGTTATCGCAAAGCGACTAAGGGGAATCGAAAGAGCATCGTTTTTACCCGTGTGTACCTCTTTTTAAATTGTTTGTACCTCAAAGGTACCAGAAGTACAGGCTTTTAAAAAAAAATTACATTCTATGGTGGCGATTTTAGTCAATTTTCAAGTTATCGCAAAGCGACTAAGGGGAATCGAAAGAGCATCGTTTGTACCCGTTTGTACCTATTTTTAAATTGTTTGTACCTCAAAGGTACCAGAAGTACAGGCTTTTAAATTTTTTTACATTCTATGGTGGCGATTTTAGTCAATTTTCAAGTTATCGCAAAGCGACTAAGGGGAATCGAAAGAGCATCGTTTGTACCCGTGTGTACCTCTTTTTAAATTGTTTGTACCTCAAAGGTACCAGAAGTACAGGCTTTTAAAAAAAATTTACATTCTATGGTGGCGATTTTAGTCAATTTTCAAGTTATCGCAAAGCGACTAAGGGGAATCGAAAGAGCATCGTTTGTACCCGTTTGTACCTATTTTTAAATTGTTTGTACCTCAAAGGTACCAGAAGTACAGGCTTTTACATTTTTTTACATTCTATGGTGGCGATTTTAGTCAATTTTCAAGTTATCGCAAAGCGACTAAGGGGAATCGAAAGAGCATCGTTTGTACCCGTGTGTACCTCTTTTTAAATTGTTTGTACCTCAAAGGTACCAGAAGTACAGGCTTTTAAAAAAAATTTACATTCTATGGTGGCGATTTTAGTCAATTTTCAAGTTATCGCAAAGCGACTAAGGGGAATCGAAAGAGCATCGTTTGTACCCGTTTGTACCTATTTTTAAATTGTTTGTACCTCAAAGGTACCAGAAGTACAGGCTTTTACATTTTTTTACATTCTATGGTGGCGATTTTAGTCAATTTTCAAGTTATCGCAAAGCGACTAAGGGGAATCGAAAGAGCATCGTTTGTACCCGTTTGTACCTATTTTTAAATTGTTTGTACCTTAAAGGTACCAGAAGTACAGGCTTTTAAAAAATTTTACATTCCATGGTGGCGATTTTAGTCAATTTCTAAAACTGGCGCAGAGAATGATACATAAATTAGAAGGTATCAGTTCCATTTGAAGTGACCTTTCTATGTAGGACTAGAACTCACATCAGGTTACGAGAGCATGGGCGAATTAGTTTTTAAAATTGCCAAAAGAAATTAGATTAAAAAAATGTCTAAAAATACAAATTATAGAAAATAACTTTATTCGCTTCTTATTTAAGATTGTTGTCAAAACCAACATTATTTCATTTTTTTTATAGTTATTGAACTCTTAAAATGTGTTTTGAATTTTGTTTCATGTTTTGCTTTGTTTTACAGTGAAAAAAAATAAGTACTACACTTTGGAGGTGTAGCGTACAGTATTTCTGAAATATTTTTTAAATCTTGATTAAAATATAAATATTTTTTTATTTCTTTTTTAAATTGTGATTTTATTAGGTATTTTTTTTTCAAATGCCTAAAGCACCGGTATCCTCCATAGAATGTAAAATTTTTTAAAAGCCTGTACTTCTGGTAACTTTGAGGTACAAACAATTTAAAAAGAGGTACAAACGGGTACAAGTGATGCTCTTTCGATTCCCCTTAGTCGCTTTGCGATTACTTGAAAAATGACTAAAATCGCCACCATGGAATTTAAAAAATTTTAAAAGCGTGTACTTCTGGTACCTTTGAGGTACAAACAATTTAAAAAGAGGTACAAACGGGTACAAGTGATGCTCTTTCGATTCCCCTTATTCGCTTTGCGATTACTTGAAAATTGACTAAAATCGCCACCATAGAATGTAATTTTTTTTAAAAGCGTGTACTTCTGGTACCTTTGAGGTACAAACAATTTAAAAAGAGGTACAAACGGGTACAAGTGATGCTCTTTCGATTCCCCTTAGTCGCTTTGCGATTACTTGAAAAATGACTAAAATCGCCACCATGGAATTTAAAAAATTTTAAAAGCGTGTACTTCTGGTACCTTTGAGGTACAAACAATTTAAAAAGAGGTACAAACGGGTACAAGTGATGCTCTTTCGATTCCCCTTATTCGCTTTGCGATTACTTGAAAATTGACTAAAATCGCCACCATAGAATGTAATTTTTTTTAAAAGCGTGTACTTCTGGTACCTTTGAGGTACAAACAATTTAAAAAGAGGTACAAACGGGTACAAGTGATGCTCTTTCGATTCCCCTTAGTCGCTTTGCGATTACTTGAAAAATGACTAAAATCGCCACCATGGAATTTAAAAAATTTTAAAAGCGTGTACTTCTGGTACCTTTGAGGTACAAACAATTTAAAAAGAGGTACAAACGGGTACAAGTGATGCTCTTTCGATTCCCCTTATTCGCTTTGCGATTACTTGAAAATTGACTAAAATCGCCACCATAGAATGTAATTTTTTTTTAAAGCGTGTACTTCTGGTACCTTTGAGGTACAAACAATTTAAAAAGAGGTACAAACGGGTACAAGTGATGCTCTTTCGATTCCCCTTAGTCGCTTTGCGATTACTTGAAAAATGACTAAAATCGCCACCATAGAATGTAAAAATTTTGAAAAGCCTGTACTTCTGGTACCTTTGAGGTACAAACAATTTAAAAAGAGGTACAAACGGGTTCTAACGATTCTCTTTCGAATGGCATAAACCAAATTTGAAAATGTGAAAGTTGGGCGCTGGCCATTTTTTTATTGTTTAATAACTTTTCTGTCTTTGGGGTACAAACGAAGTTAATAGCGGTACAAACGGGTACAAACAAGGTACAATCGATCTACGTTAAAAAAGTCCAACTTTTTAAAAGTCGGGCGCTAGGTTCACATCGGTTAGATCAAGTCGTTTTAATGCATGACAGAAGCAACAAATATAGGCAAAAGTCTCTCGAAGTTGTGGCGGCATATTAAACGCGATTACTTCAGCAATGCATCGATCCCATTCGTCGTTGCTTTCCAAAAGACCACGTGCTGCTGCTGCTGCTTCTTTAAACGATGAGTGAACTTCTCCAATAAATATTCGAATAAACTCAAAACTGGTTGCACCACATGCAGCAAAAGCATACCTAAAAAGAACCTCTCCTCGTCTTTTAGACTAACTGTGTACATTCTTGGAACATCCTTTTCTCCATCTCGTTAGCGCGGCTGCCATTTTCCACGAACGTACACATAATGGTTTGGAATTTCTGTGTAGAGAAATTGCTGTGCGTTGAAATCCTCAATGTTTAGTTGAAACCAGGCCTGCTCGCAAATTGTCTTTTATTTCGGGCCAATTAGAGTTTGCAGTAAACGATATGAAAATATCTGGAGCACCCCACTTGTTAAAAATAGACATGGCATCAATGCAGCGTTCTCGCATGTTCCGAGGAGATCCTTCAAAACTTGATGGTAAAATCACTGGAATTCCTGCAGATATGTTTGCATTTTCTGCTAAGTTGGTTATATGATCAGCAAGCCCTTGGTAATTTTCAGCTCGAAGTGATTGTTGGTGGTTGCGTATGTAATTCAGATTGTTGGCTTCTAGTTGCAGGTAAGAATCGACCACCCACTGCTGCAAAAGTTTTCCTGCTCTCATAATGGGACTGAACTCGTCCCGAATTGCGGTCTGTGCCGCTTTATACTGAAGCATGCTGACTTTGATGCGAACTCTTTTTTGCTGTGCTCCCTCATTTGATTCGCATGTCCAGTGCGGCTACCATCCGGGCTTACCATACGGAAAAAAAGATGGCATATGTGAACGGATCCAAGTTTGCACTCAAGATATGGATGTTAATAAACTGACTCGTTGAATCTATAGGATTCCGAGGGTAAACGCGGACAAACAGGATATTCAAGTACAGCACCAGTCTCATCGATAGGGTGTGGCAACTTAATTTTGCCTTTGTGACAGCAATTTGTAAACTTTCCATCTGTTGGACGCTTCTTGGAAAAATTCTTTGATTTACAGAACTGGCAAATAATGTTTAAGGCTCCACAGTCATGGGTATCAACACTATCTTCAATGAAATTAATTGCCTTATTTCGAAATATTTCACTTTGCTCAGCTCTATGATTTACAATTTGCTGCCGTTGAGATGCCAAATTTGCTGCTCGCCTGGCTTGAGATTGCTGTGGAGTTTCGTTTTCAATTCGCTGCCGTTGAGATGCAGCATTTGCTGCTCGTCTGGTCTGCGATTGCTGTGGAGTTTCGTTACCAATTCGCTGCTGTTTAGATGCAGCATTAGCTGCTCTTCTGGTCTGCTATTGCTGCGGAGTTTCATTTCCAATTCGCTGCCGTTGAGATGCGCATTTGCTGCTCGCCTGAGTTGAGACTGTTCCTCAGTTTCGTTTGCAATTCGCTGTCTTTGAGATGCAGCATTTGTTTTTTGTAGCCTGTCAAGTGTCTCTTGACTTTGTTAAGTTTTTTCAAAGTCTGTCTTTCTCTTGCTAATTTACGTTGACGCTCGATTGGATCTTCATCCATTCTTTAGTACTATTATTTTAAACTGCTAGAATAAAGTGTATTCATACTGTATTTATAAGTGTTTCTTACTTTGAAGCTATTGCACAAAAGCGCACCCACTATTTTTTGAAATTTTTGTTCAAGAAATGTGCGGTAAATGTTTTTTCAAGGCTATTAATTGATACGAAAATGAGCATAATTTATTTTTTCAGTAAAGTAGAGTTCACCAATATTGGATAGAAATTAATTAACTTCGAAATCTTAACCTGTCATATTTAAGGCGAGCCCGCAAAAGTACTTCCTATTTTAAACCGAAATATATTTCGTTCATTCCTGATCGGAACGAAAACGAAATTTTTCGTTTTCGTTCTTTATGTTCTCACACAAATTTATAGTTTTCGGAAAACAACTCCTAATAAGAGATTTTTTACCTTCAGTTTCCGATACTTTTAAAATTTGATAAGAACGGTAAAATCCGGTATTAGAAAATTATTTATTTCGTTTCGGATCTCGTTTAAAAAATGTCAATTTCCGTTTTCGTTCTTGTAACTATTTCGCTTAATTTCGTTATTTCATTTTCGTTGCGTTTTTGGCCCCTTTTTTTATACATTCGTGACGGCTTCGCCGCCACCTAACCGAACCTAACCTAAAGGCGGAACATTCAAAAAGTGGATCCACCTTTGCGCAATAGCGCCCTTATTTTATGTCCGACGACTATATTTAGTACTTACTTGTATAAATTTGCACTGTAACTGCTAAACACCGTGGCCGATAGATAAAGGTATGTTTAAGTATTGTCTTCCGACATTTGTTTTTATGTCAATAAACAAAATATATGAAGTTCACTACGTACGCTCAAAGCCGATATATTTTTTTCATAATACTGAAGTGAAATTAGTGGTTAGTTTATTGTTTATCTCGTTCGTCATATTATTTGAACACTTTCTGTAGAACGGTTTTGTTATAATATAATTATTTATTCATTTGTTTGCTAATGTTTTCCGAGGTGTATCACCGTGCCGGGAACCAGACTCAGTACATATACGGCGCAATGAATGCGCAGTAATGGGCCTGCGTTATCCATACATGCATACATGCATACATGCATACATGCATACATGCATACATGCATATATGCATACATGCATACATACATACATACAGTTAGACTACTCTTATATTTATATTATAGGTTATAATTCTGACACACACACTACAAGCGACATGAAGTTAGGAGACCAATAATGGCTGATCGGTGCACTTATTTCCGATACACATAAAAAAGATAGACGCCAAGTGCACTAATATAAAAATGTTTAATACTATTAATACTACTATAATTTATTTCATACTAATAGAACAAGATGGATATTAAATGCAATCCAATTCTGCATTTCACGCATCGTGGCAGCGCTACCGTACACTTGCGACATTTCATGACACTAGGCCGAAGTACGAAATACTGTGTCAGGCTTTAATTGCAAATATACGTAACTAAATGTGTATTATTGGTGAACTGACAATACTTACTCAACTTATACATGGATCGGAATGAAAATCGTGAAATAATTTTCACGTGGAAGCGTGTCCGAAACGGATTTCAATTATATTTCACCGCAGAGGTATTCAGAACTGACACCACGAACTGCCAGAGTACAACTGAAGTCAGCTGTTTACTAAAATTGTTAATATAATAATAATAATTATTATTATTATTATATTTATTGACCACTTAAATTTATAGATTACAAAATATACAGATTACAAAAAAGACCGTAACAGTAAAAGGGGGTCAAAAGGAAAAAGTTCAGATGAAACCCGAAGGTTTCTCTGGTCTACCTATCAAATTAAAAATAAGTTAATATACATAAATTAATACGCTTACAATTCCGTACCGCAGCGCAAGGATTGCTATACAGTTGAAAAATCGAAATAAAATTAATAATTAAGATTAATGGGTGGTGCTATATACTATTTCGATACATTTTACGAAATGTTTTAGCTTTCATCTCTAAAAACTTGTTTGGGAAAGTCCTGATCAGTTGTATCTGAAGGATCTTCTGAAAATCTCGGTGTAAAACTTAGGGATGTTGATGATGCATTTCTTTCTAATATTGACGCTATGTATGTCGCTTCTAAATTGAATTTTTCTGCGAAAATATGGAGGTTTTTTGGTCTGAATGATATTAAAATAGAAACAAGCTTCGTGTAGTATTCTGCGTTTGGTCATGTTAATCCAGTTTGCTTTTGCCAACTTGTGAGATACGGGGGAGTTTCGTGTTATTCCATATATAAATCTCAGACACGATTTTTGTACTTTTTCGATTCTTTCCACGATATAGAGATCGTTGTCATGGTGAAGGTAAACAAATTTTTAACCATTTGCAAATTTTTTTGTCCGCCATTTTAAATGCACCTTTTTATACATGAGTTGAATTATCAGTGATATTTTTCTCGTTTATTAATGTTAATGTTGGCATTCTCTACAATAATTGTTAATGTAAATTTGATGTGATAGATTAGTGTCACGTCTGCGTATAAGTGATTTTTACCGGTTTAGGTCAAGAAATATCTTAATAAATATTAAGAATAATACGCTAAAGTTTGGACGAATACAACATTATAATATCTTGATATTAATGAATGTAAGTAAAGCTTTCAACATTGATGATTACACTTCTAGTATTTGTTTAATGCGTGTCAGTGCATTCAAATGACAAAAAAAAACAATTTGGGATAAGTTTTGAACCTGTAGTTATAAGCATATGTGAATAGTTTTCGAAACCTGCAACTTTACATGTAAAAAAAATTCCGCGAAATTTGAGTTTTTTTGCAAAAAATACGGTAGTAGTTTCAATTTTCAACTAAAAAAAATAGTTTGAACCTGAAATAGTATCATTTCAAGTTTTTTACGAAAAAATTATATTAGTATTTTTCTGATATAAAGTCAATTTAATGTTAAATATGAATATGAACATATTTTTAAAACTATTATTATGAAGAAAACAGGCTATTCTAATGTAAAAGACAATTATTCGATCCCAAAAGAGCATTCGGCGCACATATAAATATGTGCGATGTATGTCGCACATCGACCTCTCGCAACTGCGACATAGCATGTGCGACTTTTTGTCGCTTCTTCTGGAACAAATATCGCAGCGCATTTGTTTCGGCAATCTCGGAATAATTCACAGAGAAAAAAATGCTCAGAATTTTTTTCTGGCACAATGATCACATGGGGTGTCGTACACCCCACAATTTTTCACGAGTCGTCTCAAACAGGTACCACATTAACACTGACGGGTGAGCTCAAATAATATCTATTGGGGTCCACAATAGAAGGTTCAAACTATCTGTAGATGGAGTAACATGTCCCGTTTACTTTCAATTTTAGGGCCTTATTCAACGTCGAAAAAAGGCTGGGGTGTATGACACCCCTAGTGACTATTAAAGGTTAATAGGGTTTTTAGCGATATATTTATTATTCTTTCGCGCGGCGCCAGAATCACGATATTTGACTGTTATGCGAGTTATATTACCTCACATAACAGTCAAGGTGTAAAGTTTTTGGCGGGAATTCAAATTTCCAGCTTGCCTTTGGAACAATAATGGTTCGTGCACTTTTATAAAGGAAGCAAAGAGAGGGAGAGATATGTTAACAAATTACTCTTATAAAGGAAACAAGTATTGAACCGCTGTTTTCTGTTGTAACCTTCAAACTTTCACGAAGGCCGGCCTACCTCTCTAAATCGATACTAATGTGTACTATTTTAATCTTTTTTTTCATTTTGTTTCAGGTGAGCTTCTGAATCCTGCTTCTTATAAACGGGATGAAACATGCCAGCATGGTGAGCACAGTTAAGGTTTAATGTAAATGAAACTATGTCGCGGATGAAGTTCAGTTAAACAGTCTGTAAACTATTGTAGCTGAGGCTATTAATTTATTGTCTAAAGTTAATGTTAGAAAATAAGACATATCTGGTATTTTAGGAATAATAAAGTGCTCCATAAATTTGCAAATCACGACTGAGTAACAATCGACCCTTTTAGTTCTTATAAAAATCGACAATCTACATTTTTTATAGCGCTTTTATACAGGGTGCGGCATTTATCCTAGACACCCAAAATATTGCAGAAACGAAGATTCATTTCAAATACATTTTATTTTATGCAGAAGTCATAAGTATTTGCAATTATAGGCGGGTTTTCAATATATGAATCTACGAATTAGAGGAAATCAATTTTATCTAAAACATTTTTCTCCTCGGCGCTTACTTTACAAAAAGATCAACTTAACAGGTGTTTAGCGGCGAACATTCTTGCAGGTATTTTTGAATCCGTTCCTTCATATTTCCTTGAGTGGTAGGAACATCCTTGTAGACTTTTTTAAGATATCTCCATAAAAAAAAATTAACGGGCGTTAAATTTCGTCATTTAGCAGGTCAAGGCAATGAAACAACTCGTGAATCCAACGACTATTTTAATTATGATACAATAGGTACTTATATGTGAATAATGCGCCATCATGTCGATACCAAATGTTCAATCTTACTCTCAAATTCAATTATTTTATCAGTATTTGTAATTCGTTATGAAGAAAATGGTGGTATCTCTCACCGACGAGTAGTAGGCTACAACTTTTAAGCCACGGATTTTGGTGCCTCCGCCATCATCCACAATATGACCACTTTCAACAATTTTTTTTTTAATCCCGCATTTAATTTAAAAAAGGTATAGTATTAAGGGATATCCAATAAACATTTTATAATTATTTGTTTGCAATTTAAATAAAAATTGGCGGCAAATTAAATTTTTGAGGTCAGCAACGGATCAGCGCGGTACAAAAAATTGCCTAAATGTCGTTTGGCGCAGAGTTGTAACTGACTTTATTATACAGCTATGTTAAGAAATACCTAAATATCAATTTATAATAATTGCAGTAGTAGCAGTAGTCTTCATAAATTGTGACGGAAATAATTTTGAAATCAGCCACATATTTTCTTTAAAATTAAATATTGCAAAAAGTAAGCACCGGAGAAAGAAATGTGTTAAACAAAAGTTACGTGCTTTAATACATAGATATTTATTCCCTAATAAAAATAAATAAATAAATAAATAAAAGCTTTATTCACTATGCCACAATATACATGCTGTACACAAGAAACGTAGTAGTATTTACATGTTGTGGGTGCGAACGTCAATATATATTACAATAAAATTATCTATGAGATAAACGTAGTAAAACATGTTACGGATGTTACGAACATACAAAAACATATTATAAACACGCTCATGATTATTGCGCTAGAAATTCTGCTATAGTATAAAAGCACCTCTCAATGAGAATTTTTTTGAAACTCTCTTTAAACCGTTTATGAGTTAGTGTCTTAAGCGCATCAGGAATTTTGTTGTAAATTATTCCGCAGGAATAAACTGTTGATTTTTCGAGAAATGTGTTATGATGTTTGGGCAGTTTTATATTTGCTGCAGTGCAGGTCTGATATTGGTGATTAGTACCGTTTCTATAACATGTTTATATTTAAAAATCACAAGTTGACCTTGAAATGACCTTGAAAACCTACGTATAATTGATGACATATATGCCTGTTGCATTAGCCCCTTCATGGCAAATACATTTTTTTTTCTCAGAATCATCGTTTCCATAATATTTCAAATGTTTATAAGAAACAATAAAGCCGTGTTGAATAATATATAAAATACTTCGAACGATTATGTAATAATTTCGCATTTATTCTTTTGTAGCTACAAGTATGCATTGTTTTCGAATCCAATCTTGTTGACAATAACAAAATATGAATGTCTCGTTATCTGCGACAATGATTACTTATTATCATTGTCTTTTTAAAGCTTCGTATGGCTATGAAGTTAGCCATAGATTTCTTTTTTTTAAGGAAAGGTGGTTGATGGGAATTAGGGTAAGGGATGATGATATAGGGATATTAGCTTAGGCAACGTAGGCCATTCAGCCACAACCGATTTTGTAAATATTATTCCGATATAAAGAAAACACTTAACTTTGAACGAAACGCCTCCAAGATTCAAGAATTAAATATTATTCTTTTTTTTAATGAAATGGACAACTACTAAACTTCCATGCCCTCGCTGGGATTCGAACCCAGGACTCTCTGCATTAGTTCCGACGCGCTAGCGCACGCGGCTAGGAGGCCGGCGCCATAGATTTCAAACCTTTTTTTCTGTATTATTTTTAACGAAAATCGATTGGTTTTACTTGCTAACAAAACATTGAATTAACAAGTTTCCATAAAAGCGCCTCAATTTTCAGCTCTTAATATTTTTTATCCCACTCTTAAAAAATAAAATTAAAAAATTGATATTCTGCTATTCAGATAAAAAAAACATATTCATATTCTGATTGAGGTTGGCGGCACTTACTTCGTGATACATTTTTAAATAAATAAAACACACTTTTACTTACAATTAGTTAATATCACTTTTTGATCAAGCAAACAACGATCGAAACTGCAGTCACTAATAAATAAACAGTGTGATATTAACTAAAAATGTGTTTTATTTAATATTCATTTTCAGCACACACCGAATTTGGGTCATAGAAAGAAGAATCCAAATCAACTCCACATCTCTGATCGCGGTGGGGACAAATCTCTAAATATATCAATGTGCGCCATCTCTCATGAAAAAAAGATAGAAACAAATATGGATTCAGCATACATTAAACTACTACTTGAAAAAATTATTTCGGAACACCCAACAAAAATTCCAAATCAACTCCAGTACTCAGATTGCGGTCGGATAAATCTCAAAATATATCAATGTGCGCCATCTCCCTTAAAAAATATAGCAACAAATATGAATTTAGCATGCATTAAATTACTCGAACTTCCATCATAGAAAAAAAATATATTTTCAAATTACTCCAATACTCAGATCGCTGTCCGATAAATCTCAAAAATATTAATGTGCGCCATCTTCCATAAAAAGGATAGCAACAAATATGGATTCAGCATACATTAAACTACTACTTAAAACAAATTTAATTCGGAACACCCAACTTCCATCATGGAAAAAAAATTCCAAATCAACTCCAGTACTCAGATCGCGGTTTGAAAAATCTCAAAATATATCAATGTCCGTGCAAGCTCTCATAAAAAGTTAGCAATAAATATAAATTCAGCATACATTAAACTACTATTTAAACAAATCAATTTCGGGACACCCAACTTCCATCATAGGGAAAAATATATATTTCCAAATCAACTCCAATACTCAGATCACGGTCGAATAAATCTCAAAATATATTAATGTGCGCCACCTCCGACAAAAAAGATAGCAACAAATATGGATATCTTTTAAAAAATTTCATTGACTTTTTAAATTATATTATTAAGGATGCGATAATAATACATTATTATACAAGTTTAATAATAATAACAAGGGTCCATTGTGGCACGAGTGCTCCAATGGAATATAAGTGTCCCACAATGCCTCTTAGGAAATAAGTATAATATACTATTTTTTCTACTTTGGATTTAGTACTTTAGGATTTATTTTTAAAATAAAATATATACTTAAACATAGTGAGTTTTATCTGCAATATGTGGCAGTACTAAAAAAGACACAATTTATTACAGACATATCCATAAAATTACAAACACGTTTACATTAAGGACTATTATACAATGTGTTAGTACGTCATTGTCGACCATGGGTCTTTCTGCCCTAAATGAAATTAATATTTGACATAATATTTCTACGACAATTTCAATAATGTATTTTAAAACATAATAAATCTCGAATATTACTTGCACACCTCCAGAAATAAGGAAAGTTGATAAAGATGCGATAAACAAACTACTTCCATGTAAGTTGAAACCAGTTATGCTTATAGTACGCTACGTACTTGCTTAAATGTTTATAAAAACTTAGGTTATGTTTACACTTGTTTCTCGTGTAAGGCATCGATCGACGCCAATTAATAATAGTAATAGTTTATTTGTGTTATTATATGATAAATGTTTACACATGTCAGATAAAAGTGTACCTGTTTAGCCACA
Organism: Ocypus olens; assembly: GCA_910593695.2. Classification (NCBI taxonomy): domain Eukaryota; kingdom Metazoa; phylum Arthropoda; class Insecta; order Coleoptera; family Staphylinidae; genus Ocypus; species Ocypus olens. The sequence goes on from OU343048.1 coordinate 41,967,493, forward strand.
ATTTATGCTGGGGCAGCATTTTACATACTTATATGTTAGGTATTTCAATAAATAAATAAATAAATAAATAAATAAATAAATAACGTAAATAAATAAAAGTTTCATATGAAAAACATATTAACTAGTGTCAAAGCTATAAAAACAAATTAAAAAGCAGTTATAAATGTAATATATATTATGATTTTAAATTAAATATAATTATATTATAAATTACACATATTAAAATGTAATTAAAAATATCAAAATAAGTTGACGACGTGGAAGTAAAATATGACTATCCTATCACATTTTCGAAGTTATTAAATTTATGGGACAGACACTCTTCAATATTATAAAATGTTTTTTTTTAGTAGATATACAGGATCCGGCAGCGGAATGTGACGTTTTTCGCTACACTGAAGTGATTAGATATTTTGTTGTAAACAAAAGTAAAAATCTGAAAAATAATTCTCATTGAATGCAGTTTTTAACAGTTTTATTATTTTTTTTAAATAACAGAATTTAAATGTCCACCATTAAACTCTATACATTTTTCAATATTTTCTCGGACGTGGTTCATAACTGCGCCTCGAAGTCTTCCATCACTTCTTCTTATCTCCTCAGTTATGTTGTTCTTTAGCTCATCCAGTGTGCGGGGATTGTTTAGATACACTTTACACTTTAAGTACGCCCGTAAGAAACAATCTGGAGCCGTTAAGTCAGGAGAACGTGCTGGCCTGGCAAGGTCTCCATTTCGGGAAATTAATCTCCCAGGAAACTTATTCCTTAAAAACTGCATAACTATTCTAGCGGTATAACTAGTAGCCCCATCCTATTGAAACCATAGTTCGTGATCTTTAACTCTCAATCTACGTAATTCGGCAGTAAGAAATGTTTGTAGCATTCGCAAATATCGCTCCGAGGTAAGAGTTACAGTACGATTGTTCTCTTCAAAAAAATACGGTGCAATAATCCCAAAGGTTGCAATACCGCACCAAACCGTAATTTTTTCAGCATGTTTCTCATGCAACTGCATTGGTTGTTCTGCACACCAATATCGATAGTTTTGTTTATTAACAAAACCCGATAAATGAAAATGAGCTTCATCCGACATAATTAAATTATCCATCAGATCTGGTCTTTCGCCCAACAATCTTACAAATTCCCTGCAAAATGCAAGTCTGTTAGGTGGATCTTGTGGGGATAATTGATGAACAATCTGTATTTTATAAGGATGAAACTTAAGATCATAATGCAAAATACGGCGCACTGTACGATCTGATAGGTTTAGAGCCCTTGCATGTTTATTCGCTGAATGTGTTGGACTGGTTGTTACTGCTTCCTCAACTCTTAGAATATGTTCAGGCGTTCGCATAGTACGGGAAGAACCAGCAAACCTATCACAGACAGTTCCATGCGCATTCCACTTCTTAAACTATTGCAAAATAATTTTCCGCGATGTAACCACGTCTTGGGATATTAAACTCAGCCCGAAATCGTCTTTGGACCGTAATAACAGACTTCGTTTCAATGTAAGCCGTCACGGCGAACACGCGTTGATTTACCGGCCAATTCTCTATATCTACTAAACTGCATACAATAACAAACACATCAGTCATAAACAGAACTCCCCCACCCATTCATGTGTCAGGCAGTGGCGCGTTAAAATGTGTCACATTCCAGTGCCGGACCCTGTATTTTCAGTAAGTTTTTAGATCTAATATCTGGAAGATCTTTGATATTTTTGGGAGTAAATTATACAGTTTTGGACCATAATAGTTGGTAGCGCCTGTACACTTTGACTTGCGATATTGAGAGGGAAAAGCATAGTGTAATTTCGTGTTTGGTAGTTACATACCTGCTCATGAGTTGTATATAAGCTAATGTGTTTGTGAACATATTTTATGCATTCCATAAGGCACGGTAGCGTGCGAATTTTGAATTCAATGAAAATTTCCTTAGTCATCTCTGTATTTAGCATTGCCCAACACTCTAACAGGTCGTCGTTGAAGAGCAAAAAGCTCGTTGTAATTGTGGAATGACCCCATATTAAAACACCATACGATATATGTGTGTGTGGAACAATGCAAAATATTCAATTTTTAGAGCCGGATGAAGTAATGAATTTATAAGATTACGTAATGGAAACGTGATAGAACACAGTTTTTTTACACGTAGTGTCCATGGAAATGGCAACCCAATTTATTGTCCAAATTGATTCCCAAAAATTTGGTGGAGGCATCATCTGAGATCCCTGTTTTTAATGAACATAGTTGCTTGATGGTCTTTGAGGCGTTCAGAGAAAGTTTATTATTATTATTATTATTATTAATATTAATAATGATTTATTGGTGTATATTCCGAACAGTTTACACAGGTCATTTAATGTAGATCTCATTAGAATAAGTTAATAAAATAATATACGTTAAAAAAAAACTGGAGCTATAAAGTAATACATAAATCACACATTAAAATCTTTACACATTCACTAAATTAAAATCACAAATTAAAAATTAAAATTAAAATCATAAAGCAAAATCACAAATTAAAATCACAAATTAAAATGACAAATTAAAATCACAAATTAAAATCATAAATTAAAATCACAGATTAAAATCACAAAATCTGCTGGATAAGCATTCAAATAATAAAAGATATAAATAAATAAAAAGAATTTAATCTATAAAAAGATACATAAATTACACAAAACAATAATTATACATTCACTAAATTAAAATCACGAAATCTATTGGATAAACATTCCTCAATGCTGTAGAATGCTTTTTGCATTAAATATTTTTTAATTCGCTTATTAAAGATATTGTCCGTGCAACATTTAATTTCTTCAGGAAATCTAGGCCCGTAATAGTTGATGCCGTTTCTACACCTAGAGATACGATTAAATAATGGGCAAATAAGATGATTATTACGCGTCTCATAACTGTGTATTTCAGCACTAGTTCTGTAGGATTTGATGTGTTTTAGAACATATTTAAGGCATTCCATGACAAAAATGCACGGTAAAGTAAGAATACCCAGATCAGCAAAAGTTTGCTTACAATCATCCCTATATTTTAAACTTGAGATGACCAGAATCGCTCGCCTCTGGAGACTAAATAGGCGATCAGTTATGGTGGAATGTCTCCATGTGATAATACCATAGGTGATTAGACTATGAAATAATGAGAAATGTGCTGATTTTGTCAGTCTAATCACCTATGGTATTATCACATGAAGTGAACCATTCCAATATTTTATTATTATTATTAACTCTAGCCATGATAATACCAAATCTGAATCTACTTGTAAAATCGACCCAAATGAGTTTAATGAGTTTTTTAGTAAAATTTCTGAGACACTAAACAATCTTCTGAAATCTACTATGGATCCCATCAATATTTTACTAAACTCTAAAACATTTTCACCCTATTTCACTTTTAAAGAAGCAAGCCCAGTTATTGTAAGGGATGCAATAACAAAATTGAAAAATACCAGTTGTAGAGATGTTTATGATATTTCCGTCGATTTGCTTAAATCTGTCGTAGATGCTTTTATTGACCCTCTTACCAAACCTTTTTAAGTTTCTAATAACTGTAACTCTGTTATTTATAAACCAATTTTGTTCATTTTGGTGGCATTTGAAAGACAAAAGTGTACGCTACAAAATAGAATTTGTAAAATACTGGAAATTTACATATAAACTTTAGAAATGTGCAATAAAATATTTTTTTGTTACAAAATGTATGCAAATTTCAGGAATTTATTACTGCAAAACGCAATTTTTCATGTGGTCTCTTATTTTTGTAATCGAGAGACCTCAAACACCACCATATACTAAATTTCGTTGAAATCCTTCATTTCTCAAATAACTGGTGTGCCATTTTGAATCCGCCATTTTGTTTTTAAAAAATTTGACTTCAGTTTCGGAAGCGGCGACCTCAAAAAACCACCATATATTGATTTTTGTTGAAACCCCATGGTTTTTTAACTAAGAGCTCCGCCATTTAGGATCCGCCATTTTGATTAAAAAAAAACTGACATAAGATTTGAATTTCATTGGAACCCTATCATGTTTCAGATAAGTGGTCCACCATTTTGTATCCGCCATTTTGTTTTTGAAAAATTTGATTTCAGATTTGAAATCAGCGATCTCAAAAACCCAAAACTCTATGTTTCATCGAAATTGAACAATACCTTCATACTTTGGCCAGTTTTTTTGGACTTTGGACCACAGTGCGCCGTGCGTTTTAATAAATTTGTGCACCCGCCCGTTCGATTATCGCTGAATTCCTACGTTTTCCGTGCCGGTAAAAATTTAACAATAGTACGCAAGCCCAATATGTATTATCAAACATTTTCAGTATGTAACGCATTGGAGCGTTCCAATTATCCTATGAATTATCCTTACCGGCAATTTTATGTTTTGATGTCGACACTTTCCAAGTATTGCCAGTCGCGTCTTTTTGTTGAAATTTGTTAATTGTATGTTTTATTAGCACTCTAAAGTAAAAACAATCGATGTTCATTGAAAATAATCAGATTTGAAATCTCTGGCTAACTTCAAATCCGTAAGCTTCGATGTCTGGCTTACATAATGACATTTTCATTTTAAACATAAAACATACACAAATTGCGTTCGTTGAGTTCGTTCTTACACTCAGATCCATAATAATAGATGCCTGAATCACCCCTTCAGACCATGTTCAGGTGATTACACCATTTTTGGCTTTTTTTATCATCTATGTAAGTATGTGATGTTCTTCACAGGCTACAAAATAGAAGCAAATTATTTATTTTTATCATTTTGAGATCTTTGTAATTTGTAAGACTCGTTCATCATTGTTGAAGATTAATAACAGTTTTCTATTTTATTTTTGTTAATTCATCTGCAATAAAGTAAGCGAATTTTATATTATCCTGAATTGAAAAGTTGCTACTAACTAATTATTGTAAAAAAATATTATATAACACAAGAAGAGAGTTATATAAATCTAAACAAATATCCACCACCCGAGTTTTTATATTCATTTAATTCTACTGATTTCGATAAATTATCAACGTCAATAACTGAACTAGAATCGATGAACTGATGCACACGTACATATTTGTTTTCAATAATTCTGTCGGACGCACGATTCTGTTATAACGGCAAGCACGTCCTCGTAATTTATACGATTACTGTTTGTTTAATTAAAAAAAAAAGTTGCAACGTTTATTTTTTTTATTTAGAGACCGAACAAATTTTGTCCGGACGTTCCCAATTCAAAAGGGTTTAATTTGGGTCAAATGGAATAATCCCATTACCAATTTACCATTCAGTAATCTATTTAAAGGTAATATAAATGACAATACTAATTGTGGCAAAGTTAGTTTGAGCTTGAATAATAGGTAATACGAGTTTTTTAGTTATTATATACAGGGCATTTTTTTAACACTGAACATACTATTATTAACTCATATGGTCAATCGTAAAATAACCACATTAACGCATGGCATTTAATTGAAATTGTATGCTACCAAATACACAAAGGTGACAATGACATAGCTTAACGCATTATAAATAAGTTCAGTTAATTAAATCAAATACGGTTTCACAGAATTCCGTTCATTTGCTTTTGTCATTTGCTAATAAGTGGTAAATAAACAACTACAAAAATTACCTCAAGTCGATGCAAATGGGGTTATTAAAATTTTTACAAAAGGAAGGAAACATATATTTTCAATTTTTTTTAAGTTTTCAACCGGTAGATATTGTTTTTAATTTTGTTAGCTAACTTGAAAATGCGTAGATTAAAACGATTCATTTAGCTGTGTATAAATGTCATTTTATTCAAATCTAAACATGTTTTTTTTTAAATTTTTATATAATTCTGGAGGTGAATAGTGTATCATTTTTTTTTAGTTTAAAATTTGTTCTTTTTCATTATTTTGGCCAAGTGGATAAATGCGCAAATTCATAAATGAATTCAGTTTTGTTCAAATAGGATTATATTGAAATCTTAACAAGAGATTTTTCAAATTTTTATAAAATTAGGATGGAGAATATACTTTCAATAATTTTCGAAAGTTTGGAAACGGAAATATTTGTTTTTAATTATTTTCACCTAGAGGGGAAATGCGCAAATCCAAAAATTAACTCGGCTAGGTCGAAATGGGATTATGTCGAAAACATAAAAAGGTATTTCAATTTCAAGTTCTCGGGTGATTATTTTGAAATTTAATAAAGATATGTTTGAGATTATTTTTAAACCATAAAGACGAATCAATTTTTACTAAATTTTTAAAATTTCAAGTTTGTTTCATTTGTTTTTACATTTATTTGGCTATACTGGAGAAATTGGCAACTTCAGTATAACAATCGGTTATCACATGATTATTTCCAAAGTTAGTGAAGGCACTTGTTAGATTTTTTCTTAAATCATAAAGCAGAGCTCATTTTGAAAATTTCAAGTTGGTCACAATTGTTTTGACATTTATTTGACCACACTGAAGAAATTCGCAACAATTTAATGATTATTTTCAAAATTAGTGAAAAACTTGGCCCTCGGCTTCGAATCGGTGAGCACTCTCCATCCTCATTTCTTTTTGCAGAAATATTCATTTCGTCGATTTCGACAATTTTTGTTAAAGAAATGTATGTCTGTCTGTCAAATTAATTTTTTACTTTCTCCGTACAAACTAAGGGAAAGTATTGTGATTGTAAAAAAAATCCAAATATTTTTTGCGGAAATATCAATTTCTTCGATTCTGACAATTTTTGTAAAAAATATGTGTGTCTGCCTTTGTGTCTCTCTGTCTGTCATATTTAGATTCTACAAACTACAGGAAAATATTGTGATCGTAAAAAATCCATTTTTTTGCGGAACAGCCGTTTCGTTGATTCCGACAATTTTTGTGAAAAAGAAAGTGTCTGTGTGTCCGCCTTTGTGTCTGTCTGTCTCTCATATTTATTTTTTATTTTCTCCTTACAAACTAAGCGAAAATATTGTGATCATAACAAATTTCCAAATATTTTTTTTTGCGGAAATATCCATTTCGTTGATAAATAGCCATTTCATCAATTCCAACAATTTTTGTGAAAGAATGTGTCTGTGTATCTGCCTTTGTGTCTATCTATCGTATTTATTTTTACTTTCTCCTTACAAACCAAGGGAAAATTTCCAAATATTTTTTTTGCGAAAATATGCATTTCGTTGATTCAGACAATTTTTGTAAAAAAATGTGTGTCTACCTTTGTATTTGTCTGTCTGTCATATTTATTTTTTACTTTCTACATACTAACTACGGGAAACTATTGTGATCGTAATAAAAATCCAAACTTTTTTTTGTGGCAAAATCCATTTCGTCGATTCCGACAATTTTTATTTGCGCACCCCCACCTCCCTGGGCGTATTAAAAAAAACGTTTGCTTCAAAAATACAAAAAAAATCCTGCGGATGCGGAAGAGGGATCCGCGTAAAATTGGTATTTTTTTTAAATTGCGGTTTTGTAGAACATTTTTGCGGTTTCACCCTCTGTTTTTAACTGGGATTAACGTAAAAGTCATCAAATCTGTTCACAAAGAACTTCTCTCATCATGCACCCCAGCAGTGGCGGCTCGTAGAACATATTGATGGTAGAGCCACTTATAAAAAATATACCCCACTCCCTTTTGTAGAAAGAAAGAACGATTTATCTTCCTAGACCAAAGTAACTGGCGAAAAAGTGTTTTAAGAATTAATTGAAAGTTCTTGCTGACCTTGAAACTACATGTAGTGCCGTGGCTCTTTGGCTCTGCATAACGAGCCGCCCCTGCTTAATTTGTTAAAACGATCAATTTAATTTTTGTAGGATTTCGTCAACACGTTTTACATATACCGAGTGTCTGGGATAAGGGGCGAACATAGGGATTTAACATGTAAAATTAAATATGTGTAATTATTAGCTCCCCTATTCATTCTAGAGAAAAATCGGAATATTTTTTAGAGAATTAAAAATTGTAAATGTATCATCCATTTAATTTACGTTTGTACTAGAATCCACCTCAGAAATAATAAAAATAAGTTTAACCATTTACCATTTAATAAAAACCCTTGCCATGACTTTGACAAATGTCATGTTAAGGTGAGAATAATTTTGCTATTTTTATAGTCAAATATCAATACACGCATTGAAATTACTATTAACAATAATCTGAGTTATTCCAATAAAGAGAGCGTATTCATTATCAAATCATTTTGTAGTTGCGTAAGTTTACTCAGAGTTCGTGACATTACATGCAAACGGAACAGAAGAAACAACGTCGAATTGGAAGAATCAGTTTTGGGTTTGATAAATGCTGAACCAACAACTAGCATACGATACATTGCTCGTGAGTGCAACGTCTCTAAATTCTCTGTACAGACAATTCTGAAGAAGCATGGTTATTATTCTTAAAAACATCAATGCCATCAGGAGATACTGTTAGTTGATGAAGAAAGGAGGCGTGTATTCTGCTAAATAATGCAAGATCGATCAAATACAGATCATAATTAATGCTAATCATTTACTTCCATATAACAAAACAGTAAACATTCAGTTTTTTAATAGACAGACACCAATTGTTAATTTAAGACAGAGCACCAAATTTCTTGGGATTGCTGAGGACGAGCAACTCACCTGGTGTCAGCATGTTGATTATGAGTGTAGTAAATTAAATACTGCTTAATATGCAGTTCTTAAACTGAAACCAATTTTACCACCAGTCAATCATAACTCTCTTCTACTCATAGGTATATCCTCATCTCTCCTATAATATACCAGCGTCGGAAAGAAGTCATATTCAAAGGATATTCATAGCCCAGAAAAGAATATTAAGATTAATTTTTAACAAAATTAAATTGGAGACTTGCCGTAGTTTATTAGCAAAATTATTTTCACTATGACATGACATTTGTCAAACTCATGCCAAGGGTTTTTTTAAATGGTACATTGTTCAACTTATTTTTATTATTTCTGAGGTAAATTCTGTCACAAACGTAAATTAAATGGATGATTCATTTACAATTTTTAATTCTCTAAAAAATATTCCTTTACGATTTTTCTCTAGAATGAATAGGGGAGCTAATAATTACACATATTTAATTATGTTAATGTTACATGTTAAATCCCTATGTTCGCCCCTTATCCCAGACACTCGGTATATTTTTTTAATTTTTCACTACATTATTTCACAATTTGAAAACTAAAATTTTAAAAAATTCACAACTCGTGAAATAATTGGTGCATTTTGATAAAACGATGATTTACAAATCTAATTTATTTTTTGTAGAATTTAGTCGATACGTTTCATATTTTCTTTTATTTTTTCACTCGAGTATTACTCAATTTGAAAATTAAAATTTTCAAAAATTCACAACTCGCGAAATAATCTGTGGATTTTCAAAAACTCCATTGTAGCTGATAAAACCGTTATTTGTAAATCTAATTTAATTTTTGTAGAATTTAGTCGACACACTTTATATATATTTTTTTTATTTTTTTGCTGGAGTATTTCACAATTCCAGAACTAAAATTTTCAAAAATTCACAACTCGCGAAATAATCGGTGGATTTCCAAAAACTCCATTTCATCTGATAATACCATGATTTGTAAATCTAATTTAATTTTTGTAGAATTTAGTCGACATGCTTTATATATTTTTCTAATTTTTCACTCGAGCATTACACAATTGTAAAACTAAAATTTTCAAAAATTCACAACTCGCTAAATAATCCATGGATTTTCAAAAACTCTATTCCATCTGTTAAAACCATGATTTGTAAATCTAATTTAATTTTTGTAGAATTTAGTCGACCCGTTTTATATATTTTTCTAATTTTTCACTCGAGCATTACACAATTGTAAAACTAAAATTTTCAAAAATTCACAACTCGCAAAATAATCCGTGGATTTTCAAAAACTCAATTTCATCTGATAATACCATGATTTGTAAATCTAATTTAATTTTTGTAGAATTTAGTCGACACGCTTCATATATTTTTTTAATTTTTCACTCAAGCATTGCACAATTGTAAAACTAAAATTTTTAAAAATTCACAACTCGCGAAATAATTGGTGGATTTTCAAAAACTGCACCTAATTTGATAAAACGATGATTTGCAAATATGATTTAATTTTTGTAGAATTTAGTCGACACGTTTTATATATATTTTTTAATTTTTCACTCGAGCATTACACAATTGTAAAACTAAAATTTTTAAAAATTCACAACTCGCGAAATAATTGGTGGATTTATAAAAACTGCACCTAATTTGATAAAACGATGATTTGCAAATATGATTTAATTTTCGTAGAATTTAGCAGACACGTTTTATATGTTTTTTTAAATTTTTAACTCGAGTATTACACAATTCGAGACCTAAAATTTTCAAAAAAAAAACTAAAATTTTTAAAAATTCACAACTTTCGAAATAATCTGTGGATTTTCAAAAACTCTATTTAGTTTGATAAAACAATGATTTGCAAATCTAATAATAATAATCTTCCTAGACCAAAGTAACAGGCGAAAAAGTGTTTTAAGAATTTATTATAAATTCTTGCTGAGCTTGAAACTACAAGTGCCATGGCTCCTTGGCTCTATATCACGAGCCACCCCTGCACCCCAGCACATCACAAGTGTTCATTCACTTAGGTGCTTATAATGTAAGTTTAATTTAATTTTAGTAATTATACTGTAATAATTTAATCTTAGTAATTATACTGTAATAATTTAATCTTAGTAATTATATTGTAATACTGTAAATAAGTAAATAAATAAATAAATTTTAAAAAATATATTTTTTTATTTGGTGGCGCGTTTTCGAGGTATGATGTTTCAAATTTGCCACAAATTCTTCACCCTTTTAATTATGAATTTAAAAAAAAAACACCATTTCATCGTATTTTGTAAAAAGATTTGATAGGTCAGCTAGATGCAGATTTTCCTTAATTTCAAACTACCCAAAAAGATTCAAAATCATATTTTATTTATTTTACCCCAATCAGCACTGCCGTTGGAGATGATCTGTTCAGGTAACGTTATGAAAAGCATGGATTGAGCAAATTTGATCGTCCCAATGTTCCTCCCCGAGGCCTTCAGGGCCTTCTTAAGAAATGATAGAAAAGAATTCTCAAAACCTTCCCTGTACATCCTGGTTGATTTAAAACTGTTTCATCCTCTTCATAATAGACAGCTCTATAACATTTATTCTTTTAATTTTTTCGATTTTTGTAATCGTTCGCGAGTTAAGAATTTTTTTGTGTCAAGGCACCATTTTTCATGAGACGACGGTTTAGGAAATTTCAGTGGAAGTCACATGACATGGATTCGGCTGAAATTTTCACCAAAGATACCTCTCTCCAGAAGGGGTAACGCGCGACAAGTGTTTCGTCTCCAGGGGCCCCTGTCTAGAATAGTGTAGTACATGCGTATCTCCGGGAGTCTTCCTGCTTTTAGTTTTGACCTTGAAGAGTCTGTCAAAGCTTCAGTATATTTAAAGAGCATTGCCTTAAAATATTTGTATTGGAACATTTTTTATTTGTTGCCTCCTTATCGAGATGTGATTTTTCAAAAAGTGACCAAAATGTTTATACCGGTTCTTTCATGGACGTATTTTTGTCTATTTCAATCAAATATCTGAAAATTCTAGAATTAGTAGAGGGTATGAATGAGTAGTATGACGTGCTTTAATTTGTGATTTTTTCAAAAAATTTCAAACACCCTTTGCCCTTCCAGAGCGCGTCATTTTTCCTCGACCCTGGGTTCGTTTTGTTTCTTTCATGTATGTATTTTTTTTCTATTGAAATCAAAGAGCTGAAATTTCTACGATTAGTAGAGGGTATAACGAGCCTTGATCTGTAATTTCTTCAAAATTTTTAAAACACTCACTGCCGTCTTTGGCCTGGCCCCTTGGTTCATTTTACTTCTTTCAAGGACGTATTTTTTTCTATTTAAATCGAAGAGTTCAAACTTTTAGGGTAGATAGAGGGTATGACGAGCTTTGGTCTGTAATGTTTTCAAAAATTTTGAAGTACCCCCTAGCCTTCCAGAGCGCGTTATTTGACCTGGTCCCTGAGTTCGTTATACTTCTTTTAAGGACGTATTTTTTACTATTTGAATCGAAGAGAAGAACTCTTAGGGCAGGTAGGGGGTAGGACGAGCCTTGATCTGTAATTTTTTCAAAAAAATTGAAACACCCCCTAACGTTCCAGAGCGCGTTATTTGGCCTGACCCCTGGGTTCGTTTTACTTCTTTCAAGGACGTATTTTTTACTATTTGAATCGAAGAGTTGAAACTCTTAGGGCAGGTAGGAGGTAGGACGAGCCTTGGCCTGTAATTTTTTCAAAATTTTGAAACTCCCCCTAGCCTTCCAGAGCGCGTCATTTGGCCTGGCCCCTGGGTTCGTTTTACTTGTTTTCAAGGACGTATTTTGCTTCTTTCAAGGACGTATTTTTTTTAAGTTAAAGAGTTTTTTTTTTTGTTAAGGATGTTTGATGGAAACAAGGGTTAAGGAGAGTGAATGATATTGGGGAAATTGGCGTAAGCTACTTGGCTATTCTGCCACGACCAATTTTTACTATTTGTTAAATTTCATATTTATAATGAAATAGGACAAACACTAACATCCATGGATCCGAATGGCAAATTTTCGTAAATAAAATTTAACCGCCCGACGTGGGGCTCGAACCCACAGCGCTTCGCACCGAAAGCAGGTGCTAATCCACTCCGCCACGGAGCGCCCCAAGTTTAAGAGTTGAAACTTTTAAGGTTGCTAAAGGGTAAGACGAGCCATCACTATTTGACATAAACAATTTTCACATACATCAGCGTTAGCTTGAAAAACTAGTTGGTAACTACTAATGTAATTATCCTTCACCTCAGTGGCTTTGTTATACTGTACATTGACAATTCGGACTAAACACCAGGGGCGGCTCGTGATAGTTCGACACGGTGACAGCATTAGTAGTTCTTATAGCATAACCCGGGCAACGATGGTCCTTACTTAGACCCCGTTTACTGGCTCCGATCGTTCCTGGAATGCAATAATATCGCTTAAGATTGTTGTTTCTCGTATATTTTTATTGAATTTAATAAAGACGAAGAAATATGTCATATTTAATCTGTTCGTAAATCTACAAGCTGGCTTGGACCCTAAAAGTCCTAACGTACGTCCTTTTATTTAGCTATTATTCAATGCATCTGCACTCGCAAGTGAGGGTTTCGAATTTTAATTAATATTTACAATTCTGGCAAAAAATGATTAAAAAATATATGTACATTCTCCTATCGAATAACTGGAACTTTACTCCAATTCCGTTCACTTCTCCCTCTCTTGCTACTTTAAAAGTATACGGGAATACAATCGATTGCATAGAAACCGAAGAAAAATATTTTCCCTTGGCTAACATATCAGAAACCCTTTAGTCCGTAACCTTTTAGGTCTACTCGTAGAAATCATAGAACTTCGCCTCGTTCGCAATCCCTTCGTTATTTTTCTTGGAATATTAAGGCCGGTAAAACAGGCACCCGGAATCAATTTGATCGAGGTCTTCGGCCTCCTCTGATGTTTGCGCTCGGCGAAAGGAAAGAAACGGACGGAAAAGAGGGGAAGGAAAAAAAATGGAGTAAAACCCACTTCCACCCACCCGCCGAGCAGCAGGGAAATTCAATTAAGCCAGACTGGGAATTATCCTGAATTCTAATGTGCGGTCCGTGCAGATCCGAGAGGCGTGTATATACACGTTCCTGAATTATTCGCAATAATTCGCCATAAAGGAGATTTCGGTCTTAATCACTGGCAACGCGATTAAATTCATAATTCTCGAGTAATTGCATCTGCGTTTTCAGAAGCCGGGGGGCCGCCTACTCCAATTTTCCTAATGGAATATTGATGCTCTTAGTGGGAAATCGGTGGTTGTCAGTTGGACTCGTCATAGGATCTAATTGTTGAATTTTTCAATTAAAATACTGTAATTATATAAAATTACTAGCTGACCCGACAGACGTTGTCCTGTCTTAACTATGAATATTGAATTCGAATTGGTATAATTCATAAAAAGAAAATATTCAAAAACATAGTGTTTATTATTGTAATGCTCTATGATACACAACATTCTTCGTTTTATTTTCTGCCAACGTATTAAAATCGATAGCATGATCATGAATTGAGCAAAGTAACTACTACGCTGCGCCGTCGTCCGTGCGTAGTCCTTTAAAATCAAGCAAGGTAACTGGTGACAAACGACGGCTCCGCTGCGCTGCGCTGTCGTCCGTGCATGGTCCATATATATTTATATATATTAAGGCAGATAACTGGTGACTGACGACGTCCGTGTATGGCCCATTAAAAGCAAATAAACTGGTGCGTAGACCTTAAAAATTAAGCAAGGGTGACGAACGACGGCTCCGCTACACTGCGCCGTCGACCGCGAATAGTCCATATATATTAAGGCAGATAACTGGTAACAGACGACGGCTCCGCTGAGCTGCGCCGTCGTCCGTGCGTAGCCCTTAAAAATTAAGAAAGGTAACTGGTGACGAACGACGGCTCCGCTGCGCTGCGTCGTCGTCAATACGTGGCTTATTACTGGTGACGAACGACGGCTCCACTGCGCTGCGCCGTCGTCCGTGTGTGGCCCATTGAAATTAAGCAAATAAAGTGGTGACGATAGTGGCCGAAAACGGTTTAGGCTCTAATTTTTGAAATTCACGATCGCTTTAACGTGCAATTATTGCTTCAAAAATTCATAATTTTTTTAATAATCAACGGATTTGAACTAAATAACAAAATTATTAAAGCTTAAGAATGTAAGAAGTGTATTGTTAATAATAAAAACATCTATCGCCAGTTGAAATATTTTTTTTTGAATTTTTGAAATTCACGATCGCTTTAACGTGCAATTATTGCTTCAAAAATTCATAACTTTTTTAATAATCAACGGATTTGAACTAAATAACAAAATCATTAAAGTTAAAGAATGTAAGAAGTGTATTGTTACTAATAAAAACATGTATCGCGAGTTGAAATATTTTTTTTTAGAATTTTTAAAATTCATGATCGCTTTAACGTGCAATTATTGCTTCAAAAATTCATAACTTTTTTAATAATCAACGGATTTGAACTAAATAACAAAATTATTAAAGTTAAAGAACGTAAGAAGTGTATTGTTACTAATAAAAACATGTATCGCCAGTTGAAATATTTTTTTTTAGAATTTTTAAAATTCATGATCGCTTTAACGTGCAATTATTGCTTCAAAAATTCATAACTTTTTTAATAATCAACGAATTTGAACTAAATAACAAAATTATTAAAGCTTAAGAATGTAAGAAGTGTATTGTTACTAATAAAAACATGTATCGCCAGTTGAAATATTTTTTTTCGAATTTTTGAAATTCATGATCGCTTTAACGTGCAATTATTGCTTCAAAAATTCATAACTTTTTTAATAATCAACGGATTTGAACTAAATAACAAAATCATGAAAGTTAAAGAATGTAAGAAGTGTATTGTTACTAATAAAAACATGTATCGCGAGTTGAAATATTTTTTTAGAGTTTTTGAAATTCATAATCGCTTTAACGTGCAATTATTGTTTCAAAAATTCATAACTTTTTTAATAATCAACGGATTTGAACTAAATAACAAAATCATTAAAGCTAAAGAATGTAAGAAGTGTATTGTTACTAATAAAAACAAGTATCGCGAGTTGAAATATTTTTTTAGAGTTTTTGAAATTCATAATCGCTTTAACGTGCAATTATTGTTTCAAAAATTCATAACTTTTTTAATAATCAACGGATTTGAACTAAATAACAAAATCATTAAAGCTAAAGAATGTAAGAAGTGTATTGTTACTAATAAAAACATGTATCGGCAATTGAATTTTTTTTTTAGAATTTTTAAAATTCATGATCGCTTTAACGTGCAATTATTGCTTCAAAAATTCATAACTTTTTTAATAATCAACGGATTTGAACTAAATAACAAAATCATTAAAGTTAAAGAATGTAAGAAGTGTATTGTTACTAATAAAAACATGTATCGCCAGTTGAAATATTTTTTTTTAGAATTTTTAAAATTCATGATCGCTCTAACCTGCAATTATTGCTTAAAAAATTCATAATTTTTTTAATAATCAACGGATTTGAACTAAATAACAAAATTATTAAAGTTAAAGAACGTAAGAAGTGTATTGTTACTAATAAAAACATGTATCGCGAGTTGAAATATTTTTTTTTAGAATTTTTAAAATTCATGATCGCTTTAACGTGCAATTATTGCTTCAAAAATTCATAATTTTTTTAATAATCAACGGATTTGAACTAAATAACAAAATTATTAAAGCTAAAGAATGTAAGATGTATTGTTACTAATAAAAACATGTATCGCCAGTTGAAATATTTTTTTTTTATTTTTGAAATTCATGATCGCTCTAACATGCAATTATTGCTTAAAAAATTCATAATTTTTTTTAATAATCAACGAATTTGAACTAAATGGCAAAATTATTAAAAAAATTCTCAACCGCGCACAGAATCTTCCGCAGAATATTTTAATTTGTAACACCACCGCGAGCGACATTCCAACCACCAAGAGATGGCGCGCGTATTATAAATCAATCGTTATCACCAATTTATGTATTTAAAGCCGACTTAATTGTTCATCGGATGCAAGTGTTGCAATTGAGCTCAGTGCAGCATTTGCTGTTAATATTTTGTTTATACTTTTTACTTTCTCCGTTACGAAGTACGAGAAAGTATTGTGATCGTGATTTTTTTTTCAAAAATTTTTTTTACGGAAATATCCGTTTTGGGGTCCCTAGATGCCATTTCAACAATTTTTTTTACGGAAATATCCGTTTTGGGGTCCCTAGATGCCATTTCAACAATTTTTGGAAAAAATTTTTTTGTGTCTGTGTGTGTGTGTGTGTTTGTGTGTGTGTCTGTGTGTGTGTGTGTGTGTGTGTGTGTCTGTCTGTGTGCGCTGTATCTCAAAAACTAATAGAGCAATTGATATGAAACTTTGAACATCCATCTTATTTGATAATCTGAAGAACTGAAAAGCTTTTGGTAAAATTTCGTACACCGGAAGTGGGCTGTTTTTTGTTTTTTGCCAATATTTTCTTAAATATGAAAAATATCACAAAAACATTCAAACAAACTTTGAAGACAACAAAGAAATGAACAGCTTTTGCTTGAAAACATTTTTCATAAAATCATTTTTATTCGAGAAAAAAAATTATTATTATTTTTTTAATTTTTGGTTTATAATTATAAAACGATAATAGTTACAGAAAAATTATGTGAATAATAATTGTACAAAATGCCAAAATGAACAACTTCTAAAGAATAAGTTTTGCTCGAAATCTCGTTAGTTCTTGAGTAAACCGAGTTTTTGAATTTGAAGTATAATTTTTACATCTTTCATGATTTTGATGTTTTAAACGTCAGTTTCATCCGAGTTTACGCAACGCTCGATGTACATTTAAAATATGATTTCAATTGAAAATAAACCCATGAAAACGTAAATATAAAGTCGGAGAAAGTAACATGATGGCCACATCACCATTTTTTTTATAATTTCAGCTACTTATTTATTTACATTTATCGATACGAATCTACAGGGTAAGCCCATTAAAACCCATTAATAACCGTCGGCGCAAACAATGGAAAAGGAATAACTGATCGAGCGGTCGATCGCCGAGAGTAGAAAATTATTAAAGTACTAAAATCGCTATTAAAAAATAGGGGTTGGTTGTAGAAGGGTGAAAATTTAGGGTTGTATGTATTTTTTAATGCCGAATCATAAAAAAATAAAAATAAAAAATTTTGTCCAAAAAATAAAAATTAAAAATTTGTGGTGGACCACCCCTATCATTTAGGGGTATTAAAAATAGTTTACGTCCTATTCTCAGACCTGCTCAATATACACACAAAATTTCATAAGAATCGGTCAATCCGTTTCGAAGGAGTTTTGTTACAAACACTGTGACACGAAAATTTTATATATTAGATATCTATACACAAACAAACAGATTCATTAACATTTTTCTTGCAGCCGAAGCAGCCTCGAATATATTTAAATAATTAGTTATGTCGTTTTTCATTGATAAAAATTTCAAACGGGCATCGTAAATTCTTTGGATAAATTCTACTGTAATGCATTTTACGTTTTAGGTAAATAAATCATGGCGGAATTTGGGTAATATTGTAAACATGTCAAACGAACAAACTAGCAAGCTAATAGGTATTGGAAATTTAAGGAGTTATCCCATCATTACAAGTGTTGTAGTCTTAGCTCGAAACATAACAGGTTGGTATAGACACGAAATCTAATTATTGATTGGAAAATGGACCAATGTTTTTTTTCATTATATGGGATCATCTTATGGAACAACATTTTAAACACATAATGATATGCAAAAATAATTTGAGATTCAAACAACTAAAAAGATAAACGATCTCTAGTGATGATGAAAATCCAAGCGCCAAAACTAATATCGTAAATGAGGCGTTTCTTGTACGCCCATCATCCGCGTGAAAGCGAAAGAGTAATCCGCCCACTCACCGTGACACGGATGAAGAACATAAAATCAGTCGATCCGAGACAATCTCCATCCCGGAAAAGTTCATCATCCATTTAATAAGACGTCATTAACACCGACGGCGACTAATTTTCAGGATTTCGATACACGTTCCCGGTTTTATCGTCATCTTCATAAAAGTGGACGCACAGAGGGAAAAGTTATTGGATATTTGAGCCTAACCAGAATTTTTATCTGCCATTTAATATAAAGTTATAGGTCTTTACGGTCGGGGAATAAAAAGTTATAAGAACCCGGGGAACGCGCACTAAATGGATCAAGACCTCTCGGCCGTTTTACGATTAAAAAAATAATAATAAAGCGAGCCCCGGGTTTGAAAATTTAATGGCGGCCATTCGCGAAAATTACTTACTCTGTTGCTCGCACAAAGGGTATATTGCCAGTTGGATTAATCTGTAAAAGGATGATTTTATTATAGATTACATTTTTATTAGTGTTAATGAATAAATTGATGTTTTTCTTACAGTATACTATACACTAGACCAGAGTTCCCCAACCTTAGGGTTCCGCGAGATGGTCTGACGGTCAAGTAGTACAATCACGTATTTTCCGAGCACTGTGTGAAGACATGGATAGTCTTCACACTACCTAACTTCTACTTGTTAGGTGGCTACCGCGAGGTAAAATTCTTGTGCGAGTTTTTGAACATCGGAAAGAACTATTGCCGTATTTTAATGACCAGAGATTTGAATTATCAAACAGATTAAATACCACGGCTTGGCTCTCTAAACTATGTCTATTAAGCTGGCACAGCCACTTTAGCACAATCACATGGGACTAGCATAAAAATTTAGTGCTATTTTGTTGCTAATTAGTTGCCATATTCGCGATTTTGTTGCTCCAGCCGTTTTCGAAAAAACAATGGCTGTGCCAGCTTAAAAATATATTTTTGAACTACGATTTTGTTGCTGATTAATTGCCGTATTACCGATTTTGTTGCTCCAGCCGTTTTCTAAAAAAAAAACAAAGGCTGTGCTAGCTTAAGTTAAAGTTAGCACAGCCATACGAGAAAAAAAACAATAAAAATAAAAAAACAAAGATGTATTTCCAGCCGCTTTCGAAAAAAAAACAAAGGCTGTGCCAGCTTAAGTTAAAGTTAGCACAGCCATACGAGAAAAAAACAATAAAAATAAAAAAACAAAGATATATTTTTGAACTACGATTTTGTTGCTAATTAATTGCCGTATTACCGATTTTGTTGCTCCAGCCGTTTTCGAAAAAAAAAACAAAGGCTGTGCTAACTTAAGTTAAAGTTAGCAGAGCCATACGAGAAAAAAACAATAAAAATAAAAAAACAAAGATATATTTTTGAACTACGATTTTGTTGCTAATTAATTGCCGTATTACCGATTTTGTTGCTCCAGCCGTTTTCGAAAAAAGAAACAAAGGCTTAAGCTTAAGTTAAAGTTAGCACAGCCATACGAGAAAAAAACAATAAAAATAAAAAACAAAAATATATTTTTGAACTACGTTTTTGTTGCTAATTAATTGCCGTATTACCGATTTTGTTGCTCCAGCCGTTTTCGAAAAAAAAAATGGCTGTGCCAGCTTAAGTTAAAGTTATCACAGCCATACGAGAAAAAAACAAAAAAATAAAAAACAAAGATATATTTTTGAACTACGATTTTGTTGCTAATTAATTGCCGTATTACCGATTTTGTTGCTCCAGCCGTTTTCGAAAAAAAAAACAAAGGCTGTGCTAACTTAAGTTAAAGTTAGCAGAGCCATACGAGAAAAAAACAATAAAAATAAAAAAACAAAGATATATTTTTGAACTACGATTTTGTTGCTAATTAATTGCCGTATTACCGATTTTGTTGCTCCAGCCGTTTTCGAAAAAAGAAACAAAGGCTTAAGCTTAAGTTAAAGTTAGCACAGCCATACGAGAAAAAAACAATAAAAATAAAAAACAAAAATATATTTTTGAACTACGTTTTTGTTGCTAATTAATTGCCGTATTACCGATTTTGTTGCTCCAGCCGTTTTCGAAAAAAAAAAAATGGCTGTGCCAGCTTTAGTTAAAGTTATCACAGCCATACGAGAAAAAAACAAAAAAATAAAAAACAAAGATATATTTTTGAACTACGATTTTGTTGCTAATTAATTGCCGTATTACCGATTTTGTTGCTCCAGCCGTTTTCGAAAAAAAAAACAAAGGCTGTGCTAACTTAAGTTAAAGTTAGCAGAGCCATACGAGAAAAAAACAATAAAAATAAAAAAACAAAGATATATTTTTGAACTACGATTTTGTTGCTAATTAATTGCCGTATTACCGATTTTGTTGCTCCAGCCGTTTTCGAAAAAAGAAACAAAGGCTTAAGCTTAAGTTAAAGTTAGCACAGCCGTACGAGAAAAAAACAATAAAAATAAAAAACAAAAATATATTTTTGAACTACGTTTTTGTTGCTAATTAATTGCCGTATTACCGATTTTGTTGCTCCAGCCGTTTTCGAAAAAAAAAATGGCTGTGCCAGCTTAAGTTAAAGTTATCACAGCCATACGAGAAAAAAACAAAAAAATAAAAAACAAAGATATATTTTTGAACTACGATTTTGTTGCTAATTAATTGCCGTATTACCGATTTTGTTGCTCCAGCCGTTTTCGAAAAAAAAAATGGCTGTGCCAGCTTAAGTTAAAGTTAGCACAGCCATACGAGAAAAAAACAATAAAAATAAAAAACAAAAATATATTTTTGAACTACGATTTTGTTGCTAATTAATTGCCGTATTACCGATTTTGTTGCTCCAGCCGTTTTCGAAAAAAATAAACAATGGCTGTACTAGCTTAAGTTAAAGTTAGCACAGCCATACGAGAAAAAAACAATAAAAATAAAAAACAAGAATATATTTTTGAACTACGATTTTGTTGCTAATTAATTGCTGTATTGCCGATTTTGTTGCTCCAGCCGTTTTCTAAAAAAAAAACAAAGGCTGTGCTAGCTTAAGTTAAAGTTAGCACAGCCATACGAGAAAAAAACAATAAAAATAAAAAAACAAGGATATATTTTTGAACTACGATTTTGTTGCTAATTAATTGCTGTATTACCGATTTTGTTGCTCCAGCCGTTTTCTAAAAAAAAAAAAAACAAAGGCTGTGCTAGCTTAAGTTAAAGTTATCACAGCCATACGAGAAAAAAACAATAAAAATAAAAAACAAAAATATATTTTTGAACTACGATTTTGTTGCTAATTAATTGCCGTATTACCGATTTTGTTGCTCCAGCCGTTTTCGAAAAAAAAGAACAATGGCTGTACTAGCTTAAGTTAAAGTTAGCACAGCCATACGAGAAAAAAACAATAAAAATAAAAAAACAAAGATATATTTTTGAACTACGATTTTGTTGCTAATTAATTGCCGTATTACCGATTTTGTTGCTCCAGCCGTTTTTGAAAAAAGAAACAAAGGCTTAAGCTTAAGTTAAAGTTAGCACAGCCATACGAGAAAAAAACAATAAAAATAAAAAACAAAAATATATTTTTGAACTACGTTTTTGTTGCTAATTAATTGCCGTATTACCGATTTTGTTGCTCCAGCCGTTTTCGAAAAAAAAAATGGCTGTGCCAGCTTAAGTTAAAGTTATCACAGCCATACGAGAAAAAAACAAAAAAAAAAAAAACAAAGATATATTTTTGAACTACGATTTTGTTGCTAATTAATTGCCGTATTACCGATTTTGTTGCTCCAGCCGTTTTCGAAAAAAGAAACAAAGGCTTAAGCTTAAGTTAAAGTTAGCACAGCCATACGAGAAAAAAACAATAAAAATAAAAAACAAAAATATATTTTTGAACTACGTTTTTGTTGCTAATTAATTGCCGTATTACCGATTTTGTTGCTCCAGCCGTTTTCGAAAAAAGAAACAAAGGCTTAAGCTTAAGTTAAAGTTAGCACAGCCATACGAGAAAAAAACAATAAAAATAAAAAACAAAAATATATTTTTGAACTACGTTTTTGTTGCTAATTAATTGCCGTATTACCGATTTTGTTGCTCCAGCCGTTTTCGAAAAAAAAAATGGCTGTGCCAGCTTAAGTTAAAGTTATCACAGCCATACGAGAAAAAAACAAAAAAATAAAAAACAAAGATATATTTTTGAACTACGATTTTGTTGCTAATTAATTGCCGTATTACCGATTTTGTTGCTCCAGCCGTTTTCGAAAAAAAAAATGGCTGTGCCAGCTTAAGTTAAAGTTATCACAGCCATACGAGAAAAAAACAAAAAAATAAAAAACAAAGATATATTTTTGAACTACGATTTTGTTGCTAATTAATTGCCGTATTACCGATTTTGTTGCTCCAGCCGTTTTCGAAAAAAGAAACAAAGGCTTAAGCTTAAGTTAAAGTTAGCACAGCCGTACGAGAAAAAAACAATAAAAATAAAAAACAAAAATATATTTTTGAACTACGTTTTTGTTGCTAATTAATTGCCGTATTACCGATTTTGTTGCTCCAGCCGTTTTTGAAAAAAAAAATGGCTGTGCCAGCTTAAGTTAAAGTTATCACAGCCATACGAGAAAAAAACAAAAAAATAAAAAACAAAGATATATTTTTGAACTACGATTTTGTTGCTAATTAATTGCCGTATTACCGATTTTGTTGCTCCAGCCGTTTTCGAAAAAAAAACAAAGGCTGTGCTAACTTAAGTTAAAGTTAGCAGAGCCATACGAGAAAAAAACAATAAAAATAAAAAAACAAAGATATATTTTTGAACTACGATTTTGTTGCTAATTAATTGCCGTATTACCGATTTTGTTGCTCCAGCCGTTTTCGAAAAAAGAAACAAAGGCTTAAGCTTAAGTTAAAGTTAGCACAGCCATACGAGAAAAAAACAATAAAAATAAAAAAACAAAGATATATTTTTGAACTACGATTTTGTTGCTAATTAATTGCCGTATTACCGATTTTGTTGCTCCAGCCGTTTTCGAAAAAAGAAACAAAGGCTTAAGCTTAAGTTAAAGTTAGCACAGCCATACGAGAAAAAAACAATAAAAATAAAAAAACAAAGATATATTTTTGAACTACGATTTTGTTGCTAATTAATTGCCGTATTACGGATTTTGTTGCTCCAGCCGTTTTCGAAAAAAGAAACAAAGGCTTAAGCTTAAGTTAAAGTTAGCACAGCCATACGAGAAAAAAACAATAAAAATAAAAAAACAAAGATATATTTTTGAACTACGATTTTGTTGCTAATTAATTGCCGTATTACCGATTTTGTTGCTCCAGCCGTTTTCGAAAAAAGAAACAAAGGCTTAAGCTTAAGTTAAAGTTAGCACAGCCATACGAGAAAAAAACAATAAAAATAAAAAAACAAAGATATATTTTTGAACTACGATTTTGTTGCTAATTAATTGCCGTATTACCGATTTTGTTGCTCCAGCCGTTTTCGAAAAAAGAAACAAAGGCTTAAGCTTAAGTTAAAGTTAGCACAGCCGTACGAGAAAAAAACAATAAAAATAAAAAACAAAAATATATTTTTGAACTACGTTTTTGTTGCT
This sequence comes from Ocypus olens, assembly GCA_910593695.2. NCBI lineage: Eukaryota > Metazoa > Arthropoda > Insecta > Coleoptera > Staphylinidae > Ocypus > Ocypus olens. Next base: position 41,991,568 of record OU343048.1, read on the forward strand.
AATTAATTGCCGTATTACCGATTTTGTTGCTCCAGCCGTTTTCGAAAAAAAAAATGGCTGTGCCAGCTTAAGTTAAAGTTATCACAGCCATACGAGAAAAAAACAAAAAAATAAAAAACAAAGATATATTTTTGAACTACGATTTTGTTGCTAATTAATTGCCGTATTACCGATTTTGTTGCTCCAGCCGTTTTCGAAAAAAAAAATGGCTGTGCCAGCTTAAGTTAAAGTTAGCACAGCCATACGAGAAAAAAACAATAAAAATAAAAAACAAAAATATATTTTTGAACTACGATTTTGTTGCTAATTAATTGCTGTATTGCCGATTTTGTTGCTCCAGCCGTTTTCTAAAAAAAAAAACAAAGGCTGTGCTAGCTTAAGTTAAAGTTAGCACAGCCATACGAGAAAAAAGCAATAAAAATAAAAAAACAAGGATATATTTTTGAACTACGATTTTGTTGCTAATTAATTGCTGTATTACCGATTTTGTTGCTCCAGCCGTTTTCTAAAAAAAAAAAAAACAAAGGCTGTGCTAGCTTAAGTTAAAGTTAGCACAGCCATACGAGAAAAAAGCAATAAAAATAAAAAAACAAGGATATATTTTTGAACTACGATTTTGTTGCTAATTAATTGCTGTATTACCGATTTTGTTGCTCCAGCCGTTTTCTAAAAAAAAAAAAAACAAAGGCTGTGCTAGCTTAAGTTAAAGTTATCACAGCCATACGAGAAAAAAACAATAAAAATAAAAAACAAAAATATATTTTTGAACTACGATTTTGTTGCTAATTAATTGCCGTATTACCGATTTTGTTGCTCCAGCCGTTTTCGAAAAAAAAGAACAATGGCTGTACTAGCTTAAGTTAAAGTTAGCACAGCCATACGAGAAAAAAATGGCTGTGATAACTTTAACTTAAGCTGGCACAGCCATTTTTTTTTTTCGAAAACGGCTGGAGCAACAAAATCGGTAATACGGCAATTAATTAGCAACAAAAACGTAGTTCAAAAATATATTTTTGTTTTTTATTTTTATTGTTTTTTTCTCGTATGGCTGTGCTAACTTTAACTTAAGCTTAAGCCTTTGTTTCTTTCTAGAAAACGGCTGGAGCAACAAAATTGGTAATTCGGCAATTAATTAGCAACAAAATCCTAGTTCAAAAATATATCTTTGTTTTTTATTTTTGTTTTGTTTTTTTCTCCCATGGCTGTGCTAACTTTAACTTAAGCTGGCACAGCCATTTTTTTTTCGAAAACAGCTGGAGCAACAAAATCGGAAATACGGCAACTAATTAGCAACAAAATAGCACTAAATTTTTATGCTAGTCCCATGTGATTGTGCTAAAGTGGCTGTGCCAGCTTAATAGACATCTCTAAACTTGCGTATTTTGCTGACATATTTAGCAAACTAAATACATCATGTTTTGGCTACCAAGCGACAGAAGTTTTTCCAAGCAAAAAATAAATTGTTAGCCTTATCCCGGTAAGTAATATTGGCGTTTATTTGTTGAGCAAAATAATTTTGAGTTTTAATAATAATTATAATAATAACAACTTGTCTTCATTGAGTAAACAAAAATAAATATGTAAGAAATACCATAGCAAGCGTAGACGAAGTTCAATGAGGTGGATACCTCTTACTCTTTACTCCACACTTTCTTTAAGAGTCCAAAGTGGATTTGAATCTGGAAGTCCGTAACGTTATAAAAAAACACATCTGCCTAGTTTATTGGAATTAGAGTTGGGCAACTCAGTGAAGTGAGTCGTTGAGTCAAGTGACTCATTTGAAAATATGTAGGTCTTTTAGAATTATTTATCAGTCCCAAATTTGGTTTTTAAACATTTATAGTGGTAAAAGTTGTATTAGCGGCTTTAACAAAAAGAACTCAAATTCCATTTTCTTCTTGACTTCCTGCTGTATAAATTTGTAATGGTGAAATTATAAAGTCAAGATCTTTTTTTTGCTCTTTGGTTTGTAGACATTGAGGTGACTCAGTGTATAGATGAGTCGACTCTTTTAAATGAATCAGATCTTGAGATGTAGTGAAAAAGGTGAAGATTGATTTTTTTGCTCTTTGGTTGGTTTGTAGACATTGAGGTGACTCAGTGTGTAGATAAATCGACTCTTTTAAATGAATCAGATCTTGAGATGTAGTGAAGAAGGTAAAGATTGTCATAGAATTAAAAAAAGGCCTCGCTTTCTGTAATAGAAATTTTGAAGTATTGATGAATTTTGGAAAGCGAGGACTCTTTTTTTAGGTCTTTGCTTGGTTTAGGCATTGAAATAACTCACTAATATGGTGATTTGACTCTTTGAGATGATGAAATGAATCAGTTGTAAAGATTGATTCATGGTGACATTATATAGTGAGGACCTTTTTTTACTCTTTACTTTATGTCAGGGGCGGCTCGTTATGTAGAGCCATGGAACCATGGTACTACCTACCTACCTACCTACCTCATGCTCGGCAAGAATTTTGTATTTCTAAAAACAAAGTTTAATGAGTAGAGAAAAATCGCAATCGGAGCCAACTTACTTCTGACACGGCATTTCGTTAGAGTATAGGCAGCGGCGGGGAGGTTCGCGGTTCGGCAGGGGGACGCATTCTGAATCTGCATTTCTGGCTCATCTCGTGCAAACGACGACAACGTGCACTTGTTAGTCCTATTTCCGCACCGCACACGATTAATAAACTTTAGTTCATTGCCGAATTTTTCGGCAATTTTTACTCATGTACTATTGAGAAAATTTGCAGGCAAGTCATGTACTCATTAAATACATGCAAATTCGATGTTCAATTGTTTTTTGATTTTAAAAATTTTTAATCGTTTTTTAGGCGATTCCAGTCGATTTAACAACAATTTGAATAACAGGTCGCCCGTAGTAATCAAAAGTCATCCCTGCAGTAGAGAGTTGAATATTTAACGTCTAGTGATTAAATTCAGTAATTTAGTCGCTTATTTGAATTGAATAATAGCAAGATTTATTTATTTATTCACGAAAATGGAAAAACTATTTAATATATTTCTGTACTAAACGCTAATTTATTGATCATAAATTGCTGGCATATTTATAACAAAAGTCCTTTAGCGTATCTCTGTTCCTGGAAGTCATTTTTTCATTCAGAATGAGCTCTTACGGCCCGTTCACACGGCACCGAAACGGTCGTTTTACCGATTCGGTTATTTTGCCGTCTTCTATAGTGGCGCATATGTTTTAATATGCGTGTTCACACGATACCGTATACTTCGTGCTTTCGGCACAACGTTGTACCCATTAGACAGATGCAGACGAGATTTAAAAATAAATTATTTTCTAATATTGTTTTCTTAAACGAAAAAACTTCAAGAGTTCAAATTATTTTAGTAAAGAAGATATAGGCTAAAGAATTAAATTTGTTGTTAAATTAATTTCTGGAGTTTTAAAATTAATGTAAAACGTTCAATGCCTGAAAATTAAAAACTGCCATTTCGATTTTTTTTTAATTGCACAACTGTCACATTTTGATATTAAAACCTCAAAATGTGAGAAATCCTTGTAGCGATGAAAACAAAATAACTAGTTATTCAGTAACCGCTATTTAAAGTAACAGCTACTCTTGCTGCAAAATAACGAGCTATTTAAACGGTTATTTAGTACCCATTATTTAAACTAACCTCAGAAACTTTACTCAGTGTAACAAAGATAATTTTAGATTCTAATTGATTTTTTTCTGATTCTACGAATGGTATATTTAGTGCAATTTCAAATCCGATTTAATTTTGTTTATGAAATCGACGCAGAAAATGCCAAAATCGCACTTTTTCAATGTTCGAAAATAGAAAATCACGATAAAGAACTGCCGAACGCCGTTCGATTTTGAAAATATGTGTAATTTTAAAACGGATTTAAAATCTGACTTTTTTAAGTTGTTCCTTTTTTATGATTCAAACGTTAAAACAATTTAGTGTATGTTTAGAACGGATTACGAAATTTCGTCTTGAAATTAACACGAAATGCAAAAATTGCAGTTTTTAAATATTCAAGATTTCAAAATCGCGATTTTGATATTAGAAATTGCACACTTGCTGAATGCGTCGTCCGATTTGGATGATTTAAACGTCAAAATATGGAAAATGTAGTGTAATTTCAAAACGGATTACAAAACTTTTCGCGAAATCAACACAAAATGCAAAAATCTCACTTTTTTAAGTTCGAAAATTTTAGTAGTAGTAGTAGTAGTAGTAGTAATTTATTGATGCTAATACAAAAAGTTTACATACGTCATTAACATTAACACATACAAAATAATAAAATACAAAGTATAGGGCTTTAAGAACTTAACAAATTAAAATTGTATATAGACAAGAACACATTAAATATAACTAAAAATTAAGATATTAAAAAGTATCATAAAATCAGTTATAAATTTATATAAAAATAAAGTTAACATATAAAATTAAAATCACAATATAGTAATAAAGTTATTAAAAAGTTAAAGTTATAAATAAAAATAAAATTTAAATTTCAAAATTCAAAATTCAAAATTCAAAATTTAAAACTTAAAATTTAAAATCTAAAATCTAAAATTTAAAATCCAAAACTTAAAATTTAAAATTTACAACTTAAAACCCAAAATTTAAAACTTAAAATCTAAAATCTAAAAATACAAAATTTAAAAGCTAAAATTTAAAATTTAAAGCTTAAAACTTACAATCTAAAATTTGCGCGCAACTTGAATAACAAATTAAAAAATTAAATAAATAAAACAAACAATAATAAATAAAGCTTTACTTAATAATAGATTACATTACTTAAGAGAACCCAAAGAGAAATGCAGAAAATTAGTGGTTACTAATTTAAATAGATTTATATTTCAGACTGTTTTAAGTTTGAATTTTAAATAATTATCCCATTAGAGTCAGTAAACTCGTCTATAGAGTCAAATTGTTCAGACATCAGGAGGAAGATCTCTAGTTTCTGGAGTTAGCTTATTGAAAAATTTAATGCAGTAATGGTTTGTACTCATTTGTGATTTCTTTAATCTAGATCGATTTTGATACAGATCATTTTTTAATCTTGTAGAATAATTGTGATGATCATGAACTGAGTATTTGTGTCGGTGCTTTTTGGTATAACATAATAAAATCGTAATTTTGATTTTTGAAATTGCACACCTGCCGAACGCATTTTCCGATTATGATGATTTAAACGTCAAATTTAGTGTTATTTTAAAACGGATTAATATATTTTCTCGTGAAATTAACGCAAAATGTAAAAATTGACATTTTTAAATTTCAAAAATTTTAAAAATGCGATTTTATTTTTTTGAAATTGTACACCTGCCGAATGGGTAGTCCAATTTTAATGATTTAAACGTCAAAATATGGCGAATTTAGTGTTATTTTAAAACGGATTACAATATTTTCTCGTAAAATTAACACGAAATGTAAAATTGTAGTTAAATTTCAAGGATTTTTTGCAGGGAGCTAGCTTTTTATATCCTGAACAAAAGTCCTAATGGGCGGAACAAAATCCTATGTAAGGATTTTGAGTTATCCGCCAAAGAAGATCTCATTTCACAGATACTCGAAAATCGTAAAAACGGAGGGAAGAACGCATACAACGGTGTTAATATCTTCATGTTTGGATTGTTTTGGACCAAGAAGTTCTTGTACAATGCTCAGCAGTCATTGCTGGGGTCGCTGGGCAAGTGTGCCCACCAATAGGTAACTCATAGGGCGGCCATGAACATTTTCAGGAAAAAAAAAACTAACCCTCAATATGCTATTGGATAGAGTTTTGGATGTGGGGAATGTGTAGGAAATCGAGGCTTAATAGCCTGAGCAATATTCTTGTAATATTCTAAAGTTTGTACCAATTATTATAGAATAAAAAGAAAATTGTCCGGTGCAAAGTTTTGTAACTTTTTTGAGAGTGCCCATGATGAACCATTGAGAGAACAGATGGCCCATCGATGGTCAGACCTTTTCAGGGCCTTTCCGCCCGTGAAACTGATCTTCCGGTCCAAAATACGAGTTTCAATTGAAGTTTTGGTATATTTTTTAAATTGCCCATAATGGACCACGCCCATCGTTGGGTAAGGGCTGTTCCGAATTTGAAAAATTCTCTACAAAGAATGAATCTCAATTGAAGGTTCGTTTTTTTCCTGAAAATGTTCATGGCCGCCCTACGAGTTGCCTTATGATGGGCACACTTGCCCAGCGTCCCCAGCAGTGACTGCTGGCGATATGAAGACTACTAATATAAGAACTTCTTGGTCCAAAGCCATCCAAACATGATGATATTAACATCGTTGTATGCGTTCTTCGCCCCGTTTTTTCGATTTTCGATTATCGGTAAAATGAGACCTTCTTCGGCGGATAACTCAAAATCCTTACATAGGATTTTGTTCCACCCATAAGGACTTTTGTTCAGGATGTCAAAAGCTAGCAGCTCCCTGTAAAAAAATGGGACAATGTCGATGAAACCCATTTTACATTGAAATACTGCGGGGTCCTTTGTAGTTAAATTGTTTTCTGTTTTTTTTTGAGGATAAATCTTGAACGAAAGGACAGATTATGCAAATTCTTTCGGGACTCATTGAAGAGATAATATCAAAAAATAATTTCCGTTTTTTAACCAAAAATAAGTTTCACATTCTTAAAGTATTGCACTCATTAACCCGCCATTGATGACACAAATTTAAAGGTGTTTTCAACTGAAGATTTTTCGAAACGTGTTACTAATAGTTCATGTTTTTTATAAATGTATGCTCTTTGACAATAAAACAAAGATATTTAATCAATTTAAGCTATGCAATTCGGCAGTTACTCGAAATTGCAACAAACGGAGAATAAAGTTATTCGACACACCCGGTCTCACAGATCTGTAGGTCACCATTGGTGGGTTAAGGAGATGTAGATAAGGTTACTAAATACAATTCGTCGTTTAATTGATTTCTGTGGACGAAGAAGATTTAATGCGGGCTATTTTTCGTTTTTTAAATTTTGGTAGTGCTTCTACAACAAGTAAAGCTTTTCAATGATCGATTTTTCTGTCCTCGAAAAGGAGGCGGTGAGATATATTGTGTATGCTAAGTGGCTCTAATCAAAATTTTCCACGAGGCGCCACTGCTTTATGTTACTTATGTTTTGGAGTAATCATGAAATTGGAAAGCGAGTGCCTTTTATTACTTGGTATTCGTTTTATGTAGTAGACATCTTGGAGTAATGATGAATTTAGGAAAACGAGGACCTTATTTTTTTACTTTTCGTCTTTCATGTACGAGATATTTTCAAATAAGAATTATTCTTGTTATGTCATTGATTGAAGTGTTAAAGATGATGGACTGAGTCATAACTCAAAAGAGTTGACTCCCCCACTTGACTCTTTTAACTGAGTTAGATCTAGTGAAACAAATCATAAAAATGAGTCATTTTGCTCATCTCTAATTGGAATTACTAGATTATTACTTTCCGTAATTGAAGAACCACAATTTTCGGGTGCACAATCCTTCTTATATAAGAGAAAAGCTAAAAAAACGTATGCCCACAAATTATGAAAATTTAACTGAAATGAATTTAAATAGTCAATTGGAAGCGAAATTTAAGACAATTTCGTTAACAATATTTATTTTATCCTATAATGTTAACATGCCAATAACTCTTTAGCAACGAGTAACGTTAAGGTACCTTTAACAACACTAGTGTTGTGAAGAAATTCTTAACAACACTAGTGTTGTTATATTATCTTAACGCAACCCGTTACTATGGAGGTGTTGGTAAACAAACATGACTTCGCTGGTGCTCGGTTTTCGCACGGGGAAATAATGGGCGCGTTCGTCAGAATAGTCAACTGTCAACATGTTCATTATGATTTACGCTGAATGTTGGTATTTGATGAACACTGCTTTTGTAACCTCCATTCTAATTTGTACGATTGGTAAAATGGAGACCGCTGGACGAACTTGTTCACGATCAACAGTGCGTTCATCAGAAAATACCCCAACGGTTGGCAGTAAACACCCAACTGTTTAGTCTGACAAACGCGCCTATTATTTCAATGTTTATCAATGATATTGTTATAATTGTCGCTATTTTATGTTTTCTTATTGTCTGTGGATTTCTCCACAATGTTAAGATAATAGATGTTGCCCTGATGGTGTATCTAGCTATTACGGTTTTAAATTTTAATTATTTAATTTCAAGTTGACACAATGCCACCGGAACATGTTGATGGTAGAGTCACTTATAATGTACTCCCCCTCCCCATCCTTTTTTGAAGAAAGAAACAACGATTTATCTTCCTAGACCAAAGTAACTGGCGAAAAAGTGTTTTAGGAGTTGATTACAAATTCTTGCTGAGCTTGAAACTACACGTTCTTCTTGGCTCTATATAACGAGCCGCCCCTGACCTCGGAACTAAACTTATTGATAATTGAAAAGTTTTGTGGCTGATAATTGTTGATAAATTTATTATATTTAAGAATGATAGTAAAAACTCACAGGTCGTTACTGACTGTGATTGCGACTGTGACTGCTAATTAAACAGTGATTGCTACGTAAAATTGTAACTGATACCCAAACTGTAATTGTTAGCAAAAATCCTGATTTTTTTACATTTTCCACTAATTTTATAGAAAATTTTCTTAACCATTTTTTGAAGCCCGTAAATTTTGGCACATTTTGATTTTCAAATAATCGAGATCACCTGACACGTTTGGGTATTATAAACCTTTAAAAAGTTACTGAATATACGTTTCTAAACTTCTGTACTCGGAAATCCTGTTTTTGGACATTTTTTTTACACATTTTACAAACAAGTTTCTTTACAATTTTTTGAGAATATTTTAGTTTTCAATCAATGGAGATCACTCAACGCGTTTTGGAAGTTACAAACCTCGAAAAAAAATCACCGGCAAATACTATCTAATAACAAAACTGCAAAAATCATTTATATTTTTCTTGAATGATTTTTTTTCACATTAAAGCTTGCTATTTTCAAAAATACACACATTTTCTAAACTTTTCTTTTTTTCTATTTAGAGAATTTTTTTTGAAAATCGTAAATTTGGCACTATTCTGCTTATGAAAGATCATAATCAAGATTTTATTAACCTTTTTTAAATTTTTTTTTATTTCGACTTAAGTAAACCATCCACTCTACAAACTTTATTCTAACCCAAAATTCTGTATGGAAGAAGAAAGTTCTTTGGAAATAATTTGAAGAAATGAAAGTTTAAATATAATGCGAAACGTATTTTGTACATCTAAAACGCTTTATTAATTATCTTTTTCTCCCATTTTTCTCTAGATTTTAAAGAATCGCCCGAAAATTACTATTTTCATGAACTGAATAACAAAATAAAAACAAATACTGAACTTCCCAATTGTACTCAAAATTCATTTAACTTTAATATTCGGTGCGAACAACTAAAAATTCCTTTATTATAATTTTTGAAATAATACCACGAAACCAGCAATTTTCAAATTACAAATTTCACGAACTGAAAAAAAAAGATAACAACAATTCTCTCAAAACTCAAAATATACTGGACGATTCGACGTTTATTATGTCATTTAAAAATAATCCCCCGAGAGCAGAGCAAATCATCATTCTAAATATACGCTTTTTCAGAAGCAAAACACAAATTAAAAAATGGTGATGTGGCCATCATGTTACTTTCTCCGACTTGATCATAACTATTTATATTTACGTTTTCATGGTTTATTTTCAATTGAAACCAAATTTTAAATCTACATCGAGCGTTGCGTAAACTCGGATAGAACTGACGTTTAAAACGTCAAAATTATGAAAGATGGAAAAATTATACTTCAAATTCAAAAACTCAGTCTACTCAAAAACTATCGAGATTTCGAAAAAAACTTATTCTTTAGAAGTTGTTCATTTTGGCATTCTCTACAATTATTATCCACATAAATTTGCTGTAACTATTATCGTTTCATAATTATAAACCAAAAATTAAAAAATTAATAATAAAATTTTTCTCGAATAGCAATGATTTTATGAAAAATATTTTCAAGCAAAAGATGTGCATTTCTTTGTTGTCTTCAATGTTTGTTTAAATGTTTTTGTGATATTTTTCAAATTTAAGAAAAAAATGGCAAAAAACAAAAAAGAGTTAAGGTAAACACCCACTTCCGGTGTACGAAATTTTACCAAAAGCTTTTCGGTTCTTCGGATTATCAAATAAGACGTATGTTCAAAGTTTAATATCAATTGCTCTATTAGTTTTTGAGATACAGCGCACACAGACAGACAGACACACACACACACACACACACACACAATTTTTTTTTCCAGAAATTGTTGAAATGGCATCTAGCGACCCCAAAACGGATATTTCCGTAAAAAAAAAATTTGAAAAAAAATCACGATCACAATACTTTCTGGTACTTCGTAACGAAGAAAGTAAAAAAAACGATTATCACGTACTTAAATTGAAACTTTACAAAACGACTAAAAATTCATTCCATCTTACGATTCTACAAAAATCTTTAAATGCTTCTCGTCTAAATTTAAAACAACTCCCCGAGAACAGAGCAAATCGTTATTTTGAAGATGAACTTTTTCAGAGACATAGAAAAACATTTGCAACATACTTTAAAATTTTCAAATTTACTCAAAATACATTCCACTTTACGTTTCTGCAACAGTCTTTACTCATTTTGAAATAATCACAATCTCAAAAGATGTTTACTAACCGTGAGCACTATTTAAAATCACTGATATTAAAAATTAGCAATCAAAGGTATTTCTATACATAATCATTTGTGTAATTTCGATTATATTTCACCGCCGAGAACAACTGGAGACCGGTTTAGACCTACATTAGTCTCACATCAGTACACTACGGTCATCGTTGATGGAGAAACGGAATTCTACTATGCCCTTATAACCCAATCAAGTAACCGTTAGGGTAGAAAAACAATTATGGCGACATCTATCGCCGAAAATATTACAACATTCTGAAAACCGCCCCTTTAATCGCCGCCTACGTGCCATGCACGCTCTAGCCCTCCTGTGTATATCGACTTGATGCTTCTATTTTGCTACGCGTAACTGAAATCAAGAATTTAGGAGAATTTTTTGATGTACAGCTTACATTTAATTAAAACAGACTTAAAAGCTTGTCGTATGTGCGGGTTTGTCTGGCACATTGGGCGTAAGTTGAGTCAAGCTTGTGTGGTCACTTTATATTTTTCTCTGGTGCGATATCAATTAGAATATGCTAGTAGCATATGGTCTCTATATCGGGTGTGTATAAATTGGCGGATAATCTACACGTGACGATATTCTTTCAAAAATTCTAAGCAGCTTGTCTTAATTCCAAAATGTTGTATCATGCTTCCTGAGTCTTCACGAGGTCCTTAATGTTTGAATATCCAGTCGTTAAATATGCGTTATTATTCGTTATTAATTTACAGAAAACCCTGCAATTTCGATAGTATGACTAGTTTGAAAATTATTTGTCAGTGTGCGCTATCTTTCTATCTTAAACTTCTTAATTATCAGATTTTTATAAAAAATACGTTCGGCAACGTGACACCCGCTTATGTCACTTTGACACAAATAATTCATTCAAACTTGCTTGTTCCAAGTTTGTGCCAATTCTGCTTTTATCGTTTTATTTTGTTTTTGTGTTATTTTCGTTTTGTTTTGTTCAATTACAATTGATTTCACTATTTACTCATAATCTGTTTTACCTTGCATCTGTAAATAAACCCCGCTCTATCTATCTATTACCTTCTACTCTGAACCATGAGATTATTGATAAACAGAACAGCTCGTGAATACTATGTTGCCAAATGTACATTTCTTTTAAATGGTTCCTGATGGCCTATGAGGCATGGTAGAACATTTTTTCATCGACGTTTTCTATTCAGAATTTTAGGAAGAACATCGCCACGGGTAGATTATCCGCCAATTTATACACACCCGATATACTCAATCGAAAATGTGCAAAAAAAATTCGATGTATGGAATTCAGAATGGGTATTAATTAAACACTTAAATGTAATCTCTTGAAATCAGAAGAAAGGTCCTGGACATGTGCTTACTTTTTAAAATAATAAATGGCCTCGAAAAAAAAGCTCGTGGATGCCCCATCAATTTTTTCTATTGTAATAACCGAGATTCCCGATAGTAACACCCAATTTGGGCCACCCTGTACAATTTTATATAACTCTGGTTGGCATCGGATGAAGTTCGACAGTTTTATTTCTCTTTCTCATCTTGTCCGTAATCTCTTCATTTATAAAAAAAAAAACTGGCTCGAGGACTGCAACAAGAATTCCTTGAATTAACAAATGTATGGACCGCCAATAACAACAACCACTCAAAGTTGGAAATTGGAGAAGTTCACTCATGCCAAGAGGGAAATTAATTAAATTATAAATTCCGCTGTGAAAACATACGTTTGTACAGTTGTCCCAGATATCTAGTGGCTTTTCAAGTATTTTATGGCATCATTACCACATCCCTCAATAAAGCAATAGTTTAATAAATGTATGATGTTTATACCTGCCTTATCCCAGAGATTTCCAAACTGCTACTGGGGCGCCGCGAAAATATTCCAATAGGAGACATCTTTCATCCATCCCTTAACTAATTCAATGACAAATATTTTCAATAAATTGGTTGTGAAATTCTTTTATTATTACAGTTTTAAATTAACCGAACCAACTCCGTTAGTCACTGCAATGTTTTGGCGCCGCGAAAAAAATTATGATACATTCTGCTTTATCGTATTCTGGTGCTTTTTTTTTTAAACCTTAATGTTTTGGTTCACGTTCGTGAACTACTTCGAACAGCCTCAAATAATTTGGATGAAGATGAATTCGTACATAGCTTGGGATTTTGCATAGGAAACTTCATGGTGGCCATCATGATGAGGAAACAGGAAGAGGCCCGACGGAATTCTAGTTGCTATTGAAATTTATGTAAATATTTATATATCTATTAAGAAATATCATTTTCACACTAAGAAAGAAAGAAATGGCTAAGAAAAAGAAAAGGAATAATACAAATGCTTATGCAGAAGCCACAACTAAATTTAAACTTTAACCTATCGTCAGAGATTAATAAGATCGATACACGCCAAGGAGAGGAATGCAGCTATTGAGCCGTGAAGAAGATTATTGTTTGAAGCATGCACCTCCAAAGGGCTTAAGACCCATCATGTTTCATTCTGGCCAACAACTAGTTTCAACCCGTAGAAAATTAATCCGTTCCTTCGAAGCCCTCTAATCGATATTAATCGCCGTTGTCTGTGCCCTTTAACGACGCGATTATTTCCGGCGTTCCTTCAGATAACACAATAATAAATTCACCTTTATTATCATTAGCAAGACGCACGGTTTACGAGTCGGTCGCAAATTTTACGTAAATATAATATTTTGCAAGAAAGCGATTAAAAAAAATACAGATAAACTAGTGATAACCACTTTGCGGTTTTTCTTTTTATTTTAAAGCTAAATTTATCCTTAATGTTTTCTGCAAATTTAGTTCAAATTCATTGAGGGGTTTTCGATATATTGTAGGAAATTTAATTGAATGTCCGCATTTTGTAAAGATCAGATTTTGATTGAAAATTACAGAAAAACTAGTGATAATCTTGTTAACGTATTGTGTTGCTCACACATAGAGCATTTATTTACTATTGATATATTGTGTTTTATACCACGAGATGGCGTGACCTGTATTGCTTACTTTGAAAAAGCTAGTGCCGAGAAAGAGTTGATAGGTGTTGTATCGTATGTTCATTAAAAAAAAGTGTATTATGATTTTTTTTTAAATTTAAGTTGACACACATGTTAGGAATTGACATACAAAACGTCAGATCTTTCTAAAAGTCACAATTATTCCGTGGTGACTATCAGGGGCGGCTCGTTATGTAGAGCCAAGGAGCCATGGCACTACCTCTAATTTCAAGCTCGACAAGATTTTTTTATTCATTCTAAAAACACTTTTTCGTCATTTCAAATGTTTATACAATGCCTGCGAAAGTTAATGAGTAGAGAAAAATATAAAGTTTAATCCAGCTATACAGGGTATTCCATAAATATACCGAGGAACCTTTAGGGATGGTCAAAAACAAACAAATTTTGTTTTATAGCAATGGTCTACATTTTGAACGATTATTGTAAACAATAATTTCATTAAAATAAAGTCAATAAAGCTTAAAATAATAAAAAATAACGATATTTTTTTACAAATTTCAACTTCCTGTATCTCGGACATATGTTCATAAAACATTATAAAATACATTTGTTTTGTTGTCCTGTCTTAAAAGTTTGTTGGTATATTTATGGTACACCCTGTATACTTAAAAATACAATTGGCTTCGCGGGTGTGAGGAAGAAAACGCATTGTTGTTTTCCATGTGTTTTGTTTCGAGGTGAGGTCAATTTTGTTTTTGAAATAAATTTAGAATAGATTGAAATATATAGGGTTATTCACGCTATACGGCACGGAATATTGTGGCCAAAATACGTGACTTTCAAAACGTTTGACTTTTAGGATATATAGGGGTCTATTATGGTTACTTTTTAAAATTAATTTCATATTATACAGGGTGTTCCAAACGCCCTAAAATATCAAAGTTGTGTTTTTTTAAATGGAACACCCTATATTTTAATAAAACCTTTAATAAAATTATCGGATTAAAATCCAAATCTTGGATTTTATTGCAAAAATTTTGTGTTTAAGGTCCAAAACCATGAATTCTATGGTCCAAATTTGAGATTTTACATGACATTCCTAGATTACAATCCAAATTTTTTATTTTAGCACTCAAATTTTGCGTTTAAGGGTCAAAAACTTGGTTTCTATGTTCCAAATGCCAGATTTTAAATGGAATTGATCAATTGAATCCAAATATTGGATTTTGGATCTCAAGTTCTGCGTTTAGGGGCTAGAAACTTGGATTTAAAGTTTCAAATTAGAGATTTTACATATCATTATCAAATTAAAATCCAAACTTTGGATTTTTCAACACAAAGTTTGCGTTTTTAAAAACCGTGGATTTTATGGTCCAAATTCGAGATGTTTCTTGAAATTCTTGTATTAGAATTCAAATTTTAAATTTTAAGTATCAAATTCTGCGTTTAGGGGCCAAAAATTTAGATTGAATATTTCAAATTTCGGATTTTTCATATTATTATCAAATTAAAATCCAAATTTTTAATTTTAAAATCCAAATTTTTAATTTTTGGTCACAAATTATGCGTTTAAGATCCAAAACCTTGGTCCAAATCGGAGAATTTTCATGAAATTCGTGGATTAGAATCCAGAATCAGTACAAAGTATTGTACTCAGCAAATAGATGTAGATAAGATAAAAAAATATTTTTTTTAGATTTTTGACCTGTATATTCGATTTTTTTTGTCTAAGCCCAAACATTATTTATTTTGGCCTAAATTTAATTGGTAAAATTTTCGACTGTTTTATTTTTCCCGACGAATTTTTATTTTTTAAATTTTTGACCTGTATTTTCGATATTTTTGGTCAAAATATTTTATCTTTGTGTTTTTGATTTTTTTTTTAAATATTAATATTCTTTATTTTGACCTAAATTTTCGATTTAATTGTTCAAATTTTTGATTCTTTGGTCCGCATTTTTGATTTTTCGGGCCGAAATTTTAATTCTAGTTCCAAATTTTTGATTTGATTTTGATTAAAATATCTATAACCTGAATTATTGATTTATATGCGAGATTTTTTAAATTATTTTCCGGTATTTTTGTTTATTGAAATTATCGATTTTTTAGCCTGCATTTATTATCTTTAGGGCCGAATTTTCTATGTAATATCTAAATTTTCGACTTTCTGGCCTACATTACAAATTTGTATTATTATTTTTTTAATCTTTTGACCTAAATTTTTTTTTACTAACTTTTCGATTTTATTGTCAAAATTTTCGATTTTTTGGTCCGCATTTTTGATTTTTTGTTTAGTCTGCGTTTATTGTCTTTAGGCCCGAGTTTTCGATGTTTTGTCTAAATTTTCGATTTGGCCAACATTGTTGATTTTTCTTTTCTTTTATCTTTTGCTCTAAAATTTTCTTTATTTGCCTGTTAAAATTTTTCTTTCCTTGGTTCACCATTTTTATTTTTATGCCAGAATTTTTTTAGATATTTGGTCTAAATTTTGTATCTAATATTTTAGATTTAAAGTCTATTTTGTATCCAATATTTTAGATTTTTTAACTTGGATTATTGATTTCATTTCGTGTTTTCTTTTTTATTTTTTGGCTATTATTTTCGAATTTCAGAAACTTATTTTTGGCAAATTATTTTGCTTCTACCTAAGTTTTTAATTTTTTGTCTGTGTTTTTTTATTTTTAAATCAGGATTCTTGATTCTTTGGCCCATATTTTACATTTCTGTATTTTCGATTTTTTGTTCCAATTCTTCTTATTTTTCTTTATTTTGACCAAAATATTCGATTGGTTTGTAGAAATTTTCAATTTTCTGTCTGCATACGCCCGAGTTTTTGATGTTTTGTCTAAATTTTCACCTTTTTTGGCCTATATTTTATATTTTCGATTGTTTTGGTTTCAATTTTAGTCGACTTAAATTTTCGATTCGTTTGTTAAAAATCTTGCTTTTTTGGTCTACCACTTTGATTTTTGGGTACGAATTTTAGATTTTAGGTCTTAATTTTTTATTTTTTTGTCCCCTGTTGAATTATTGATTTTATTGTGCGATTTTCTTTATTTTTGCTATTATTTTCGAATTTCTCGTTGGAACTTATTTTAAGCCAAAAAGAGTTATATTTTGGGCTGAAAATGGCAAATGATTTTTCTTTTGCTTGTATTTTCATTTTTTTGGTCTGCATTTTTATTTTTAAACCAGAATTTTTTAGATCTTAGGCGGTTTTGTTCCAAATTTTTGATTTTTTGGCCAAAATGTTCGGTTGATCTAGGAAGATAAATGGTTCTTTGTTTCTTCAAAAAAAGGGGGGGTGCATTATATAACTGGCTCTGCCATCAACATGTTCCACGAGCCGCCACTGGTGACTATGATTTACAGCAACCAGCAGATAACGTTTCTAGTTGAAAGTTATTTCCGAAATTGGACTAAAGTGGACGGAAATGGGGTGTATTCATTCGACGCACCTTTGGCAGAGTTTCAGGAAGAATTTCCTAACCTTCCCATTGTTTATGATAAATTTAAAAATACCTTATCACGATCTGTTGTATTATTTCATGAAACGGGGAATATTCTCCGTAAACCAGGAAGTGGTAGACCAGTCAAACGTACTCAGGATGCTATTAACACAGCCCAAGAAATTTTGGAAGATGAACATAGGAGTTCTCTGCGCTGTTTGTCACAGCAAATGAATTTATCAACAGTAATATAACGAGTGCCTATGATTTTGCCGGCAATTATTAGCGGCAGGATCACGATTTTCTAGAAGCAACAAGCAAGAGTGATCCAGACGCTAATAATTGCCTAGGAAAAATCAGTCACGAGTTAGATTCGGGAAGACAATTGGCCGAATAAAAAGTTCACACTTCATAATTTGAAAAGTTAAATTTAGTGACACCAAGTGTCAGACGTGTATTAATTTGCGGCACAATAATTGTAATAAAAATGAGCTTACCAAGATTTTGAGAAATGCCTATGAATACCATCACTGATGAAAGCAAATACAAACAAAAAAATACAAACAGATCGAATTCAGGAGCAAACTGCTTAAAAGTCCGGCAATAACTGACGTTTTATATGTTATAGAACATGTACTAACGCGTTGCTAGGCAATACCAACATGAGGGATTATCTGATTAGATACCACCCAGGGTGAATTGCCATGCATAACATAGAGCGTGGTCTGTTACGCATCGTAATTAGAATTTTATTGGATCATCTCATCAACGTTATTCGATTTTATTGGTAAATAAGTAAATGAGGGCAATTGTCGGTAGAAACATGCCGCAAGTAATATAACCTCAATATGTGTTACCAACTTAAATTTTTAAAAATAAATAATCATGGCACACTTGAGGGTTTTTTTTAATGAACATACTTTATGTGTTCAATAATAAAAATCATTCTCTAACAAACCAGAAGTAAAGTGCCTTGTATTTATATTGACCAGAGTCATCTAAACTTAAACTAACAAATCCTTTGTCGAGTTTTCTTTTTGTTTTATAGCTACATTTGTCGGGAATGTTACCTGAAAATTTCATTAAAATTTATCGAGGGGTTTTCGAGAAAATTAAGGAAATTAATCAGTTTTGCACTTACAGAAATAATACTGAAAATGAGGGTGGGATGTATAGATATTACGAAATGTGGAATTATTATTACTGCTGCATTAAAACGTAATTAAAATCCGAATAAAGCTGCTTCTGCATGTTCGCCGCGTTCGAATCGAAAATAGATATGAGGGTATAACAGTGAGTCACTGAATTCGTAAAGGTTTACGACCATCCCGCATGTATGGGGCCACCCACTTACTTAAATCCATTATATTATTCTGTGGTGGCGATTCGAGAGTAGATTGTATGCATAATCAACAACCCACATGCGTGAAATTAAATCAATTCGATAAAGAATTATTTTAGAAGGTGTTCTTGAACCTACCGTAGAGTACGTGAAGAAAAAATAAGTTGCTCATATCCCATTTGATCAACCTGGGTTTCACTGTACAAATAAAATAAGAATCGTTACGACGAATGGTCGGCTTCTTTTTAATAGACTTTATGTTACTAATTTAAGAAGCAAACTTCATGAACATGAATAACACTACAAAAGAGACTCATTTTTAATAAGTCACTTATGTCATTATTTCATATCTTAGGATATTTTTCCAATAAGAATCTCACTAAGATAAAACTACAAAGTAGAGAAAAAATTAATCAAATGCACCAGTAAGTTAAGTTTTCTTTAAAAAAATAATGTTTTACTATAGTACAATCGCGCAGAGGTGACAGTGCCTCATCGCTCCATTTTGCCTGAATTAAGTTTCTAGTAAACGTATGTCCATAAAATAATTCGATTCAGTCTAGGCGGGAAATTTAAAAATTCTCGAGCGTGCAAATATTTTCCCAACGACACTTTGCGAGTAAATTTTTCGGCAATCGGTAAAGACAACTGGAAATTGGTTATTAAATTTAACCTTTTTATTAATGAAATGGATACAATCAATTCTGCTCCTAACTAAATCGAAATCGGAGACGGTCAAAACCAGATACAAGCATGTTAATTTTGAGGTTAGAATAGATAGAATGAGAAAAGACATACGTTCCACATAGCCCTTGAATTTACATATCGACATACGTTTCGTATTTCATTTCGTTTTTCTTAATCATGCGAACGAGTATAGATATTTATCCAGACGCGATGATTACATCGAAAAAGCATGATTCACTGTCACCTCTGCGCGATTGTACTATACAAAAATATTCGACTATTTTTTCATTTATTTTTTTTTTCGCTCTCTCCAATTCCTAGATATTTTACCATTACAGCGTTATTAGGGGTAATACCGCGATAAGCAGCTTTAGACCGCGTGTGAAGGGTTTTATGAATGCAGGGAGAGTATCCTCCTAGGACATGAATAAAGGGCTAAAAGTCCGGACGACTAAAGCGCACCCACACACACACACACATGCACGAAGGGCTGAAGGACATCTAGTTCTGGGTCAGAGGGGTGGATTTCGCGCGCCGCCGATCGATACCACCACCCTCCCGTACTTAGCGTCGTCGTCGGGGCCGTTTAAAGTTTAGCCCTTGCGACGTCCAACAAATCGTAAAGTTGAAAAAAAAAACGAGACGATTAATCATTATCGTATGAAAATAAAATATTTGCATCATTATTGGTAGGTTTAAATAAACAAAAAAATATGGTGATGTGGCCATCATGTTACTTTCTCCGACTTGATGGTAGTCATTTATATTTACGTTTTCATGGTTTATTTTCTATTTAAATCAAATTTTAAATGTACATCGAGGGTTTTGTAGACTCGGATGAAACTGACGTTTAAAACGTCAAAATTATGCAAGATGGAAAAATTATACTTCAAATTCAAAAACTCAGTTTACTCAAAAACTAAAGGGATTTAAAAAAAAACTTATTCTTTATAAGTTGTTCGTTTTACCATTCTCTACAATTATTATTAATATAAATTTGCTGTAACTATTATCGTTTTATAATTATAAACTAAAAATTTTAAAAAAATCATAATTTTTTTTCTCGAATAACAACGATTTTATGAAAAATGTTTTCAAGCAAAAGATGTTCATTTCTTTGTTGTCTTCATTGTTTGTTTAAATGTTTTTGTGATATTTTTCATATTTAAGATAATATTGGCAAAAAACAAAAAACAGTTAAGGTAAACACCCACGTCCGGTGTACGAAATTTTACCAAAAGCTGTTCAGTTCTTCAGATTATCAAATAAGACGTATGTTAAAAGTTTTATATCAATTGCTCTATTAGTTTTTAAGATACAGCGCGCACAGACAGACACACACACAGGCACACACACACACAGCCACACACACGCAGACAAAAAAAAATTCCAGAAATTGTTGAAATGGCATCTAGGGATAGGGCAACGGATATTTCCGTAAAAATAAATTTTGAAAAAAAATCACGATCGCAATACTTTCTCGTACTTCGTAACGGAGAAAGTAAAAATGTGTTTATCTCTTTAGTAGAAGACTTTGTCTCAGCTAAAAATATCTCTTGAAAATATGTACCATTTTAACGTAATATTTGAATCATTTCTTCTTATTCTGAGACAAACTAGAGACTAACCAGGGGAAGATCAGATGTGTGACTCGCCGATTTGATCCATCTTTGGCACACGTGTAGGTCATGACTAGGAGTGTAACAGGTGCAAGTAATAGGGCGCACTATTCAGCCGTTTTCGAGGAAAAAGGTTTTTTTTTTATTTGCTGTGTTTATGTGCCATTTACGTTAATAAAACAATATCGACCCCGTGGCGTATTGGTAAGATCTCCGGTTTGTAATCGCAAGGTCGATGGTTCAAATCCTTTTGGCCAAGTTTTAATAGTTTTCTTTTTTATAGTTTTTATTTATAAATCCGTGAGTATTTAAAAATGTTAATTTTAGAATAAATTATATTAATTTAATTTTTAGGAGAAGGATTGTTAAACAAATTAAACAGGAGATTGAACAATCAATATTTTTATTTCCAGTATTTTGTTCTAAATTAATTATCTTAGTTCGTGCAGTCCTTCATCGCCCGAAAAGTACAACAGCGTATAGAAAATAATATCGAACAGGGATTAATAAAAGAATAGTCTGGAAATACAATTATTGATTTTCCAATCTCCTATTTAATTTATTTAAGGATCCTTTTACCTCTAAAAATAAAATTAATATAATTGATTCTAAAATTAAGATATTTAAATACACATGGATTTATAAAAAAGAAAATGAATGAACCCAACTTCAACAATGGGGTTCAATCCGTCGACCTTCCGACTACGAATCGCAGGTTTTACCGAAGCGCCAAAACCTCGGTGTACTTTCGTTAACGTAAAAGGTATATAAATATACGGATAAATAAATTAAAAAAAACATTTTTTCTCGAAAACGGCTGAATAGTGCGCCCTTTTACTTGCACCTGTTACACTCCCAGTCATGACCTACACGTGTGCCAAAGATGGATCAAATCGGTGAGTCACACATCTGATCCTCCCCTTATAAGTTTCAAACTGACCACTATAAAACATCGCAATCTCTTTGTTCCTATTTTCGAAGTCACTAATAAGTTAACACACATTAACATTAATTTCCATTCTTCAAAAATGGTCAATTGATTACTGATAATAACAGCGCAAAATAAACTAATGAGATGACGTGCGATAACAAGCAGGGCTGCGCAAAACAATCGATAAATAATCTATTAATCGAGTGTTTGATTATTACTTGAAAAATAGTCAATTCATCGATTAATTGATTATTTGATAAAATCGATTATTTGAAGATAATGATATGAAAATAGATATTAATTATACTGAATAAAAAGGCTTCGAATGTTTAAAATACTCGACTATGTTCGCTTTATGAGGGCATTTTTTTGCGAGCTCATTCGGACTCAAACTTTAATGAGTGTGTCAAGTTGGCACCCCAATGAAGAGTTCTGATAGTTCTGAATAGAGTTCTCAATTCCTTTTGATGTATCTAGAAGTACTATCAACTTTTAAAAAAGCGTTCTGTAAAATTAGGCTGTCAGGAATTTTTTGAAAAATGGGGTGCCAACTTGACACTGCACCCCAACATTGTTATCGAATAGTTCTGAACTAGTTTTAAGATGTGTTTGGGTTACTATTATAGTTCCTGATAATTTTAAAAAAGAGTTCTGTTGAATTTCCAGAGATAAAAATTTCGAAAATTTCAAAATATTCAAATTCATATTACTCACTTAATATTGGTCGAATCTAAATATTTCATGACAACTATGGATAGAACTCGCAAAGAACTACAGGAAATACCTATCAGAACTATCCGGAACTATCAAAAATATTTTTTTGAAAAAAGTCGCAAAGCAAAAAAAACAATTGAGAGTTCCAGGAGTTCTGAGTTAATTTTCTATTTCTACTTATCTTTTTGCGATTAAATGACAGAAAATGGGCATTTTCAAAATTAAATTTTCTATTATCGAATTTTAAATTTATTTAAAAATGCCATAAATCGTGATTGTATCGAATTTCTTTATAAGAAAGAATTATTGTACTCAATGAACAACTTTTAAAGTATAAGTTTTTTTTCGAAATCTCTTTAGTTTTTGTGTAAACTGAGTTTTTGAATTTAAGGTATAATTTTTCCCTCTTTTATAATTTTGACGTTTTAAACGTCAATTTCATGCGAGTCTACAAAACGCTCGATGTACATTTAAAATATGATTTAAATAGAAAATAAACCAAGAAAGTGTAAATATAAATGATACTATCAGAGAAAGTAACATGATGGCCATATCACCATTTTTTTCTCTTGTAAAGCTTCCATAAGAGCAGTTAGGAAAGGGTTTCGCGAGTAGAAAAATAGGTTAGGGCCCACCCATCCGACTTTGTTTCATTTTTAGTTAGAAAGCTAATTTCTAGTTTCATTTGAAAAGTTAGTAAAAATGTGCTCAATTCTGGTGTGACAAAAAAAATAAGCTTAAGAGTGAAAGAGATTAATCCTAGAAAATTCAATTCTTTTGGATTATCATTAGCATACTTTTATTTTTCCTTTCGTATTTTAAAATTTAAACAAGTTACATACATGATGGCCACATTAATATTTGTCTTTACTGTTTTGCTTTAATGAAGTTTACTCGGGATAATAAATATTCGTCCATTTGTATAAAATAACATCTAGCACGAAATGCAGATATATTTCCTTCAAGAGCACGTCCTTCGGACATTTTGATACAGCGAAATGCACTAAAGGAGTCGTGATCAAAATAACGTGCATTCATTACTCAAGCAAGAAAATTCATCCGAATATTTCGTCGCCACGGGAGCGTCATACCATTCGTCTAAAGGAGATGGGGATGGGATTCCTCTAGAATTCTAATGCAACGAACAGGGGATGGTATAAAACGAGAACTAAAAATATGCATCGATTAAAAATACCTATCGTGAATATTTTAAGAAACACCTATCCTCAATGACATTTGTATATTATTACTAATAATAATTGATTTACTTCTTAAAAGAAGGAGTAATTTTAATTTCGGAGAATAAAATGTATACAGTCTTATAATTAAACTAAACTACTGTATCTGAACTTAGCAACGAAAAAATAGATATTGTTACAAAACTTATAGACAAAAAAGCTTTACAGAATACGAATACTAAATTAAATGAAGTGTATACCTAGTAGAGGTGTGCGAAATTACTCTTGTCTGTGAGCTGCTTTTAGTGAAAAAAATCGACTCCCGACTCTGTTGAAAAAGTGAGAAATTATTCATTAATTTCCCCAAAAAATGTTGATAAGCAAAAATAAAGTGCTCAAAGTGGCAGCTGGTGAAACATTTTGATGGTAGAGCCAATAAAACAATCCCCCGCTACCTCATTTTTAAAGAAAGTACAAAAATATTATTTACATGTACTTTCGATTTTTCATATTATTTAATTTTATCCCACTAAATCTAAATCTGAAATACCGTTTTCGTCCACGTATAAGCTTTTACGCAAATTTCTTTGATTAATAACATGCATGCATTTTTCGTTTCCACATTTCAAGTTAGGATTGTTGTCATTCTATTTTCACCTATGTTATAGAAATTGTTTTTTTAAGATATCATAAATGCATTGTTGATTTGCAAATTTTAAGCTTTTGAAGCAAATTTCTTCAATGATTAATTTTTTACAAATTTTCAAATCGTTGAATGCTTTTTTCGTTTCCACACTTCAAATTAGAATTGTTGCCACTCTGTTTCCACCTATGTTATTGCAATTCTTTTTACAGGATATCATAAATGCTTGTTGATTTACAGATTTTGAGCTTTTCAGGCAAATTTCTTTAATTATTAATTTTTTACAAATTTTCAAATCGTTGAATGCATTTTTCGTTTCCGCACTTCAAATTAGGATTGTTGCCACTCTGTTTTCACCTATGTTATTGCAATTGTTTTTACAGGATATCATAAATGCATTGTTGATTTACAGATTTTAAGCTTTTGAAGCAAATTTCTTCAATTATTAATTTTTTACAAATTTTCAAATTGTTGAATGCATTTTTCGTTTCCACACTTCAAGTTACATAGTGTGTTATACCAACAAAGTAAAAAGTGTTTTATTCTATATAAAAGCAAGTATAACGAAGTAGATGCTTCCTACATAACAAATATATGTTTTCTACCTTACTCCCTTAAAGCCAATTGTTTTTTTAAGTGTATATCTCGATTAAACTTTCTCGTTCGTATTTACGATTATTCGAAATCGACGCACTAAATCTGGAAGGTATTGTCACAGTATTTTTTTACGACAATAAAATCAGACAGATGTCTACCTAATTATTTAATTTATTTCCTCGATAGTACATTAGTATAAAGGCTTATTCGGTAATGAACTAATTTTATTCATCAGGTATGGCACGGAATATACAACTAACAAGTGTACGTCGTCAACGAGCGCACGAGATGAGCTAGGATTTATTCGGCTCCAAATGTGCGTTCAGAATGCGTCCCCCTCAAATCACGAATATATTCTTAAGAAATGCCGTGCCAGAAGTAAGTTGGCACCGTTAACCGCGCGCTCGACGTTGCGCTGGGGAACAAAAATTCATTAGATTTTTCTCTACTTAAACTTAAGTATTGTTTGAACATTTAAAATGACGTTTTTACATGAAATTCAAAATTCTTGCTGAGCTCAAAACTAGAGGTAGTGCCATGGCTTCTTGGCTCTATATGACGAGCCGCCCCTGCTCACCCCCAAAATGAAAGAGTCGACTCATATTAAAGAGTCGAGTAATAATCTTAAAGAGTCGACTCATAATTTCAAAAGAGTCGGGTCATGAGAAAATATTGTGGATAAAAATTTCCTGTCTCAAATTGAGCTGCGAATTTACACAGGAGTCACTTAACTCCCGGGACTCATTTCAAAAAGTTGCTTGTTTAAGTCGACCAACTCATGAGTTACCCACCTCTAGTACATAGCTGATGGATACGGTTGTAAAGGATCTTTCAAATTGGGCGTCTTTTTAATCCTAAGAAACAACACAGATGACGCTTTGAATTTACGTTGGGCTTGTGACTTTTGAGAAGTGTCATATATGACATTTATTAATGTTTCAACAGAAGTTTTACATACAGTAAAGTTTTTACAAAGATACAAGCAAAATTTGCAATAAGAGCAAATAAAATAAAACTATTAAATCTAAAATATGACATTTGCATTATAAATCGGTAAATAAAACTTAAGCTAAAACTAGAGCGACATGTATAAAAATGCAGTGTCATGTACAATACAACAACGCGTTTAAATTGTTATTATTTATTATCTTAGCCGTTGTTCACACGAGCATATTGATTTAAAGAAATGTTCATTGGTTTACGTTCACAAGTTGGACTAAGTGAATATAGAACATGGCATATTTTGGGAACGCATTTAGCTCTGAAAGACTATAAGATTAAAATAACACAGGAACTAAAGCCATTGGATCATTCAAAAAGTTGTACATTTGTTAATTAGATCAAAGAACTAGTTTTCCTAGGCTTAAGTTGTCTATAGGTAAAAATTTGTTTTTTTGTAATTTTTTGATTAAAAAAAAAATTAAATTTTCTATATCTTTTAATTTTTAATTTTAAACTTTAAAAAATTTTTAAATTTTTTTTAAATTTTTTTTATTTGAGGCGGACGACCGCGCAGCGCAGCGCCGAGTAAGTAAAGTGTGGTAAAGTAAAGTAAGCGAGTAAAGTAACCGGTGACGAACGACGGCTTCGCTGCGCTGCGCCGTCGTCTGAGCGTATCCCATTAAAATTGACCAAAGTAACCGGTGACGAACGACGGCGCAGCGCAGCGGAGCCGTCGTCCGGGGGTGCAAATGGCGCGTAGAGGTAGTTCCGAAATTTAAAAAAAAATAGATCGTTGTACCCTTTACGAACTGTAAACATATAAGCTCTTCAATTTAAATGGAAAAAAATATGCCCCTGAAAGAAACTTCAAAACAGGTAGAAACAATGTGGTCAATCTTTGAAAAATCGTATCCCGCTAAGGGAACAACAACAACAAATCAAAAAATGTTCCAACATAAATATTGTAGGGTAATGCTTTGTGAATATACCGGAGCTTCTACAAACTCGTCAAAGTTAAAATTGAAGGCATAAAGACTCCCGACTCCTAACCTAAACCCGCGACTTTAAGCATGTCATGGCGATTTCATTAAATCTGAAAATTTTCAATCTGACAGAAACTCATCATTCATATAAAAGAAACTTGAAAACAGGTGGAAACAATGAGGTAAATCTTTGAAAGGATTTAAAGGGAGCAACAAATAAAAAAAAGTGGAAAAACGAACCCTGGGGATGCAAATGGCGCGTAGGGGTGGATCCGAAAATTAAAAAAAATATATCTTCTCCCGTCACTGTGAGTTTCAGTTTTTCGACTTTAAAAGACAAAAAACGTCCTCAAAAAGAAGAAAAAACGAACCCAGGGGCTGTAAATGGCGCGTACGGGTGGTTCAAAAAGTTGTTGATTTTTCTCAAGAAATCATCTTTTAAAATGCATTTCCGATTTGAAATTGGTGGCTACGTTAATAAACAAACTGCCGTATTTGAGTTGAGGATAATAATCGAAAACTTTAATCGAGACATTTTGGTCTGCGTTATGTTTAGGAGGTGTCTTTGGTATGTACTTCTACATCTAAAATGATGCTGGCGAAGCTCCAGCTGATTAGAGGGTGGGGTAGAGCCTACCCACCGCCGAGGTATTGACAATCTGACATGTTGTTTTTGGTACTGGTCAGTCATCCAACTCCAGGCTCGGACCAACGTTGCTTGACTTTCTCAACTGTCGGTCCAGCGCTACAACTGGATGCGTCATCTACTGGTATTATTTTATTCAAAACAAACATTAGTAAAAGAATAATAGGTAATTTTCAGTGGTCACTGGCGGCGTGACTCATGGTACGGCCAGCGGAAGTAGAGTAGTGAATGAGTCAATTGACCCGCACCTATTTTAATTGTCACGTCTTCTACACTGGCCATGCCATGAGCGACTGCCATGTGTAATTCTGGTGACGAAGTTATAGAAATTGCAATACTAAATTAATATAACCTTCCTTTATGAAAATAAAGCTTTTGATTTCAATTTTTCAGTTAATGTATGATGTCTGAATTCTGACATAATCAGTTTGAGTTCTGATTGCTTTTTGAAGCATACCAATGGATTCCAACAGTTTTCTCTACGACAACCTATTTACATTATATTGTTTACTCACTGCAATCATTTTGGTACATGTTATTGCAGTTCGCCTACTAGATTCCGTGTCTATTTTCAGCGACTATTTTTCACAAGCTAGAAAATTTCAAAATTTACTCAAAATTGTAAAATCGAGTATTTTCCACTTTCCACAAAAAAATCTCAAAACACCCCTTTACTAATCTATGAATTAATCACACTTAAACTACGCTTAGACATTCTCAATTCCCAAATTTCCTCTAACGATTTAAAAAATATAAAAATAATTGTCACAAGTTAGAAAATTTCGAAATTTGCTTAGAATTGATTGTTGATTATTTCCCCCAAAAAATTACGTTTTCCCAACAACAGAATAGAGCCTATACCCTACCGTTAAAATGGTTCGACGCTGCAATGATCTTTCGGCAGATTTTTACAACGAGCGGTTGGTATCTCAAGATGAACCTGTTTCAAAAATAGTTTATACTATTAGAAAAAAAAGTGGACAATAAATCCTGCCTTGAATTTAGTTTGTTTCTAGTGTTAATCTGCTTGAAAGGCTGGACAGCGTAATTGCGATGCTTGCATCCATTACCTCAAATGAATTCGATCCTTTTCTAACAGCAAAATAACTTTTGGATTTACTGTCTTAAAGAAGGCAACCGCAGTAATAGGCCATTGTTTTAGTATTTTGACCAATAAATTGATCATGAGTTGATATCTGTAGATAGTGATGGTTTACTGCTTACAAGAAGACGGCATGGCAACGTAATTAAACATCTGTGGTGTTTCGATCCATGACCTTAATTCAGCGATTTACAAATTGTGATGCGCATAATAGTAGCCTAATGTATTACTAGTACCGCATGTACCATAGTACCAACCCTGCTTTAGAGCAACAGTTCTCAACGTGGGCCATATGGCCCTCTTGGGAGCCACAGAGTATTTCTTAAGGGACCTCAAAGAAAACATAATGGGGGGGAGGAGAGTATGGGCACAGAGAATTCTGATTGGGCTACGAAAATTCACTTCAACGATATCTAAAAAATATAAAAAATACATTATTAAAAAATATAAAATACCCAGTGTGTGGCATTTAGATGGTATTGGATAGTACCATCAAAAGTTTTTCTATATATGGAGTAGTTTCGCGGAAAAAAAAATTTAAAATCTATTAAACCAGATTACATGAATATTGTAATTAAAACTAGCCTTATACTGTAGTACTTGTTAGCTAAGTTTATTTTATATAAAATTGGGATAGCTTTCGGAAAAATTGAAACTAGTGAGTGAATGATCTGAGAGAAATACATATTTCCAGTCTTTAGCGAATATACAGCAAAAATTATTGTATAACTCGGTCAGATTAGAAAAATAAAAATACACTAGTGAATTCTGTAAACTATGGCAGTATTATTAAAATATATTAAGATAACCGGTACTATTGTATCCTATGAAGAGAGTTCGTGGTTGTAAAAATTTGAAAATATTTTAAAGCTTGAAAATAATATAAAAACACTCGCCACCAACTTGAAATTTTCCAGAATCACCCAAAATTATTCGATCATAATTATAATTCTACAAAAATCTCCAAACACTACACTTCTAGATCTCATTAGAAATCTCCGCAAAGAGTGTTCAAAGAACTTTCAAACTTTTATTGGCTTGAAAACATTTTAAAACAATTGGTAACTACGAATATTGAAAATTGTACTAAAAATACATTTATAAATAAAATTCTGTAAAAGACTAGAAAAGCACTTACCTAGATTTCAAAATAAACTAGACAACATCTTGACGGCTTGAAAAAAAAATGTAAAAACCTTATTCATTTACTTGAAACTAACAAATTAAGAATTATGTTTCTGTAAAAATCTGCAAACACCCTAAATTTTGAGATAATTCTTTGTGAACAAAGTAAAAATTTTGAAACATTTTATGGCTTAAAATAAATATAGAAACAATTATCAACGTCTTAGCACTTTCCGAATTTACTAAATGAACCGTTATAATTAAAATTTTGCAAAAATCTATAAATCCCACATCCCTATATTTTGAAATAATCCCTTGCGAACAAAGATTGTAACAATTTTGAATTTTTTTATGGTGTGAAAAAAATATAAAAACAATTTCCTTGAAAACTTAAAACTTTTAAAATTACCTCAAAACGCAGTCATAATTATTATTTTGGCAAAATCTAGACACCCCATTTTTTTGGCGTAAAAAAAATACATAAAAACAATTGCCATCGTCTTGGAACTTTTTTAATTTTCTCAAAACGCAGTCATAATTATTTTTCTGGCAAAATCTACAGACAAATTTCGAAACATTCCCGGGAACAGCGCGTAAGGTTGAATATAAATTAAGGGTACCCGTCTACTTTGTTAGATTAAAAAAAACCTTTTTTTTTAATTTTGCATTTTTTTTAAGCTGTAGGTATATAGAATATTGTGTCAAAACGGCAAGTTGATATTTCAAACGGAAATGCTTATAAACAGCCTAAGCGCGCCACGTACAAGGCAGCACCGCGTGGCGGGGATTTTCAAACGCGTTTTTTTTCAGAACATTGTTTTTCCCAAATACTCTAAGGACATACCTGCAAGGTTATGTAGCCTGAATTTAAAAAAAATATATATGTATTGATTTTATATTGCAAAAAAACGAGCCGCAAAAATGATCTTTTTTTCCAAACAAGAGACATTTTCTTGTTTTTGCGAATTTTAAAATTCCATGCTACATAACACTGGCAAATGTAATAAACTTTAACACTTTATGTCGTTTTTTGAAGAAAGAAAAATTCTCAACAAGAATCAGGGTATATCACATATTATTTTTAGGAAAATTAAAATATGAGTAATGATTATTTTTTGAGATATATTTTATTTATCAAAAACAAACTATCTAAATAAAGTTTTTTTGTTTTGGAAAAACATTTATTGCAAAGTTTAAACATTTAAGCATAAAAAAGTATAGAATAACTTGCTTCGTATCCGTAACGGTTTACGATATTTTTGAGTTCAAAATAAAAGTGTACTAAAAGTTTATATTGTTATAACTTTTGACACAATAATTTTCTGAGCCTCTAGTAAAGACCAAAAGCCATGTCTTGATAGCCTTTATAATATATGTGAAATTCGCTAAAATCCCTGTTGTACCCCCAAAAAAGTTATTTAATTAGTCGTCTCAAAAAAAAATACTGAAAATCACCTTTTTTCGGGCCTGCAAAGTAGACTCTACCCTTAAATACATTTTTTGGCTTAAAAAAAATATAAAAACGAATTGCCATCGTCTTGGAACTTTTTAAATTTTCCGAAAACGCGGTCATAATCATTTTTCTAGCGAAATCTACAGACATCCCCAGGCAAATTTCAAAACATTCCCGGGAACAGAGCGTAAGGTTGAAAATAAATTAAATGCATTTGTTTGGCTTAAATATGCCGGGTGTTTCAGACCACTCGTACACCCCAAATATCTCGCGAAATACAAATCGATTGACATACAAAAAAATACGTCTAAATTTGTTTTTTGAGCTCTATCATGTGATGTGAAATGTAAATCACCACCCCGCCCCAGGGGGGAGTGGGGTAACTTTGAAATCTTAAATAGGTGCCCCTATTTTTTATTACAGATTTGGATTCTACTCGAAAATATATTGGGTTTTTATTTTGAAAGAAAATTCGATTAGCAAAAAAAAATTTTTTTTATTTTTTTTTTATTAAAAAAATCCAGTTTATTGTTACACACATTCATAAATCACCATAATAGAAAAGAATAGCATGGAATTTGATAATTAAATTCATTTTTATTCGTTTCTACGATTTTTTTTTACAAAAAATTTTTTTTTACTTATTTATGACATAAAATTACGAATGACTTCAATCAACACCTTATTTAAAAGATGACTACGAAAAAAATGTCATAATCTGTCATTTGATGCGAGAAATAAATTTAATTAAAAAAAATGTTTTTTCCGAATATAGCGCCATCTGTTGCTCATGGAATTTTTTTTTTCGGATAAAAGCCTCATATTTTTTAACATAGAATCCAAATCTGGAATAAAAAATACGATTTCAAAGTTACCCTCTCCCTGCCCCAGGGGGGAAGGGGGGCGGTTCACATATTACACCACATGATAGGGCTCAAAAAACAGTTTTGGACATATTTTAAAAAATCTCAATCCGATTTGTATTTCTTGAGATATTTGGTCTGAAACACCCTATATAAACAAATACCAACGACTTGAAACTTTTAAAATCTACTCAAAACGCAGTTATAATTATTTTTCTGACAAAATCTACAGACACCCCGCCGGCATATTTCGAAATATTCCCGGAAACAGAGAGCATGATTGAATACAAAATAAATAAATATTTTGGTTAAAAGAATATAAAAACAATTGCAAGTGAGTTGAAATTTTACAATTTGCTAACACGTTTATAATTAAGATTCCACAAACAGTCCTTCCCCTAGATTTCGTTCATACAGGGTCACCTGTATAGCTGGTAATAATTTTAAATTGTGCATACAACGATCCTACACCTATCCATTTGAAAAAAATAATACGAAGTTGCATGGTTTTCTATAAAATGACCGCATCGTATGCGGTGTCCCACCCTGTATATTCATTTTAAATATTGTTTTTCTTCTAAACTATTCCATATATACAAAAACTTGATGTTACTATGCAGTACCATTTAAATTCTACACACTCTGTATTTTATTTTTCGAAAATAATGTAATTAAAAAAAAATATTTAATCGAATGTTGTAAAAATAGAAAAGGGGGCTATGGATGGAATGAACTTCTTTTTGGGGGCCACGTGCGAAAAAGGTTGAGAAACACTTGTTTACACAGCCGATAATATAATACCAGTGTTATGTCATTTAAGCCAGAGTTATATTTATTACCACCTTTGTGGATATTTTATTTTTTTGAAAATAATGTAATTTAAAAATTGAATTGAATTTTGTAAAAAAGGGAAGGTGACCATGGATCTAATCAACTTCTTTTTGGGGGACATGAGTAAACGGAGGTTGAGAAACACTGCTTTAGAGGATGGATGTAGAGGCGCCTACTCCCGGACATATTTCAAAGTCTTGACGGCGTGAATAATTCTACGTGTCGCGAAACGTAATAACGTGCGCCACCGAGAAAAAATAACGTCTCATAAATATTTCATGAAACGTCCACCTTTAAAAAAAATATATATACCATAATATATATATGATCGCCGCTCGGGATTTGATTTAATGTCGACCCTTAAGAAGGAAAACAGGGTGTATCATGCAACCTATACTTTACCCGTAAAAAATGGCGAGGAGGAAACGATACAAACTGCAATTTTATTCAGAAATGATATACTGCACTATTGTAGTTTATTTGTGATACGAGATGAAGCAGGGGACGAGGGAAATGTTCTATGTATTGAAAACTGCAAAAATTAACACTTTTTGTGTTACACACTTGAGGAAACTAAATCACTTGTTGTGTAATTGAAATAAAACTCTTTTTTGGTTTCACGTTATTATATATTCAGCTTCCAGACATGTGTTTCGGTTTATTACTACCATTTTCAAAGGATATTCTGAGTATGAGTATTGCAATTATACACGTAATTAATAACCGTGTTGATGAACATTTACAAAACGATCAAGTTATCACGCTTATTTCAAGCGTTATTAATGCATAAATAATTAACTGTGCATGCAGATTAGCAGACCACATTGCAAGTGTATTACTTTGTCAAATATGTCTTTAAAAACGTAGTGATGAATAAAGTCTATATTTATATGCGCTAAAAAAGCCATTATAATTTTTTTATATGCGTTAAAAAAAGGCGTTATAATTTGTTTATACCGGGTGGACCATTTAATGTGTTTTCAGGAAATATCTTCGAAACAAGAAACTTTAGAAAAAAATGACCCAAACAAAAAATGATTGTATTGAAGGGGGCCATAATACCATAATTTTGTTTTTTTCATAGATGGCGCTGTTGTTGCTAAATCGAGGTCAACTTAGTTTTTTTAAATGGAAACCCCTACTTTTTATTACAGAATCATAGTCCTTGTTAAAAAATGAGAAGAATTCACTCAGCTAACTTTTTCGTCAGAGTGAAAGATGGCGCTGTAATCACGAAAAGAAGTTGTTGCATTTGGACGCTTGCGTATTCGAACTTCGCGCGCATGTGTGTGTGTGTGTGTGTGTGTGGTGTGTGTGTGTGTCAAAACATGACGTCGGCCGTATTTCCATGAATTACAATTTTAAATTGAAAAATAGCTGGAAATAGCTGGATTTTGATGCTTTCTTTGACTGAACAAAAGAAAATTTAGTTTGGTAATCAGTCGGTCTTCTGCATTGATGGCGAAAACGTTACAATGGTGCGGTATACTATCGCGGAAAAGGTCGACATGATTTTCGTGTATGGTGAAGCTAGACGCAATGCACTTGATGCGTGTGGCTTGTACGCGGAGAGGTATCCTGATCGAGATCATCCGAGTCACATGACTTTTCTTCGGATCGTGAACTCATTTGTGGACACCGGCAGCCTAAAACGAACCAGACATCGAAGACGCACCGTAACCCAGGAGAATGCCGAAGTTGATATTTTAGCTGCAGTTGCAGTCAAACCCAACATAAGTTCTCGTCAACTGGCGCGGAGTTCAGGCATCTCCAAAACGAGTGTTCTGCGAGTTCTTCATCGGCATAAATTTCATCCTTACCACGTATCGTTGCATCAAGAACTTCATAGCGACGACTTCCAACATCGAGTGCAGTTCTGCAATTGGGCTCAGCAGCAAATACGCAACAACCGGAACTTCGTTTCCATGGTTCTATTCTCGGATGAAGCAAGTTTCACGAATCGTGGCCAAATCAACCGGCATAACATGCATTATTGGGCGGAGGAGAATCCATATTGGATCCGACAAGTGGACCATCAACGACCATGGAGCGTCAACGTTTGGTGCCGAGTTCTGGGAGATCACGTCGTACTTCATCGACGGAAATCTGAATGCTGAAAAATACGGTGAAATTCTGACGGCTCATCTTCCTGCTTTACTCGAAGACGTCCCTCTGCTGACCCGATTGAGACTGTGGTATCAGCACGATGGTTGCCCTGCACATTTTGCCCGTATCGTCCGAGATATTTTGAACCGCCAATTTCCGAACAAGTGGATTGGTCGTGGAGGTCCGGTGCCTTGGCCGGCACGTTCGCCGGACTTGACAGCGCCGGACTTTTTCCTGTGGGGATTGCTGAAGGACAAATGCTATGCCGACATACCGTCGACGCCTGATAACATGAAGGAGCGTATTCACAATGCTTGTGCGAACATCAACAGAGACACCCTACGAGAAGTTCAGAGATCGTTTCAAACAAGGATCGCAAAATGTCTCGAGATGAACGGCCATCATTTTGAGCACCTGCTCTAGAGATGATTTCAAGTAAGTTAAACACAAGTGCGCGTCTACACACACTTCGACCCAATCGACTTCTTCTAACCTGCCATTTCTTTTCAGCTTCCTACAAATTACGCTCCAGCCGGACATCGACAACATCAACCTGCAGAGCGACATGGGGCTGTCAAAGCAGTCAGCAGCGCTCACGCTGAGCCCAGAATATAAAAAGCAAAATTTAAGTTATTTGTTTAATTTGAAATTATTATAAATTTTGAAATATCAACTTGGAAATGGATCAAAATTATTTATTTTGCATTTCCAAGTCGGTCGATCATACAATTACACTCTTGAATAAAATACTAGTTAAGTTTACGTCACATTCATATCCTTTACAAAAATAATACAAAATAATGTAACGAACATTATTGGTGATTTTAGACGGGCATGTTCGCGGGTGCGCACACACACACACACACGCGCGCGAAGTTCGAATACGCAAGCGTCCAAATGCAACAACTTCTTTTCGCGATTACAGCGCCATCTATCACTCTGACTAAAAAGTTAGCTGAGTGAAATCGTCTCATTTTTTAACAAGGACTCTGATTCTGTTATAAAAAGTACGGGTTTCCATTTAAAAAAACTAAGTTGACCTCGATTTAGCGACAACAGCGCCATCTATGAAAAAAAACAAAATTATATTATTATGGCCCTCTTCAAAACAATCATTTTTTGTTTGGGTCATTTTTTTTTTAAATTTCTTGTTTCGAAGATATTTCCTGAAAACATATTAAATGGTCCACCCGGTATACGCTTAAAATTAGCCAATATATGCGACAAAATGATTCAAATATGAATTTTATATGCGGTTTAATTAAAAATAAATTTGCAAAATAAAAAAAAATACGAATAGCAACTGATGATGAATTCATTTATTGGAATTACAATGTAGAACCAAAATTTGATTTTTATTTTAGGTAAAGTTAAATGACATGGAGTTCATGTTAAAATGTATTATGTCCTCCTCAGTCTCGCCTTTCAAAATTCCACAAATCATTTTAATTTTTTCGTATCCTGGATTTCGATATCATACGCAAGTTAGGGAACTAATTTTAAATTTTCGTACAGTTCTTCAATAATTTTAAAAGTCTGAATTAAAGGCATTTGAGCTGTTTCCAAATTCTTGATTGCAGTTATTAAGATGCAAAAATGAGCAATAAATGCTAATTGTTGCAAAATATTTGTACATGCAACACAATCTCTACAAGTATTACCGATTCTTCATCATTAAAATTACGAAGAATATTTTCTAATTTTTCAAAATTATTGGCGTAGAATAAAGCAGCTTCCAGCCAAGCACAATTGCCGGATAGTAGAGGTGGGCAAACAATTCAGGAACCGGTTCAATGAACCGGTTCTTAGCAAAGAGCGCTCAGGAACCGGTTCGCACAAAAGGACCCGCGGTTCCTCTGCTCTTTAATATGTACTTGGTTTTTTTCTTCAAGAGTGAAAACCAGACGAGTACCCCTACCTGTAGAAGCGCCCCTGTAAAAGCGCATGAAATCACCTGCGAAAATTTCATGCGGTTCCAAGAGAGGTTAACTGCGAAAATTTCATACGGTTCAGTCCACTATCAAGTGAAGCACGAGCTTCGTGTGGTTCCTGTTATGAACCGTAGATAACTTCAAGAGGTTCACACCTCGAAACGCATGGAATTTCCGCGGTTCTTGCAGGTAGCATTTTTTTTTAGTCCAGACTTAAATTTTGACTTAAAGTTTTACATTTGGAATTTTAAATGAAAATGTGGAAACGTTTAATTAAATTCAACATTTTTTTCTTTAAGTAAAAATTTGTTTTTTTTTGGCACTTGTCACTAAGTCAAATTTTGTCTTTTAACTTTAATTAAATTTGACATTTGTAGAGGCTTAACAGGGGAAAGTAAAATTCGTCGTTTTTTGACGTTTGGCGATTTTAAGTTAAATTTCGACATTAATTTCAACATTTTTTTAACTTTAATTTGATTTGGCATATTTTCTAGAGGTTTAACGACTTTAAGTCAAACTTAGTCTTTTCTCTTGATGCTTGCTGACTTTAAATCAAATTTACACATTAATTTGGACATAAAATCTTTTAACTTTCAATTTGACACTTTTTTTTAGAAGGTTTAGATTTTAAGTCAAAATGAGTCTTTTTTACGTAACGCTTGTTGACTTTAAGTCTAATTTATACATTAATTCGAACATAAAGTCGTTTAACTTTAATTCAATTTGACATTTTTTCTAGAGGATTAAAGATTTAAGTCAAAATTAGTCTTTTTTCTTAACGCTCGTCGACTATAAGTCAAAATTCGGCATTAATTTGTTAAAAGTTTTTTACCGTTAATTAAATTTTTACATATTTTCTAGAGGCTTAACGGATTTAATCCATAATTTTTTTTTTCTTAACACTTGTCGACTTTAAGTCAAATTTCTACATTCAGTTGTCATAAAGTTTTTGAACTTTAAGTAAATTTGACATTTTTCCAGAGGCTTAACGTGTTTAAATCAAAATTAATCTAACTTTTGACGCTTTTCATTAATTTGTCATAAAGTTTTTTAACTTGAATTAAATTTGACATTTATACATTAATTCGAACATAAAGTCGTTTAACTTTAATTCAATTTGACATTTTTTCTAGAGGATTAAAGATTTAAGTCAAAATTAGTCTTTTTTCTTAACGCTCGTCGACTATAAGTCAAAGTTCGGCATTAATTTGTTATAAAGTTTTTTACCGTTAATTAAATTTTTACATATTTTCTAGAGGCTTAACGGATTTAATCCATAATTTGTCTTTTTCTTAACACTTGTCGACTTTAAGTCAAATTTCTACATTCAGTTGTCATAAAGTCTTTGAACTTTAAGTCAATTTGACATTTTTCCAGAGGCTTAACGAGTTTAAATCAAAATTAGTCTATCTTTTGACGCTTTTCATTAATTTGTCATAAAGTTTTTTTACTTGAATTAAATTTGACATTGTTTCTAGAAACTCGACCTTAAGTCAAAATTATTCGTTTTTCTTGGAGTTTGTTGACTTTACGTCTAATTTCGACATTAATTTGCGCATAAAGTCTCTTAATTCTATCAAAATTTGACACTTTTTCTAGGGGCTTAAGGGTTTAAGTCAAAATTAGTCTTACTTTCTTAACGCTTCTCAAATTTAAGTAAAATTTCGACTGTAAATTGGACATAAAGTCCCTTCACTTTAATTCAATTTGACGTTTTTTCTAGTGGCTTAACGCCTTTAAAGTCAAAATTTATCTTTTGTTGACGCTTATCGACAAATTTCGACATTGGTTTGCACATAAAGTCCCTTTACTTTATTTAAATTTGACATTTTTCTAGAGGCTTAAAGACTTTAAGTCAAAATTAGTCGTTTTTCTTGGTGTTTGTTGACTTTAAGTCAAATATCGACATTAATTTGCACATAAAGTCTTTTAATTCTACCCAAATTTGACAAATTTTCTGGAGGCTTGAGGGTTTAAGTCAAAATTAGTTTTTTTTTTCTTAACGCTTGTCGAATTTAAGTCAAATTGTTAC
Source organism: Ocypus olens (assembly GCA_910593695.2). Classification (NCBI taxonomy): domain Eukaryota; kingdom Metazoa; phylum Arthropoda; class Insecta; order Coleoptera; family Staphylinidae; genus Ocypus; species Ocypus olens. The sequence goes on from OU343048.1 coordinate 42,030,401, forward strand.
ATTAATTTGGATACACTCTTTTGCCTTTCATTAAATTTGACATTTTTTTTAGACGCATAACGACTTTAGGTCAAAATCAGTCTTTTTTCTGTCGACTTTAAGTCAAATTTCTACAATAATTTATCATAAAGTCATTTGACTTAAGTTAAAAGTTAAATTTGACATTTTTTTAGAGGCTTAACGGCTTTAAGTCAAAATGAGTCTTTTTTCTGTCGACTTTAAGTCAAATTTCTACAATAATTTATCATAAAGTCTTTTGACTTTAATTAAATTTGACATTTTTTGAGGCTTAACGGCTTTAAGTCAAAATCAGTTTTTTTTTCTTTCGACTTTAAGTGCAATTTCTACAATAATTTATCATACAGTCTTTTAACTGTAGTTAAATTTGGTATTTCTTTTAGATTAAATAAATAAATGAAAGATAAATTAACCCGCAGCATAAAAAGAAACAAAATAATATTTTATAATTTCATAATAAAGAAATTATACAATTTTGAAATTATTTATTTCATTCTAAAAATTAACAAGATTATGATATACCGGGTGTGCATTTTCCTGCTTTCCCGATTATTTCTGAGAACAGGAACAAGAGTAAATAAATGTTCAAAGTTTAAAAATCTACCAGATTTGATTTATATTTACAATCGATGTGCTACCAGTGAAGAGGAAATGTGAACATTATTTGTTAATGTAAAAATAGCAGAAGCTTAAAACTTGTAATTTTAAAAATCAATCGATTTAGAAATATCAGAAACATGCAAAAAATAGAGTAAATATTTAATGCCCACTTCCCGTTTACAAATATTTATAATATAAAATACAGAAAAAGTTAAAATATATACCGACGAGAAGTTATCCATAAATAATAGATTTCTCGGCGGTCAAGAAGCTTAGCGAAATTTTTTTTTTGCAATGCCCTTCTTTTATGGGCCAGCTACGGATTTCTGTTAAATAAAAAATGTAAGAACAAATCGTCGCGGTTTTTTGACACTTTGTAATTGTTAAATGTAATTTCAGGAAGGCATTAGGAAAATAAAATATTTGTTTTTGCAAAGCTCTTTTTGGGTTAAGATTTTTTTAAACACCACTCGTGGATTGATGAGCTGTTAGATATATATATTTTTTAAATTTTTTAGAGGCTTTTTGACCGTTTGTGTTTGCTAAATACACCCGCAGAAAGGCACTACACAAATAAAATTTAAAAATTGCACCTAATTTTGGCAGATGCGTCGAGAAATCTATGGCTGGAATTTTTATTTACGTCGGTAAAATATATTGTAGTTGTGGCCACACTATGAATACCCATATTATATATTTTTAAATTAATTGGAAGTCTGCAACTCATTTCTGACAATCTGGTATATAACTATAGAAAATACCGGTGAACCACTCCAAGGAACCGATTCATCATCCAGTGAGTGAACCGGTTCAGAACCGTTCCCGAGAGTGAACCGTTTTTCCTATCTCTACCGGTACGGTTGCATCGAGTACCATCTTATCATCTGCATAGGCGTACTAGCTTAACTTGCTTATGGGGAAATCCCCTTATTCTATATAAATAATATAATATATACATATCTACATGACACGAGGTTACGTTCGCTAGTTAGGGGAATCCCGTAAATTTATCTTATACAATTTCATAAAAAAGATTTCTACGCCTGCAAATGTATCAATAAATTACAACAAAATCAATTACAATTAATAGAAATATTGAGTTTATATGTAGTTATATGTGGATATATGCTCAAATAAGTTTAATGTGACAAAACCTCGAAATATTAAGTTATATGCGAAATAAAACTTGGTACTTGGATTTATTTCTGAGAGAAACGTATAGATACAATTCGCCAGTTCCATACGAAAGAGCAAATAAAACATGTGAAAAAATATAAATCCGGACTCTAGTGATGAACTATACGCTCAGTACCACCCTGCTGGGACTAGGCTTCTTCAATTCCATGCTCAATAATGTGAGTTACGATTAGTGATGGGCCGATTCGGATAAAAATAATCGGTGAGTCCGATTATTGAAATAATCGGTGACTCTGATTATTAAAATAATTGTCGAGTGGCGATTATTTTTAATCCGATTCGAAATCGTATTCCGATTCGGACTCGTATTCCGATTCTGAATCGTATTTCGATTCGGATTCGTATGCCGATTCGAATTCGTATTCCGATTCGGATTCGTATGCCGATTTGCATTCGTTTGCCGATTCGTATTCGTATTTCGATTCGGATTCGTATTCGGATTCCGAATATTATTCCGATTCGGATTAATATTCGGATTCGGATTTGCGTGGCATATCAACAGTTTGGTACTTCATGGACAGTAGACGCAGTGTTTTTGCGGTACTAGGGCGCATCATGGTCCTTCGGATTTCGTTTTATTGCGTCTTGTCGGGTCGATAATAAACGTAGAGAAAAAAGCGGCGCGTTTCTGTTATTTCTGAAGATTTAAGTAATTACAATTCGAAAAAATATATCTCTACTGTTAGAAATAGGATTAGGATTCTCCGTCACGAAGTACGAGATTTAAATATCGAATATGACCGGTAGGGGTACAATTTTCAAGGGAAGGCCTTTTTTTTGTTTTCTTCGACTCCGATTATTTTTTTCCGATTTCGTTTATTTTTCCAATTCCGATTATTTTTTTATTTTTCCGATTATCAAGAGATACTCCGATTACGATTATCATCCGATTATTTCCGTCATCCAAATCCAAATATTCCGATTATTAAAATCATCCGATTATCCCATCACTAGTTACGATGTCGTTTTAATATCCTAGGTGGCATTTATATCCGCTGATGTGCTTATTTCACACCACATCATTTTTTTGATTGGCAAAATTCTGCACGATAAATGAGTGTTCCGGTTTGTCACGTACTTAAATTTGGGATTATTATTGATTTATTTATAACATGTTGCCATTTTTGCGCACAAAAGTTATAAGCCACACAAAATGTAAAAATAAAAACATATACAAATAATATGATTTATTGTTGAAGCCAGGGGTGGCTCGTTATATAGAGCCAAGGAGCCATGGCACTACCTGTAGTTTTAAGCTCAGCCAGAATTTTTAATTAATTCTTAAAATTATGTTTGTTTTCCGAGTGTATTGTTTGATCGTGGGGTTACGTGGCCGAAGATTTAGTGCATGTCTGGGATAAAATGTAAACGCACGATAAATCGAAAGTACGCATAAATCATATTTTCGGCTGTTTGAAATTATGAACCTTTAATTTACAACTCAAAATAATCTTGGACTATGAAGATTAATCGTTCTTTCTTTCTTCAAAAAAGGAGGCCAGGGCCTTCCCATATTGTAAAAGTACCATCAACATGATCCACGAGCCGCTACTGAGAGTCATACTAACCAACTGAATTGTTTTATTTGAATTATTCAAAATGTATCTACTAAATCTAAAGTTGTCAAAACTTCCGGCACAAAAGGTGAAACAATAAGGTGAAACAATAAGGTGATCCCAACAGGGTTAATAAATAGTTTTATTTAATTTCTTTTTACTTTCTCCGTTACGAAGTACGAGAAAGTATTGTGATCGTGATTTTTTTTTCAAAAATATTTTTTACGGAAATATCCGTTTTGGAGTCCCTAGATGCCATTTCAAAATTTCTGGGAAAAAAATTGTGTCTGTGTGTGTGTGTGTGTCTGTCTGTGCGCGCTGTATCTCAAAAACTAATAGAGCAATTGATATAAAACTTTTAACTGAAGAACTACCTTAACTGTTTTTTGTTTTTTGCCAATATTTTCTTAAATATGAAAAATATCACAAAAATATTTAAACAAACATTGAAGACAACAAAGAAATGAACATCTTTTGCTTGAAAACATTTTTCATAAAATCATTTTTATTCGAGAAAAAAATTTATTATTATTTTTTTAATTTTTAGTTTATAATTATAAAACGATAACAGTTACAGCAAATTTATGTTAATAATAATTGTATAGAATGCTAAAATGAACAACTTATAAAGAATAAGTTTTTTTCAAAATCCCTTTAGTTTTTGAGTAAACTGAGTTTTTGAGTTTGAAGTATAATTTTTCCATCTTTCATAATTTTGACGTTTTAAACGTCAGTTTCATCCGGTTTTACACAACGCTCGATGTACATTTAAAATATGATTTCAATTGAAAATGAACCATGAAAACGTAAATATAAATGATACCATCAAGTCGGAGAAAGTGACATGATAGCCACATCACCATTTTTAAAATTAGTTTCACTTTTTTGGACAATTGAAGCGAAAATTAAAGAAAAATATGTTCTTGGTTGGAAAAATTGGAAAATTATTTTGAACAATGGAGTGATTTTTGAGACTAATTTAAACTATTTTCTTACTAGAATATTCTGCACTTTTTATTATTTAGACTGTATTTTCGATTTTTTTGTCTAAATTTTTGATCATTTGGCGTAAATATTCTTTATTTGACCTAAATTTTCGATTTCATTGTTAAAATTTTCGACTGTTTGGTTTTCCCGACGAATTTTTAAAAATTTAAATTTTTGACCTGTATTTTCGATATTTTTGGTCAAAATATTTTAACTTTGGGCCTAAATATCTTTTATTTTGACGTAAATTTGGGATTTAATTGTTTGAATTTTCGACTTTTTGGCCCGCATTTTCCCGCCGAATTTTAAGTTTTTACATTTTTGACCTGTATTTTCGATTCTTTTGGGCCTACATTGTTGATCTGTTGACCTTAATATTCTTTATTTTGACATACATTTTTGATTTAATTGTTAAAAAAAATTTCGGTCCGTATTTTTGATTTTTTGATTTGAAGATTTTTGACCTTATTTTCAATTTTTTTTTTCGGTCTAAATTTCTGATCTTTTGTTCTAAATATTCTTTATTTTGACCTTTTGAAATTTTCTAATTTTTAGTCTGAATTTATTATCTTTAGGCCCAAATTTTTTACTGTCTAAATTTTCGACTTTCTGGCCAACATTACAGATTTTTGTTATTTTTTTAAATCTTTTAACCTAAATTTGTCTTTATTTTTGGATTTTATTGTTAAAATTTTCGATTTTTTAGCTCCCCATTTTTGATTTTTAGTCTGCGTTTATTATCTTTAGGCCCGAGTTTTCGATATTTCGTCCAAATTTTCGACTTTTTGACCAACATTGTGGATTTTGCTTTGAATTTTTCTTTGTTTTTTTTTTATTTGTCTGTTAAAATTTTTCTTTCCTTGGTCCACCATTTTTATTTTTACGCCAGAATTTTAGATTTTTGGTCTCAATTTTTTTATCGTAAATTTCAGATTTTTGGTCTATTTTTATCCTATATTTTAGATTTTTTTACTTGGATTATTAATTTTATTTCGTGAGTTTTTTATTTTTTGCTATTATTTTCGAATTTCTGGTCAGAAACTTATTTTTGGCGGCTGAAAGTGGTAAATTATTTTGCTTCTACCTAAGTTTTTAATTTTTTGTCTGCGTTTTTTATATTTAGATCAGGATTCTTGATTCTTTGGCGTATATTTTATATTTATGTATTTTCGATTTTTTGTTCCATTGTTTTTTATTTTTCTTTATTTTGACCAAAATATTCGATTGGTTTAAAGAAATTTTCGATTTTTTTTGTCTTCAATTTTACCTTTACGCTCGTTTTCGATGTTTTGTCTTAATTTTCACCTTTTTAGGTCCTATTGTAGATTCTTACTTTTTTGGCCTATATTTGGTATTTTCGATTATTTCGGTTTCAATTTTTGGACTTTTGGCCGAAATTTTCTTTATTTCTTAAATTAAACTTAAATTTTCGATTCATTTGTTAAAAATTTTGATTTTTTGGTCTACCATTTTGATTTTTGGGTACGAATTTTAGATTTTTGGTCTTAATTTTTCATTTTTGTTCCATATTTTAGATTTTCTTAACTTGAATTATTGATTTTATTGTGCGAATTTATTTTTATTTTTACCATTATTTTCGAATTTTTCGTTGAAACTTATTTTAAGCTAAAAATAGTTATTTTTGGGGCTGAAAATGGTTAATTATTTTTGTTTTGCTTGTATTTTCAATTTTTTAGGTCTGCATTTTGATTTTTGATTTTTTGGCCGATATTTTAGATCTTCGGCTGTTCAAAATTTTTGATTTTTTGGCCAAAATATTCGATTGGTCTAGGAATATAAATGGTTATTTGTTTCTTCAAAAAAAGAGGGGGGGTATTGTATAAATGGCTCTGCCATCAACATGTTCCACGAGCCGCTACTGGTTGAAGCCATTACTTTGTGATACATATTAGTAAGGAGGTTGAATTAAAACACTTTGCTGGTATCACGAATATACAAATAAATTACGTCATGGTTTTCGAAACCAAGTTCCTTGTACACTTTAGTAAGATTAAAAATCTTCTTCAACAAGGTATTTCTAAACCACACGAAGTAATTGATTTTTAAGTAATTCTGTCGATGTAATTTTACTCGAAAATGACGTTGAGTATGTTTTGTAAAGGTTTATATCTTTTGGCGTTAGCATTCATTTTTGTGGATGAGAAATTTTCAATTTGGTTTAATTATTCAGTTCATAAATACTTTAGAAACCTGTTCTCAAAGCTACACTTATTCTTACGTCCCACATTCATGTATATTTTTAATGGATTTAGATTCGCGTGTTCCGTGTTTCGATCGCCGTCGTTATTTAATAATTTAAACGCAGAAATTTTATTTATAGAACGGCGGTGCTATTATTGTATCGTGAAATAAATAGGTGGAAAATAGAAATAATCATTTCAGTAGGGTAATGTGTCGAATTGCCGGCGTGGACAAAACTTTCAACAGGCCACTTCCTCCAGAGCTCTCGGTATAGTCGTCGTGCACTCGTTTTGTTTCTTCTCGCCTCTTGCGAGTATATTTATGTTACGACCGATTTTAGTGCGAAGCATTCCTCGCGTTGCTAAATTAACGAAGATAAATTACGGTCTTTTGATCTTACGTCGTGTAGGAAATGTTAAATCATGTTTTTGATTTGACTTCTAGCAGAAACATGATTGTAAATTCCATATCCAATCAGGGGCGGCTCGTTATATAGAGCCACGGAGCCATGGCACTACCTAGACTCACGCTCAGCAAGAATTTTTAACTAATTCTTAAAAAAAAATTTAATTGTTAAACACCGCGTGAAAGTTTCACATTAAGGTCAACAGATGGTTAAAATTTTGAGAGACTATTTCTGAATAATGTGTTTTTACAAATTTCCAAAGAAAGCAATCGCAAGTTTACCACAACAAAAATGGTTGCACTAAAAAGAAAATTTTGATGACCAAAAAGGCGCATTTTTTCAAAATACAAGTAGGGATTGCACATTTATTTTAACAGATGGTTTAAACTTTGACTGACTAATTCTGAATAATGCTTCTCTACAAATTTTCAATGAAAATCATCGCAAGTTTACCACAACAAAAATGGTTTCACTAAAAGGCAAATTTTGATCACCAAAAAGGCAAATTTTTCTGAAATTCACTTAAGAATTCCACATTTCTTTCGACAGATGGTTGAAATTTTGACAGACCAATTTTGAATAATGTCCCTTTATAAATTTCGTCAAAAATAATCACAACAAAAATGATTGCACTAGAAAAGGAAATTTTGATAACAAAAAAAGCGCAATTCTACATTTATTGCTACAGATGGTTGAAATTTTGGCAAACTAACTCGGAATAATGTGTAAATTTACAAAGAAAATAATCGCAAGTTTACCGGTTGCACTAAAAAGCAAATTTTGATGACCAATTAGGCGCATTTTTCAGAAATTTGCATTGGAATTCCATATTTATTGCAACAGATGGTTGAAATTTTGACAGACTAATTTTGAATAATATGTCTTTACAAATTTCCAAAGAAAATAATTTTCTAAATTTTTTTATTAAAATTTTCAGATTTTTGGTATACAATTTTGATTTTTAGGATCGAATTTTTTTCAAAGTTTTTAATTTTTTATCCTATATTTTAGATTTTTTTTTAACCTAAATTATTGCTTTTTATACGCAAGTTTTTTACTTTCTCCGTTACGAAGTACGAGAAAGTATTGTGATCGTGATTTTTTTTCAATCAATCATCTTTTGCTAGAAAATATTTTTCATAAAATCATTGCTATTCGAGAAAAAAAAATTATTAATTTTTTCTTTTAATTTTTGGTTTATAATTATGAAACGATAATAGTTTTATGTGAATAATAATTGTAGAGAATGCCAAAATGAACAACTTCTAAAGAATAAGTTTTTTTCCGAAATCTCGTTAGTTTTTGAGTAAACCGAGTTTTTGAATTTGAAGTATAATTTTTCCGTTTTTGAGTTTCCGGTCGGCAACTAATTTTGAGCTAAAGAGGTATTTTAGGTGCTGAAAATTGAAAATTAATTTTGTTTTCCTTGATTTTTCAATTTTTTTGGTTTGCATTTTTTATTTTTAGACCAGCATTTTTGATTTTTTTGCCCATATTGTAGATATTTGACCTGTATTTTTCATTTCTTCGTTCCAAATTTTAGAGTTTTTGCCCGAAATATTCTTTATTTTGGTTAAACTTTTTGATTTTTTTTTTGTTGAAATTTTCGGATTTTTGATCTGCATTTTTTTAACCGCCAATTTTTGATATTTGTCTAAATTTTCGATTATTTGTGCTTATATTTTACTCCTAGTTTTTTACCTTAATTAAGAGCTAATTGATTAATTTTTTACATTTTTTTAAAACATTGAGTGCAAATTTCCTTCACTACAGAGCAAATTTTGAGTTTATTTCCTTGTTCTCGGCAGAAGCATGTCGTTGTTTTCAGGAAATTAAAAGTAGACTATTTTTGAATAATTGAAGTTTATTTGAAGCGAAACCTTTAAGTGATAATTTTTTTAAAATTTTCAAATCATCGAGTGCAAATTTCCTTTGCGCTACAAAGCAAATTTTGAGTTTTTTTCCTATGTTTTCACCCCGAGTGCTGAAAATGGCAATTTTCGTACTTGAATTTTCAATCTTCTTGTTTTCATTTTTTATCGTTAAGCCCGGATTTTGATATTTTGGCCTAAATTTTTAATTACGATTAATTACGATTTTTTTACTCTTTGGTTACTTTTTGACTAAAATCGATTGAATTCAATTTTTTCAAAAAAAAAATTGTTTTTTTTTCAAGACAGACCATTCTGAACACTTTATCCATAAAATTTTGTTGTGGGTCTTCCAGGAACTGAGGTTTTCAAGTTTCTGGTCGGTAACTTATTTTGAGCTAAAGAGTTATTATGGAGGCCGAAAATGGCGAATTATTTTCGTTTTCCATGATTTCTCAATTTTTTGGTTTGAATTTTTTATTTTTAAACCAGCATTTTTGATTTTTTGGCGAATATTTTAGATCCATGGCCTGTATTTTGAATTTCTTCGTTTTTACTTTCTCCGTTACGAAGTACGAGAAAGTATTGTGATCGTGATTTTTTTTCAAAATTTTTTTTTTACGGAAATATCCGTGTTGGGGTCCCTAGGTGCCATTTCAACAATTTCTGGAAAAAAAAAATTTGTGTCTGTGTGTGTGTGTGTGTGTGTGTGTGTGTGTGTGTGTGTGTGTGTGTGTGTGTGTGTGTGTGTATGTCTGGCTGTGCGCGCTGTATCTCAAAAACTAATAGAGCAATTGATATGAAACTTTGAACATCCATCTTATTTGATAATCTGAAGAACTGAAAAGCTTTTGGTAAAATTTCGTACACCGGAAGTGGGCGTTTACCTTAACTGTTTTTTTGTTTTTTGCCAATATTTTCTTAAATATGAAAAATATTACAAAAACATTTAAACAAACTTTGAAGACAACAAAGAAATGAACATCTTTTGCTTGAAAACATTTTTCATAAAATCATTTTTATTCGAGAAAAAAATTTATTATTTTTTTTAAATTTTTGGTTTATAATTATAAAACGATAATAGTTACAGCAAATTTATGTTAATAATAATTGTAGAGAATGCTACAATGAACAATTTATAAAGAATAAGTTTTTTCCGAAAACCCTTTAGTTTTTGAGTAAACTGAGTTTTTGAATTTGAAGTATAATTTTCCCATCTTTCATAATTTTGACGTTTTAAACGTCAGTTTCATCCGAGTTTACGCAACGCTCGATGTATATTTAAAATATGATTTAAATTGAAAATAAACCATGAAAGCGTAAATATAAATTATACCATCAAGTCGGAGAAAGTAACATGATGGCCACATCACCATTTTTTGCTTTCTCCGTTACGAAGTACGAGAAAGTATTGTGATCGATTTTTTTTTCAAAAATTTTTTTTACGGAAATTTCCGTTTTGGGGTCCCTAGATGCCATTTCAACAATTTCTGGAAAAAAATAATTTTGTGTCTGTGTGTGTGTGTGTGTGTCTGTGTGTGTGTGTGTCTGTCTGTGTGTGTGTGTGTGTCTGGCTGTGTGCGCTGTATGTCAAAAACAAATAGAGCAATTGATATAAAGCTTTTAACATACGTCTTATTTGATAATCTGAAGAACTGAAAAGCTTTTGGTAAAATTTCGTACACCGGAAGTGGGTGTTTACCTTAACTGTTTTTTTGTTTTTTGCCAATATTTTCTTGAATATGAAAAATATCACAAAAACATTTAAACAAACATTGAAGACAATAAAGAAATGAACATATTTTGCTTGAAAATATTTTTCATAAAATCATTGCTATTTGAGAAAAAAATTTATTAATTTTTTTTTAATTATTGGTTTATAATTATGAAACGTTAATAGTTACAGCAAATTTATGTGAATAATAATTGTAAAGAATGCCAAAATGAACAACTTCTAAAGAATAAGTTTTTCTCGAAATTTCGTTCGTTTTTGCGTAAACTGAGTTTTTTAATTTGAAGTGTAATTTTTCCATCTTTCATAATTTTGACGTTTTAAACGTCAGTTTCACCCGAGTTTACGCAATGCAATGTACAACGACATTTAAAATATGATTTCAATTGAAAATAAACATGAAAACGTAAATATAAATGGCTATGATACCATCAAATCGGCAAATCGGAGAAAGTAACATTATTTATTTTCTTGTTGAAATTTTCAGCATTTTTTTAACCGCGAAATTTGTCTAAATTTTCGATCTTTTGGGCGTATATTTTAGTTTTTTACTTTAATTAAGAGCGTTTTTTTTATTGGTTTATACTTTAGATGTTTTACGTGCGTGATTGAATTTTACGTGAAATTTTTTTTTTGTTAGTATTTAATTTGTATAATTGTCATTTTCATCTTTCATAATTTTGACGTTTCAAGCGCCAGTATCATCCGATCTAATAAATTGTAAAAGTGGCTTTACCATCAACATGTTCCACGAGCCGCCACTGTATCCAATACGATAATTAAGTTTTTTTTTCAAATTGCTAATTCAAACTTTTTCAAATTAATTAGAAGAAAAATAAGATTGTATTGTTCAAAAACTCACTTCTAGCAGAAGCATGATTATAGATTCCATATCCAATGAGATTGTGACATATTAATTCTACAAAGTTTTTCTTTGAAAATTTTTAATTTAAACTTTTCCAACTTCATTAACTCTTTGTTGCATATGAGATTACAATTAAGCAAGTTGTGACACATCTGTCCACAAAATATACCACTTACAAATCTGTATGTACGCTGAACAACGACGCGAATTACGAACCACCGATCCCCGCCTCATTTTGATACTTCTAGTGTCAATTGAGAAGAAAAGTGCAAATAAGCCCTTTAAAATGTGTGAAATCTCGTGCAGTAAAGAGTTAATCAAAATTTGGCGCTAATCATAACTAAAATTCGATGTTGCAAAAATAAATGTCACAAGTGAATTCTAAAGCGTGCGTCATTGTAATCTGCCAAATAAAATCAATAAACAGAGTCCTCGAAATCAATAATAGTTTGCTAAGTGCAAGAAGGACATGTGTATTCGCAACGGTGCCCCTATGAAATCCTGAAACACGCAAGCAATGTTTATTCAACATCACGGTCGCGGGGTTCACTTTCTTTGATTAAATTTCCATTTTGTTTTCCCCCCTACTGGGTGACCGTCGCTCGCAGGAAGTCACGAACTGCGGCATCCCTCTCTCTCCCCAATAACTTCACCGTTTATCATCTCCTTCCAACCGAGTGAGTTTCAGAAAAACGGAGGATGTGTGAGATAAAATGGTCCCCAAGTTCCCCTCGCTCTGGCGTTAGTTAATTTCGAATTTTCCCATTCCATTTTAGTAAGTTTCGATTCGGACATCAAAGCCGGTCGGAACTTAGTTTCGTGGAAGTTTCGTGCGGAAGACCGCACGAACAAATATATCCCTTCAGCCGAGACCGCCCGGTGTTCGATCCGTTGCCACGTCAAGTGCAATAAGCGGTGACAAAATCGGCCTTGCGGGATCCTTTTTTTTCCGGTGGTGTGCATAAAAGCGGGCGTCTCTATTTAGGTCATCGGGTAACCGTAGGAAGTGTTGCTGCTGCTGCTCTCGTACTAATTAATCCGTGCGATTGTTGTTTATTACAATTGCAGAATCGTTACGAATAGAATTGCTGCAACAGCGTAAATAATATTTTGCACTGCGGTGTATTGCTTGAAAGCTAATCCTCGTTACGAAGGATGAATAATACACTATAGCTCTTCTGTTTGAATAACTAGGCTGATCGTAATTATAGAAAGCTGATCTTCAGTAGCATAAAAAGTATTTTTATGCTTTATTCCGAAAGTAATAATTCAATAGTTTCATAAGCCTTTTTATTCTCTTCGTACTAATTTTCAGGCAGTGGTGTTTTCGTGATTTTTTAGAATTCGAAATATCAACGGATGTTATCATTTTTAAGTCCCCGAGATGATTTAGATCATTTTTGAAAAAAAATATATATGCCTGTGTGTCTCTTTGTCTGTGGGCGGTGTATCTCAAAAATGAAACTTTAAATTAAGCTTATTTATAAAGTATATTCATTAAAAAAAAGTGTGCCATGATTTTTTAATTTTAAAAATTTAAGTTGGTAACACATATTGAGGTTATGTTACTTGCGGCATGTTCCTACCATGGTGCAAAGATTACATGGTGTGCCCATAACTCCCGTACCACGCCCCTTTGGAATCTTTTTGATGCTGCAATTACCAACTATGAAAAATGAAACTATAAAAATCTACACTAACGAATATAAATTGCAGAACATGTTAAAATTCGATTTCGACATAAAAACACGATAAAACATTTAGTTTATACTTCACAATGATATATTAAAATATCACGAGCATTAAAGTATTTTGTTTTATTTGAAGCAATTAGGTTGGTACGAAAATTAATAAATGTGGTTTGAGATGTTTAATTTGCTATGCACACTAAACAGTACGAAAAAATATGATAAAATGTAAATGAAGTAAGTGCGACAGACCAGGGGCGGCTCGTTCTATAGAGCTACTACCTGTAGTTTTAAGCTCAGCAAGAATTTTTAATGAATTCTAAATAGTATACAGTGTATCAAGGGCCGAAAATAGGCTTTAGCAACCCGCCGCTTTTAGCAACACAAGCAAGCGAAGCAAGCGAGGGTTGCTTAAAGTGAAGAGTTGCTAAAGCATTTCGGCATGAGTTACACTCGATATTTTTTCGCTTGCCTTAAGTAAAAACAGTGTTTCAGGAAATTTTATATCGCGCACCATTGAACTGTCACTTTTAGATTTTTGCATAGCCTACTCATATTCCGCGGAAGGTTGTCTAGATTATGCATATTATTTTTTCGGCCCTAGATACGCTAAATCATAGTTTCGGCCCGATTTTTATGGCCGAAATATATGGTTTCGGTAGAGGCAGGCGAAAAAATTCGTTTTGTTTTCCATGTGTATTGTTTGATGGTGAGGTTACGTGGTCGAAGAATGGTGTTACAGATTTAGTGCATGTCTGGGACAAAATGTAAACGCATGATAAGTACGCATAAATCATATTTTCAGCTTTTTCGAATTCGGCTGTTTGAAATTATGAACCTTCACTTTACAACTCAAAATAATCTTGGACTATGAAGATTAATCGTTCTTTCTTTCTTCAGAAAAGGAGGCGAGGGCCTTCGCATATTGTAAAAGTACCATCAACATATTCCACGAGCCGCTAAGAGTCATACTAACCACGTGAATTGTTTTATTGAATTATTCAAAATGTATCTACTAAATCTAAAGTGGTCGAAACTGCCGGCACAAAAGGTGAGAGAACAAAGTTAATGGTTTTATTTTAATTCTTTTTCAAATTAGTTTCACTTTTTTGGCGAAAATTAAAGAAAAATGATTTTGATAGAGTGATTTTTGAGACTAATTTAAAGCATTTTCTTACTAGAATATTTTGCATTTTTTATTATTAAGCCTGTTTTTCCGATTTGTTTTTGGCTAAATTTTTGATCATTTGGCCTTAATATTCTTTATTTTGACCTAAATTTTCGATTTCATCCTTAAAATTTTCGACAATTTGGTCCGCATTTTTTATTTCTCCTGACGAATTTTTGGTTTTTAAATTTTATACCTGTATTTTCGATATTTTTGGTCAAAATATTTAAACTTTTAGTCTAAATATCCATAATTTTGACCTTTTGCGATTTAATTGTTTAAATTTTCCACTTTTTGGCCCACATTTCTGATTTTCCCGCCGAATTTTTAATTTTTAGATTTTTGACCTGTATTTTTGATTCTTTTGGGTCTAAATTTTTGATCTGTTGACCTAAATATTCTTTATTGTGGCATAAATTTTCGATTTAATTGTTAACATTTTTTACTTTTTGGTTCGAATTTTTGATTTTTCGGGCCGAATTTTTAATTCCAGTTCCAAATTTTTGACTTGATTTTGGTGAAAATATCTATAACCTGAATTATTGATTTATATGCGAGATTTCTTTTTATTTTTTCCGGTATTTTCGAGTTTTGTTTGTTGAAATTTTCGATTTTTTAGTCTGCATTTATTATTTTCAGGCCCGAGTTTTCGATATACTGTCTAAATTTTCTACTTTCTGGCCAACATTACAAATATTTATTACTTTTTTAAATCTTTTGACCTAAATTTGTCTTTATTTTGACCTAACTTTTCGACTTTATTGTTAAAATTTTCGATTTTTTTGCCCCCATTTTTTATTTTTCGTTTAGTCTGCAGTTTTCCATGTTTTGTCTAAATTTTCGACTTTTTGACCAACATTGTGGATTTTTTTTAATCTTTTTCCCTAAATTTTTTTTTTTTTTTTTATTTGTCTGTTAAAATTTTTGTTTCCTTGGTCCACTATTTTTATTTTCAGGCCAGAATTTTAGATTTTTTGTCTCAATTTATTGTCGAATATTCTTTTTTATTTTTGGTATATTTTGTATATTATATTTTACATTTTTTAACTTGGATTATTTTTATTTATTTATTATCGTATATTTTTTTGTGTTTGGTATATTTTGTATTCTATATTTTACATTTTTTAATTTGGATTATTTTTATTTATTTCGTGATTTTTTTAATTTTTTGCTATTAATTTCTGGCCAGAAACTTATTTTTGGCGGTTGAAAGTGGTGAATTATTTTGCTTCTACCTTTTTTTTTGTCTGCT
The DNA here is from genome assembly GCA_910593695.2 of Ocypus olens. Taxonomy (NCBI): domain Eukaryota; kingdom Metazoa; phylum Arthropoda; class Insecta; order Coleoptera; family Staphylinidae; genus Ocypus; species Ocypus olens. Next base: position 42,045,943 of record OU343048.1, read on the forward strand.
TTTTTTATTTTTAGATCAGGATTCTTGATTCCTTGGCCCATATTTAGATTTCGGTATTTCGGATTTTTTTGTTCTAACTTTTTTTGATTTTTCTTTATTTTGACCAAAATATTCGATTAGTTTGTATAAATTTTTGTTTTTTTTTTGTCTGCAATTTTTATCTTTACGCTCGTTTTCGATGTTTTGTCTAAATTTTCACCGTTTTAGGCTATATTGTAGATTGTTTATTTTTTGGTCTAAATATTCTTTATTTTGACGAAAAAATTCGATTGGTTTGTAGAAATTTTGGATTTTTTGTCTGCATTTTTTATCTTTCGATAACGCCCGAATTTTCGATGTTTTGTCTAAATTTTCACCTTTTTAGGCCCTATTCTAGGTTTTTACTTTTTTTGGCGTATATTTTGTATTTTCGATTATCTTGGTTTCAATTTTTGGTCTTTTGGCCGAAATGTTCTTTATTTCGACTTAAATGTTCGATTCGTTTGTTAAAAATTTTGATTTTTTGGTCTACCGTTTTGATTTTTGAGTACAAATTTTAGATTTTTGGTCTTCATTTTTAATTTTTTTGTTCTATATTTTAGATTTTCTTGCGAATTTATTTTTTATTTTTATATACAAACATCTTAATTCACAGAAATAACATCTAAATACATTATGTTAAAAACTTGAAATCCGCTTTCCGTTGTCTGTGAAAGGGATATCGATTTTTATTTTTGCTCTTATTTTCGAATTTCTCGTTGGAACTTATTTTAAGCTAAAAAGAGTTATTTTTGGGGCTGAAAATGGCAAATTATTTTTCTTTTGCTTGTATTTTCAATTTTTTGGTCTGCGTTTTTATTTTTAAACTAGGTTTTTTATTTTTTGGCTGATATTTTAGATCTTCAGCTGTTTTGTTCCAACTTTTTGATTTTTTGGCCAAAATATTCGATTGGTAAAGCAAGATAAATGGTTCTTTGTTTCTTTAAAAAAGGAGAGGGGGGTATTGTATAAGTGGCTCTATCAACATGTTCCACGAGCCGCCACTGCGACAGACATTTAAATTAGTTATATCTACTTTTTAAAGCTAAGCAAGTAATTTTACAAGGTTGCATCACTTAGCATCGGCCAAATGAGAGAGGGGATGATTTCAAAGAGAGAACGCGACCGTCTAGGCACACCATGTATCTTTGCACCATGGTTCCTACCGATAAATTAATTTGCTGTGATAAACGACGCAGAGAAGACGTAGGTTCACCTTCCAAAATTCCTTGGGCTGTGTTAATAGCATCCTAAGTACGTTTGACTGGTCTACCACAATTGCGACCCGAATCCGATTTGTTCGTCATAATTAAGAGCTTAAAAAAATCAGTAAGATATCTTCATTCATTTAGACCAGTGTTTCTCAGCGTGGGCGATATCGCCCCCCTGGTGGGCGATTGATATTTAAATTGGCCGATTATCTAATAATCCGCTTTTGGGGGACGATGGTAATTTTGCGTGGGCGAATGCATTTTTAATACCTGCCTGGAGTGAAGGCTCATTCATGCAACCCGTACAAAAGGTGAGCAGATGCATTTTTTTGGTTGCTTTGCAGCCCGGCATGATATGCTAACTGAGTAAATAAATCGCCTGAAAATTCGGACATTGTGTCATTAGATTATATCCTTCGAAATTAAAACCAAATATTATTAAACTTTGCAAAGATCGCCAACCTAAAAGTGATTACAACATTACAACTTTAGCTTTTATCTGTTAGGTTATAGTTATAGTAAATATTTTATTTTCACGACTCTTATTTTTAAGTACAAAGTACGGAAAAGTGTTGTATTCGTGATTTTTTTCCAATTCCAAATTTCAACGAAAATATCTATTTTGTCCCTCGTCACGATTGCTACCATTTTTGAAAAATGTCTGTCTGTCTGAATGTGTATCAAAAACTTATAGAGATTTTCAAATGAAATATTAGACTTAAACTTTATTAAACAATCCGAAGAACTGAAAAGCTTTTGGTGAAAGTTTGAAGACTCTTTTTTTGGGTTTTACATTTTCTTGATTACGAAAAATATTACAAAAATTTTGAAGATGGCAAACAATTGTACATCTTTTGTTAATACAAATATTTCACAAACTCTCAGATTTAAAAATAATGTTTCAACAAATTTCTATAAACAAAAATTCTAAAGAATGCCAAAACTTAACTTATACATTATAAGAATACGTTTTTAAAAATAATTGAAATATAATTTAACAGGCTAACAATGGGATTAAACATTTGTAAAAATTATCCTGTTAATAAAGATAACATTCCTTTTACACAATCAAATCGACCACAAATGACCACAGCAATTTTTTTAAATTATTTTAAAACATTACCAGAAAACTTAAATTCGTTCATTTTTACAGAATTTATAGATGCTTATTTGACAATTTAGACGCATTGGAATCGAAAAATGCGTTCATGTTTTTTGGCCCTTAGAAAAGGAACTTGCCATCTCGCACTACTTAATCCTGATCTGGCACCATCTATTCTGATTCTAGCCTCTATAACCTTTCAAAATATTTTTTTTCATTTTTAAGTCTGGTACACTTTCAAACACAATTGTGTGCAATATAACCCGCGTAAACAAAACAAGTTTACTGCAAGCTTAAATGATCAAGAACATATGTAGCAGAAATTTTTTCTGCAATATAAATAAACAGTGTCAAATCAAGTCAAATGCATCTAACTGTGAAACATAATATTTTCTTGAGAATATAACTGATTTGAAATAATACAACTCAAATCTGGGACCCTAATTGGCTGACACTGAAAATACAACTCAAATCTGGGACGCTGATTGGCTGGCACTGAAAATACAACTGATCCTTGAAAATACAACTCGAATGTAGGACGCTGCTTAGTTAGCGCTAATACAAACTAGACAGTGACAGTGGCTGTCAAACGGCGCATTCATTACACGAATTTGTAAATTTCCGCTACGTTTATACAAAATGCGGCGTTTTTGAAACCGCCTGCGCTACAGTTATAAAAGAAGTGAAAAATTACGTTCCGAACATACAAAACCAAAACAAATTTTATATGTAATTCGTTATATTCTCTAACCGAACATAACGCGTGGGGAGATTAAAACCATTGCAATTTTATTTTGAAATACACTCGTTATAATCTCGGATGAAAATTTTCATACGAGATTATAACTCGTGATTTCATTGAAAAAAAATTGCAATATAATTTCCCCATTTGTTATATTATAACTGATTATTCTCCTGCAGCTCGGCTCGCTAAAATTAGAGTCACATATCTGTTTTTGAAAGACCTCTTACAAGGGGAGGATCAGATGTGTGACTCACCGATTTCATCCATTTTTGGCACACGTGTAGGTCATAACTAGGAGTGTAAAAGGGCGCACTATTCAGCCGTTTTCGAGAAAAAATGTTTTTTTTAATTTGTGATTCAATCGTATGTTTATATACCTTTTGCGTTAACAAACATGTACCGACCTTTTGGCGCATCGATAAAACCTCCGGTTCGTAGTCGAAATGTCGAAGGATCGAACCCCATTGTTGAAGTTGGGTTCATTCATTTTCTTTTTATGGCTTTTATAAATCCATGTGTATTTAAATATCTTAATTTTAGAATCAATCAATTGTTTTCTCGAAAACGGCTGAATAGTGCGCCCTATTACTTGCACCTGTTACACTCCTAGTCATGACCTACACGTGTGCCAAAGATGGATTAAATCGGTGAGTCATACATCTGATTATCTCCTTGTTAGTTAAAGTTTGTTTGTTTAAGATTACTGCTACATATTTTGTTTTGGCTGTACATGTTTCTACAAAATTCTGTAGCAAATGATCAAGTTACTTGGCACCTATTGTATCAATGACATTACTGCTGACACGACCTACATTTTTAAGTTAATTGAGTTTACTACTTTCTCCGTACAAAATACAGAAAAGTATTGTAAACATCAAAATTTCCAGGCCCCTAGACACGATTTTGACAATAAAAAAACAATGTTTTGTGTTTTGCGCATGTATCTATTTCACATTGCTGTACACTGTTTTAAAATACACAAAATTCGTTTTGTCATTTAAATTATCAAAATAAAATTTTGGTAATTTTCATTCATATGACATGAATATTTCTTAATACTGTTCTAAAATACTAATTCGCTACATTTTAACATTTAGATGATCAAAATCAAATAACTCAATCGAAACTTAAGCAGTTTAAGCACTCAAAGATTTGAGTTTGAACATAGAAAATTTCAGAATTCCTATTTTTGTTTACTCGACATGAATATTTCTTAACAATGTTTTAAAAAATACTAAATTCAATACATTTTGACATTTAATTTATTAGAATCAAATGAAGCTTTCGTAAGTTAAGCACTTTTTCAAAATTAAAAACACGATTTTATTGACTTTAAATTTCAAATTTCAGACTTTGGCACTTTTCAATCACTCAATATTTCTAAATATTTATTTTTTAATACACTAAATTCGATACTGTTGCGGCATTTAAATTATTCAAATCAAATGTTGCTTTCGGAAGTCAAGCAGTTTTTCAAAAAATTTCTGATTTTGATAATTTTGGTTTACTCGATACGAACATTTCTTAACTGCTTTTTAAAATTACGTACCTTTTTACATTTAATTTATCAAAATCAAGTTCCGCTTTCTGAAGTAAGCAAATTCAAAAATTCCAAATTAAGAACGTGATTTTGTCAACTTTTAACTTTAAATTTTTTTTTAATTTTCTTTCATTTAACATGAATATTTCTCAATAATTTTTTAAATATATTAAAGTATATTTCAACACATGAATTATTAAAATAAAAACGCATTTGACACCTTGGCCATTTTTTTTTTAATAAAACACGCGGTTTTGTTGTCAAATTTCATTGATTTAAGAAGAAATTTGTTTTGTGTTTTAGTTAAATAAACTAAATCTGATACGTTTTAGCATTTAATTTTTCTTTATAGAATTCACAGATTATTTATTATTGGTATATTGATATACTATATTGATTGTTTTGATTTCATAAACTGACAAAAAAATCTATTATAGCTGTTCTGATTTTTACAGTTTGTAACATTATCATTTTTTTGAGATATATTGAAATGTTTTTGATTTTTGATGTTTTTTTTTATGTAACAAAGCTGCTCCGATTTTTACAGTTTTTAGCTTTTGCGACTTTTCTTTGCAAAATAAACCGCCTGTACTTGAAATTTAGGTTTTCGAAACGAGTATTCTAAAACAGGGTAAGGAATTTTCATATGGAATTAGTGAAACATTATAATTTCCTAGTCGAAAACCTCGTAAATGGTGATTTTGATGTTTGCAAACAGTCAAAGGCTCTGGCTTCTCGAAAACCACAAAATATTTTCAAATTAAACTTTAAACATAATCCTTATTTGACAATCCGAAGAACTTAAACGCTTTTGCTAAAATTTTGTACACCGAAAGTGGGACCCCCATTGTAATTTTCCAATATTTTCTTAAATATAAAACTATCGAAAAAAACCTCGATTATACCATCAATTCGAAGAAAGTTACACATCATTTTTTTTATAGTTAAAACAATTGTTATTTTACTTATGTTCATTTCAAACTTTTTTGGTTTATGTCTTTATTTTACCGATTTACTATTTAAGCAATTGAAAATTAAAGGGGGAGAGTTAAGAAGCGAGCCTAACAAAGTGGGCGTTGGATCCAAAAAGTTTGAGAAACACTGATTATGGGCCATATTTAAACCTTCAGAAATGTCACGGGCCGCACATATGGAACCGTTGAATATAATCAATTCAGAAGTATTGCATTTATGATTTTACATCAAAATGATTAGCATATCTTACAAAGAAACCACAGAAAACCGAACTGTAGAAACAAAAATTGCATTCAATGAAAATGAAAATTTGTGCAAGACTAATAACTTAAGAAATTTACATGGAAGTTTCCAAATCCATTAGGAAATATTGAATTTTTTATTTTCTCATCAAAACAATTGACATATCTCAGCTAGAAACAAAGAAATAGCTAAAACCGAAACTGGAGGAAACGAAAATTGTATTCAACGATTAGAAAATTTGTACAGAACTAATAACTTGAGGTAATTACTTTAAGTTTCCAAATTAATTTAGAAACATTGTTTCTCTAATTTCTCATCAAAACAATTAACATGTCTAAGCTAGAAACAAAACTACAGCACCTTAAACTTAAACTGGAGAAAACGAAAGTTGCATTCAACGATTAGAAAATTAGTGCAGAACTAATAAATTGAGGAATTAACTTAAACGTTTCCAAATCTATTCAGAAATATTGTATTTCTCATTTCTCATTAAAACAATTCACATACCTATCTAAGTTAGAAACAAAACCACAATACCTTAAACTTAAAATTGCATTCAACGATTAGAAAAATTGTGAACGGGTGTGAAGTTAGCAATAGATCCAGCAATAGATTTTAAAAATTCATTTCTCGGAGAAAAGAAAAGCAATTAAGAAAAAGTAAACCATACCATTAGGGAAGGTTTACATTAATAACACAAAAATAATCAACCCTTAATTTTAACCCTTTATATTTTTTCACCCCTTTCAAAAAAGTTTTTTTTAAGTTTCCAATCTGCCATAAATAAATAAAAATGCTTATTCTGATCACTAATACAAATACTTTAATAATCAAGAGTCAAAAAAACGTTACGGGCACTCACTCCTTCAACAAAAAAAAATTCTCCTTAAGTCGCAGAAATCCGCGCCTCGCGATTTAAATCTCGATTTTTGACAAAGTTTGCAATCAGCCATAACTAAATAAAAATTCTTATTCTTATCACTAATATAGGTACTTTCATAATCAAAAATTTAAAAAACGTTACGGGCACTTCTTCAACCCAGAAAAAAATTATTTCTCCGTAAGTCGCAGAAATCCACATTTCGGGATATAAATCTCAATTTTTGACAAAGTTTGCAATTAGCCTTAACTAAATAAAAATTCTTATTCTTATCACTAATATAGGTACTTTCATAATCAAAAATAAAAAAAAAACTTTACGGGCTCTCCTTCAACCCAGAAAAAATAATTTCTCCGTAAGTCGCAAAAATCCACATTTCGGGATGTATATCTCCATTTTTGACAAAGTTTGCAATCAGCCATAACTAAATAAAAATTCTTATTCTTATCACTAATAAAGGTACTTTCATAATCAAAAGTCAAAAAAACGTTACGGGCACTCCTTCAACCCAGAAAAAAAATAATTTCTCCGTAAGTCGCGGAAATCCACACCTCGCGATATAAATCTCGATTTTTGACAAAGTTTGCAATCAGCCATAACTTTATAAAAAATCTTATTCTTATCAGTAATATAGGCACTTTCATAATCAAAAGTCAAAGAAACAGTCTAGTAGCAAATACATACCGGGTGACCCAGGGATCTGTAAAAGCCCCATAACTTCTTTGCTATTTGAGATATCGACTTCTAGTTTTCTTGAACTGGTACCGACACTTATTCTACATATTTTAAAAATATGTATGTTTTTGTACAGGGTGTCCCAACATACATAACAGAACAAAGTTATGTTTTTTTAAATGGAACACCCTATATTTTATACTTTATTTTCAACCCTCTTGAGAAGCTGATAAAAATAGTATGAGATACTATGGGTCTATTATGGACGGTTGGGCAAATTTGTGGCAAAAACAAGGACACATTGAAAAAGTTGCAGAAGCGCTCCTAGCAATGCTAGCGTCGTTTTTTATACACTAAAGAATTTTCCACATCATGAAGAATAATACAAATCGGCTTTGGTTCTTTTTTGTTCATACTGCTATACAGGGTGTCAACATACGCAAAATAATAGATAACTATTTTTTTTCAAATGGAACACCCTATATATCTTGCCACCAATGCATGAAATTTTTAATAAGCTTTCCAATGATGTACAATTTGTGTAATGAAATATTAACGATTCTTGAGATTTATCCTTAAAAACATTTTTCTTTTGTCACCTCCTGCTTATTTTTGGATTTTCAGCCAAAACTATGCATTTTCTGAAAAAATAATAAGAGACCAAAGTTGTAGAGCGGAAAATTTTAGATCGATATAGGTATTTCGACTTTTCCAATAATGCGTGCATTGCCCGCCAGAGTGCGCAAAATCGGGACCGTATTTGCATTTTAGCGTTTTTCTCAAATTTTTTGTTAATTAATTGCACTATACTTTATTTTCCACGTCCTCTAGCAGAAAAACGGGTAATTATAGAATTATTTAAATGACCTACATTGATTGAAAATATTCCGCTCTACAACTCTTAAAAGAAGAATTTTTAGCCCAAAATGCATAGTTTTCGCAAAAAATGCAAAAAACCATTGAAAAACGCAAAAATTGATATATACATTTTCAATTTGCATTTTAGGGGAAAACTATGCATTTTTGGCAAAAATTGCTTCTATTAAGAGTTGTAGAGCGGAACATTTTCAATCGATATGGGCCATTTTAATTTCCCTATAATTTCTCGTTTTTCCGCTAGAGGGTGCGGAAAATAAAGTATAGTGCAATTTGTTAGTACAAAATTTGAAAGGAAAACACTAAAATGCATATACGGTCACGATTTTGCGCGCTCTGGCGGGCAATGCACGCATTATCTTAAAAGTTGAAAGACCTATGTCGATTGGAAATTTTTCGCTCTACAACTTTGGTCTCTTATAATTTTTCCTGAAAATGCATAGTTTTGGCTGAAAATCCACAAATCAGCAGAAGGTGACAAAAGAAATATGTTTTTATTGATAAATCTCAAGAATCCCTAATATTTTGTTACACAAACTGTATATCATTGGAAAGCTTATTAAAAATGACATAGATTGGTGGCAATTTATATAGGGTGTTCCATTTGAAAAAAAATTGTTTTCCATTGTTTTGCGTATGTTGACACCCTGTATAGCACTATGAATAAAAGAGAACCAAAGCCGATGTGTATTAGTCTTTATGATGTGGGAAACTTTTTAATGTATAAATAATGATGCTATCTTTGCTAGGAACGCTTCTGTAATGTTTTCAATGTGTACATGTTTTTGCCATAAATTTGCCCATAACTAACCAATCGTCCATAATAGACCCATAGTATCTTATACTGTTTTTATCAGCTTCTCAAGAGGGTTGAAAATAAAGTATAAAATATAGGGTGTTCCATTTAAAAAAACATAACTTTGTTCTGTTATGTATATTGGGACACCCTGTACAAAAACATACTTATTTTTAAAATATGCAGGATAAGTGTCGGTACCAGTTCAAGAAAACTAGAAGTCGATATCTCAAATAGCAAATAAGTTATGGGGCTTTTACAGATCCCTGGGTCACCCGGTATTTCATAATTACTCCGATACTAAAATTACTGATTGGCATTTCATGGGAAACATAAAAAGATAAAAAAGTTTTTAAAATTTTTTTTTAGAACTCGTTCCGTCGGCGTAAGAAGTTGAAATAAAAAAAATTATAACGGTTGAAACCTCTTTTCAAAATATTTATAGCTAAGCTTTTCGTTGATAAGACCGCCTTTTTTCTAAAGGTTTAAAATTTTAAAAGAAAATTATGAAGTGAGAATTTTTTTTTGTTGAAAGAGTGCCCGTAACGTTTTTCTGACTCTTAATTATTAAAGTACTTGTATTAGTGATAAGAATAAGCATTTTTATTTATTTATGGCAGATTGCAAATTTAAAAAAGAAAAAAACTTTTTTGAAAGGAGTGAAAAAATATAAAGGGTTAAAATTAAGGGTTGATTCTTTTTGTGTTATTAATTTAGACCTTCCCTAATGGTATGGTTTACTTTTTTTTTCGAATTGCTTTTCTTTTCTCCGAGATATGCATTTTTTAAATCTATTGCTGGATTTATTGCTAACTTCACACCCTTGATTCTTTTTCTTTTTTGTCATTTCGCCCATCTCTACACAGAAATGTGGTAAATATCATGTTTGAACTAAGAGATACACTGGTAGTCACATTTACAGAGGAGTGTTTTATCCAACAATTACCTGATGACGATTGGCTGCTTAAGTTGGGATACTTTTCAGACATCTTTGAAAAAATAAATGAAAGCACCACTTCTCTTCAATGGAAAGGAGGAGCACAAGTAGAGAATAAAAGCGGGAAAATCATTATATTTTTTATAGCGTATGTTGAGAGCAGAAACACCTCCAACTTTCCTCGGTTACAAGAATTTGTCAAAACAAATGAGATCAACCTTCAAACCAATTTCCATGAAATTGTTATTGCTACTTGCAATGTTTCGAAACAAACATCGTTGATTATTTTCTCGACATCGATTTTGATGACATCTACAGCTGGATGATGAACCCGTTTTCGTGCGACCCGAAAGATAAACATACTGGAATGAGGAATGTTTCCAAATCTGCTTGAGATCAGCGAAGACAGCGGTTTAAAACAGAAATACCTCAAAGGAAGCCAAGAAGAGTTCTAGATGCAGTTTTTTTTTTCAGAAAATAATGCTATTGGTACAGTGAAAAGACTTCTGCATTTTACTTCAACTTATATCTATGAGTCAGCATTTACATTTAAAAAAAACAGATACAGGAGCAAACTTTCTGGGTCAAGTGATTTGAGGATAAAATAAACTAAACTTCAAATAAACATTCATTCGAACAGTTTCTTTCATCACAATAAAGACAACTGAGCATTAATTTTAAACTGTTTTTTCTTCTTTTCAAAGGAGCCGCTAAAAATGTCCAGAGCAGGCGGCATGGCCCTTGGGTTTATTGCGGTCGGTAATAATCACCAGGCGGTCGTAAAAATGTCAAACTTGCGGGCACGTGCCCACCGGATCGAATTTTAAATTTTTGGCCCAAGCAGGTAGTGAGCCCTTTTTTGGGATGTATTATAATAAGCCGTGCATTCATGTCTAACTGGTTGTAGATGAAGATGAAATAATTAAGAAATAGAATACTTTTCCTTTTAATGATCGGTAATATTTGACGCATTAGGGATATTATAGATGAAAATTAAATTGTCCTTATTTTAAGCCAATAAAGGTATGGTTGTAAATAAAGTATAGTACATAACTCGAGTTATAAAGTAATTACGCACTAGTGAAACTGTTAATTATTAATAAATTTACAGGGAGCTGTAAAAATTCGTTTCATTTTCATTTTCATTTTTTGCTCTCGAGTGCTTGTCATTCATAAAAATACATTTTCAAAAATTCGTAACTCGTCTAAAAATTGCTGCAGATTCAAAAGCCAAAATTATTTTGAAAGATCGACGTCTTGTGAAGTGGATTGAATTTTTGTAATATTTTTTATGTAGTTATTTTTCATATTAATGTTGCATTCGGAATTGCGACATTGAAAAAAATACATTTTCAAAAATTCATAACTCGACTATAAATTGCTGCATATTCAAAAACCAACATTATTTTGAAAGGTCAACGTCGTGTAGAGTGATTTGAATTTTTGTAGAATTTTTTCCTGCGATTCATATTAATTTTTAATTTTTGCGCTCGAGAGTTCGACATTGAAGAAAATACATTTTCAGAAATTCATAACTCGACTGAAAATTGCTGCACATTCAAAAACCAAAATTATGTTAAAAGATCGACGGCTTGTGAAGTAATCTGAATTTTTGTAGGATTTTATCCTTCTGTTTTATATTAATTTTTAATTTTTTGCACTCGAGTGTTCGTTATTGAAAAAAATACATTTTCAAAAAGATTAAGATTACTTTATTTCTTAGAAATGTATATTTCAGTTATTTTGTATTTTTCAACGGTGATGTCCCGCTAATAAAAGTATTAATATTATTATTAATTCGAGTAAGAAAAATTTGCATGTTGGGATTAGAATAATTCTACAAGCTTTATTACTCGTGGAATTATCTTCAAAATTTCCAAAACTGCTTAGAAATAATTCATTTTTTACATACTAGATAATTATTTTGATATTTTTAAGCTATAAACAATATGGCGACAGTCGAAACTTGAATATGCGGAAGCGAAATTTACATCTTCAAATAAAGAAAATTCTAAAAATATAATAAAAACACTTTTACTTTGTTGGTATAACACGGATTTTTATTGTTGACTATAGTTTCGGTAACTCAACTTGCCATTATCAAAACATAAAGTAAAAGTGTTTTTATTATATTTACAACATGTATAACAAAGTAGACGCCTCCACCATAAACAATAAATGCTAACAAAATTATCGCTTTTGGAATTATTTACAAAATTTCCAAAACTACTTAATAATGATACATTTTTAATACATTAGGAAACAATTGATAAAAAATTTAGCTAGAAATAAAACGGCGACTTTTGAAGCTTGAATTCGAGAAAGCGAAATTTACATCTGGGGATTATAAATATAGTAAAAACATTATCAATCGTGGAATTTTCTTAAAAATTTCTAAAACTAATTAAAAAATAATGCATTTTTGACATTCTAGAAAACAATTCATATTTTTAAGTTAGAAACAAAATGGAGACATTCGAAACTTGAATTAGAGAAAGCGAAATTTGCATCTAAGGATTTTAATATTTCTAAAAACATTATCACTCGTACAATTGACTTCAAATTGACCACTTAGATATAGTAGACATACTAGAAAACAATTGACATTTCTAAGCTAGAAACAGACTGGCGACATTCTCAACTGGGTCAATCCAAGTGAATAAAAATTAAGTTCGTTGCGTGACCATTTTTAAATATTTTGATTTTTTTATATGCGATTACCCTATAATTGAGTTTAAAAGTTTTAAAAAAATACCTTGCACCGTTACTATATTTGTAAGCGCACGACGTGTTTTCAAGTTAATTCATTTTCATTAGCGTTAATTTGAATATCTCTGCACTATTAAATTACAACATTGCAATTGACATGATTGTTTTCAGAAAAGTCTCCTTTACAACAATGTTTATTACCCAAAAGATCCAAAATTTAAAAATAACCAGTAAAATGGAAGTTTGGTATTGAATATTTAGAAAATCCACTTTAGACCCAAAAATAACAACCAAAATTTATCACAGTGTATTTTTTTCTCTAGCTAGATATCATAAACTACTAGCTTTATATAGAGCAAGAACCCTGACAAATTTATAATTATTTGAAATTTGAAAATCTTTATTTTTTGTAAAGTTCGGGTCTAGTTAGTGTTCTTGCTCTATATAAGGCTAGTAGTTTATATCTAACTGGAGAAAAAAATTCACAAAAATACTGAAATGAACATAAATATAATTTCATTGATCCATGTTTCACTTAAAAGTAAAAATTAATAATTGCCGTTTAGATTGAAAAAGTACCTGTAATGTATTAAATATGAGTTAGCTTTATTCAGGGTACGTTAGTTTGGAACGGATATTGAGTTGTGTTGCATTCATTTAAACGAATTCCTTTTAAAATTTAAAGGGAAGGTCGAACGCAGGTACTAGGGGTGAAGAATGGGAACATCTGGCATATCTTTTTGGAAGCTTGTCCAGACCTCGTCTCTAGCAGGTAGAAAAGGTTCGAATATGGTCATAAATTACAATTTCTACACGATTACGTAGAGAATAGAATCCCTAATCGTCGGTAGTAAACAACCCGCAAATTGTACCCCTTGATCCCGCCGCTCTGGCCAAATTACTATGATCGCCTCTGGGCGGAAAAATCATAAATCCGTCACTGGCGATATTAGCGGTTCTCAAACTTTTTTCGCCGCGGCACCATTGACGGGCTAAAAAATCGCAGCACACCTACCCTTAAGGCGGTTTGAAAAGGCGACCATAGTAATTTGGCCAGAGCGGCGGGATCAAGGGGTACAATTTGCGGGTTGTATAAAGTTTTTGCAGCTTCTTTTCGAGAACGTTAAGTTTGTAACGAAATTAGACTTTTACATCTGCTGAGTTGCAAAATTATTATAATCTGCTTTCTGTCAATTCCACTCCAATATTTTTTTGCAGGAGCTTCTGGAGGTTTCGCTAAGCTCACTAGAGCTGTAGCAAAACTGTACTCCTTCGGTGGATTTGACAAACATTTATTTAAGCCAGGTTTTTCATAAGCCGGTATTATATTTTCACCTGTGTAAACGTTATTTATACGCCATTGTGTGGCCGAATATATTTTTGCACTGATATTGTTTAAATTAGAAATGGAGCCTTATAAGAGGATTTAAGGTAAAAATACTTCGAACTAGAAGATAATTTGTTAATAACCATTGTAAAAGAGTAAATATTATTTAAAATATGTGTAATGTAATCGCAGAACCTAACCTCAAATTATGCATTCCGTTTCCCATTCGAGAGATCGTTTACACAGTCGAAAATATAATTGCAGTGTTATATCAATTTAAGCCAGAGTTATATTTATTACCATCTTTGTGAAATCCCCAGCTTGAGTCATTAGACTGCCGCGGTTGGTCCAGGGCGTCGTTTACTCGGGATTAACCTCTTCGAAAGTTTTGATATTTTTTGTCAATTCTGATCAAGGCTATTTCCTGGTCGTAACGAGGTAAACGACACAACGTATCAAAGTTTAAAACTTTGGAACGCAGGAAAACGTATTTTTCTAAAAAAGTAAAGTACTTATTTTAGAAATCCACACATCATTTGAAGACCATCAATGAATCATTTTGAGCATCGACAAAAAAATTAAGTTTATTATTAGCCATGACAAGTAATTAAACTTTATAAAGCGTCAGAAATTAAATTCCATTTACAGATTTCACCAACACTGTAAATTGTAAAAGCCAAGAAATACTCTGTATATTATTAAGTAAAAGCTAACTTTAAGCCGAGTTATACTTTGTACATTATTAAGTATGAGCTCAACTTTTAAAGTTTGCAATATTTGCACTGTTTATAGAATGGACCATGTCGTCGATGAGCGATTGAACCGATCCCAACAAATACAATCACCGTTTATTTTACTACTACCTCGCTTCAATTTGTCACATCGTTTCTTTTCCTTTTCCCTTACTTTGTTTTTCTCCGGTATCTGCGGTCGTTTATCGTCGCGCCCGTATGCGGGCTCTTTCTAGATTGCGTCCTGTGGGATTTTCTGGAACGGTGTTAGCGGCTTTCAGGAGATTTTCCTGGCAGTGTGTAGTGGAGCACCTGATTTCTCCTCGGTGCTAATGCAATTTCAAGAAATCCTCCTCGGCCATCTTTTCTATTTGCCCTCGTTCTCCGAACAGGCGTGTACAAACTTTTTATTGTCTACTGTCGGGGACAGAGAAAGTATTCTGTAATTACGAAATTAATTCTATTGGCAAGCACGTAACAAACGAAACCTGTGAATGATTAATAGCACTTGTTAAAGCTAGTGGATACTATTGGTAGCTTAAATCAAATATTAAAACCTTTACAAAAACTAGACTAGTTGCGAGTCTGAAAACCTATGGAATAATTGTTAAATAAGAAAGTTTTGGAAGTTATTAAAAAATCTTTAAGATGTACAAAGTCACCAAGATCCATCAGTTCAATTTCAAATATTGTTTCACTAATAATTTTCGCCATCAAAGTTCACTTTGAAATTTCCTGGAAAAAGAATAACTTTAACGTACAATGTAAAAATGTGACGCATTTTATATATTCAATATAACGGTACAAAGTGCCCTCTTTGTCATGTCAATTTAGCTCTTAACGCCGTCCGGAGAAGTGGGACACCGTAAAATTGTTTGTTTAGGAAAAAGCGGCGCGTTTTACGGCCACTTCTCCCAATTTATGTGGAAACACTTGGTTGGCAGTGTCTCGAGAAATGAGCAAACTGTAAACCGCGGAGGATAGTGGTTCCGGCCTGTTTGCGCCGAAGAATATTATTATTATTACCGTGTTATGTTATTACTATTATTTTTATTTGCTTGCGCGGTAAAATGAAACATGCACAGGTCTTGAATGTATCTCTTGCTTGCACTATTAATAATTATGTCAATAAAAAACCGACGAGAAGTTAGCCATAACTTTCCAGCCACGGATTTTGGCGCCTCCACCATCACCCGAATAGGGTCCTTGCATGAATTTTTAAATGAAGTAATAATCCCTTTATATAATATTATACTCTGCTAAAGGCATGTGTGTCTAATAAGAAGTATTAAAAAAAATTAGTTTAGTAGTAATTTTGAAACGAAAAGTAGTAATTTAAATGAAATTATGACTCATCCGAAAACACATATTCATTGGTTTGACGTAATGGAAGTCCATTCCCGCGCTTATATTTTGGTTTTAAATTATTTGCATCTTTTCATTGTACTTATAAATCTATACCTGGGTGAATTTCAGGTAGAAGTAATAAAGTGGGCCATTTCCATCCTTTTGAATGCTAATAAGGGCGGTACCGTTTATCCCATTAAGGGTATTTCTAAGAATTTCTGCACTTTTACGATTGTTTGCGTCGAAGGGCATATTTAGCTTGATAAATGCAGTAGTTAAATTTGTTCTGAGACAGTCGTATTTTCGTTGTTTCCGAGTACACATTCATAATCCTTTTTTAAAAATAATACTTTGCAAAATGACGGACGCTGGATTCGTGCAAGCTCAATCTGACAACTTGCCCAGAGTGGATTCCTTGATGATTGCAGAGTTTTTTTCAAGTAATGTTCAATTTAGTGCCACAGAAATCCGAGGAGTTAAATTAAACCAGTAAGTACAAATAATTATTCTGTCATTAGTGATTATTACTTAGCAGTACATTCTTGTTGCGAGTTTTTTAGGTTATGTTTTTACAAACACAATAATATACACATTTTTTATACTTGTTTATTTTTAGTTTATTTTAAAGTTATTCTTAACAGTAAATTTATTAGGTAGATTAGTCTAACTTAAATATTTTTTGTGAGGTTAGATCGAGATCAAAACATTATATAAATATTCATAATAGATAACTAGATAATAGTACACTGAAGTAGATTATTGCAGGTATATCATTAATTTCTAATCATTAAATAAATCATTTATTTATTTATGTGATCATTATTTTAGAGCTGGACGTGAAGACTACGGAGATTCTGCTATTGGATATGTTCAAGTTAAACGTGAGGGAGAACTATGTACAGTAAAAGCAAAAATATGCCCAGAACATAAAGTACGCTTAAAAAATTATAACGTACTTTTGAACGTGAATGAAGACGAAGGGAAAGTTATAGATATTACATGTCTAGATTGTGCTGCTGCTGCTGGTAAGAAATATTTTATTTATTTATTTTTAATGTTTTAAGTATTTATGGCCATTTGTAAAAATATTTATTTTATCCTATAATGTTAACATATAATGTTGCCCTAGCAACGAGTAACGTTGGGATACCTTTAAGAACATTAGTGTTGTTAAGAAATTCCTAACAACACTAGTGCTGTTATATTATCTAACGCAATTCGTTACTATGGAGATATTGCCAAACAAACTAGTGTTGTTAAGAAATTCTTAACAACACTAGTGTTATTATATGTATCTTAATGCAACTCGTTGCTATGGAGATATTGGCAAACAAACATGATTTCGCCTTTTGACGGTTTTCATTATACATGTTTTTAAATAAAAAAAAATAGAACTAGGATAAAATAAACAGTGTTACGACACACGTAACGCTATTTGCTTTTACATTACTCGAGAATTTAAAATCAGTCGCTCGTGCTTTTAAACTTTTCTCTCGTAATGTAAAATCCTTCATAATGTCACTTTTATCATAAATTACTATTAAGGGCAGCATAACTTTAACGACCCCTTATGTTACACTGCAAGCGTTGTAATGCTTTCATCAACATAAACTAACCTGTTTTTAGGTTTGCTAGAGTACAGTAATTACCTACTATAAGCATATTTTTTGACTTTTATGTAAACAGTGTTACCAAACCGGCGATATTAACAAGAAACCTTAGACAAGTGCACCAAAAATGGGTTAAGTGCATGAGAAAAACCTTTCTGCGGCACAGAAAATATCCACTTTCATGACTCACAAAGTGTGAAGTATATGCTTCGAAAGAGTTTTCATATGTATTAGCAGAGCTTTTTTGTACTGCACATTGTAGTTAAACCATTTATGACATGACAAAACTAAGTCATATTCAACTAAACTCATTCTAAATTATAATGTAAAAAATGTAAAGATATAAATGTTCTCTTTCAATAAAATTTAACTTTATTATAGGTGGTTGTAAACACGCAGTGGCATTCCTTATGTGGGTACATAGGCGAAGTGAGGAGCCATCTACAACCGATGTTCAATGTTATTGGAGAAAATCTACACTTTCCCGTGTTGGAACATCACTGAAATATATAAATGTGGAGCATTTAGGGCAAGCTCAAGATTTTCAGTTACCAAATCCGTCTGATGGAAATTTTCTTCAGGAATTTATTCAAATTGGGACACAAAAAGAAATTTCTAGTCAAATTTTAAAATACTACGCACCAAATTTATCATTAAATAAATTATGTTTACACAATTTAATGTGTGATTATGTTAATTTGGGGGGATGAAGATGTTCAAGATTTTTTAAATTTTATTAAGAGTAGTATTAATGTAAATTCATACAAAGAAGCCTGTGATGCTACGATGAATCAAAGCGATTCAAAATTATGGCACGATTTACATTATGGACGTTTTACTGCGTCAAAAATTTATGAAGCATCTACTTGCAAAACCCAATATGGGACATTTGTTGAATCGGTCATGGGTAGTGCCAAATTTTATGAAACACAAGCTATGAAGCGTGGGAAAGCTCTCGAAAAAATTGTAATATGTGAGCTTGAAAAACAAATTAAAAAAAAACTTGTATATACTGGACTATTAATTTCAGAGGTCTACCCCTTTTTAGGTGCATCACCGGATGCTTTAGGTGATGATTTTGTGGTTGAAGTTAAGTGTCCAACAAGTACAAAAACATTTAATAACTACATAAAAGATGGACAAATAACAAAAAAATGTAATGCACAGATACAATTACAAATGTTTTTGTTTAAAAAACAAAGCGGTATTTTTTGTGTAGCTGATCCTTGCTTTGAGATTAATAAAAAAAATAATATATTATATGTAAATTTTGATAGTGTATTAATACACAATATAATTGAAAAAGCCGAGGTATTTTGGGTTAATAATATATACCCCATATTATTAAGCAGTTGTAAATCGTAATACATATGTTATACTTGGTTTTTAATAAAACTTCATATTTATAAATTTGTGTTTTATTTTAAAAAGATATAAATAAAATATAAAGGATAAAAATAATAACAATTGGTTTGCTTAATTTTTTTTAAATGTATTTAAAGTTAAAAATGACTGTAAAAAGTCGAATTTCAAACGATATTTCAAAAGTATATTTTTGTAATATTGTATACATATAAATTTAATACATGCTGTCATATAAAAAATCGGTTACTAGTTAATATATATTATTTTTATTATTTACACAAAATTTTATTTTATTAAAGAGTCTTGCAAGTTTATTAAACCACATGCAATAATGGCTATATGATCCATAAAAGCAATTAATTTGGTATGAATGCATGAATGTGGCTTCAGTATTTTAAACTCACGCAATCTCCGAATGACTCTTTCTACATGTATTCGCAAACTGGCAATACGTTTTGTTTCCAATACTTGCTCCTTTTTCAGTGTTTGACCAGCAGCAATACTCGGTGGCCGTAAGAGCTTACATTTTTTTTCTATTAAAAATTTTTCAATATGTTTAAAACCTCTGTCAGCCATAATAACTGAACCGGGTTGCAATATATCTAAAAATCCACTCACTTCCACAATAAGAGCATCCGAAGACCTCCCGCCAAAACCCTTCGATATAAAATTTATAATACCATCTGGAGTGCAAGATACTAGATATTTAATGGTGTTACATTTTTTATAATCCGACCAAGTTAGTGCTTGATGAACTGCATTCGATGGTTTATTTATTTCTACTTCCCAACAATCTATTATATATTGTACATTACTATAGCGTACTCTAAAATGTATTGGTAATTGTGCTTTTGTTTGTTTTAGAGTAGATTTTATGATCATTTCCTTCATTAATTTGCTTATGAGCACAACAGCTTTAGAAAATGTTCGACTTGCCGTACTTTCAGATATTCCAAAGTCATCGGCTAATTCAAAAAATGTATGAGCACATCTAATTTTTTTTAATGTAAGATAAATACTTACATTATCTAAATTTGTGTATTTTTTTATTAGGTCGATAATAAAGAAACATTATTTTGGTATACCGAGATAATGTCTAGGATTTAACTGAATTATTCGCATTGTGTTATTTCTAGCTCGTTTTGAAAAATCTTCTGGTTGTGAATCTATTGTTTCATCCGTACTTGAATTTACATTTAAATATTGCGAACTAACAGATCCACTCACAGAAGATGAATCTGTTTCTTCAAAAACAAGTTTCGTATGAGATTTTTTAAACGGTGAAGTCCCTACATTTTTTTTAAATATTTTAATCGGCGAACATATTTTTGAAACTGTTTTTATTCTTGTTGTTGTTTGTGTATGTTTGCTTCTGAAGTGTGGTCTTGCACTGATGGCTACATCCCTTTTCTGTTGAGATGCAGGCAGTATTTTTGTTTCCACATCTAACCTATGTTCTTCAACAATTATCTCACTTTGAATTAAACAAGTTGTAAGTTCAGTCACTTCAATTGGAAGTGGAGCACTTGTTGATGGTTCCGATATATCAACGGTTGCCCCACTGCTGTGAATTAAACCGCTTGTTGAGGGTCCCGTTAAGTCTTTCTGAATACACTTTCTTGGGCGTTTAACAGCTGCTGCTTCAGGAACAGTGGAAGATGCCCTTTTCCTGTCTGGTTGACATTCAAATTTGTGTGGTACAGCTGTTTTTTTCATGGTTTTAATACCACCCATTATTTTCCACCTAACATAATTTTCCATGTCGTTTTCCAACTATAATATAATAAAGATATTCCAGTAATAATAACACAAACAGTTAAATGTTCAAAAAACTTACATCAAAATGATCTTCACACACGTACATCATAGAGTAATTTGAATAATCGTATTTTCTTCTCGCTGCTTCAAACCACATTTTTCTACGTCCCTCATCAGGCGGTACCTGTATGAACACCTTATTTGGGGTCCTTTTACTATTGCTTGTGCACTTGGGTACCAAACACGTACGATACCTAACCATTGTAATATTTTCACTTTTAAACTGTCGCGTTACCAAGCTACAATACATGTATAACCTAACAAAACACGCGCGTGATGAGCGTGGCGCCGGCGCAGAACCCTCTCGACTTTGGTTACGTCACGCGCCCTTTTGAGAATCAATATTTGCCGCGAATCTTTAATATGCCATAATTTAAAATTGATGTGACAATAAAAAATATTATATAGCACAATATGATTGTTTACACCTAATGAATGGATTAAGCCAAAGAAAAAAAAATCTGCAAGGACCCTATTATGATCACTCTCGATAAATTACCTTTTTGGACCTGGCCACAGTAGGTTTAATTGCAAAAACATAATCAATGATCCCCAATAAATTATTTATAACTGTGTGTTTGCAATTTTTGTAAACATTGCTGACGTATTAAATGTTAATTTTCAAAGACATATAATAAATTGTTGGGCCCCCGATGGAAATGAATTTTCCGGCCACAAATATGCTACGAAGTCCGGTATTCAATTTGGAATTGTCAAAAGACCGAGAAAATTGAATACCAACCCTTGGCGAATTTTTAAAATAACCGCCGTTTCCACTCTGACGGACGATTTTCAAAGACATATAATAAATTGTTGGGCCCCCGATGGAAATGAATTTTCCGGCCACAAATATGCTACGAAGTCCGGTATTCAATTTGGAATTGTCAAAAGACCGAGAAAATTGAATACCAACCCTTGGCGAATTTTTAAAATAACCGCTGTTTCCACTCTGACGGACGATTTTCAAAGACATATAACAAATTGTTGGGCCCCCGATGGAAATGAATTTTCCGGCCACAAATATGCTACGAAGTCCGGTATTCAATTTGGAATTGTCAAAAGACCGAGAAAATTGAATACCAACCCTTGGCGAATTTTTAAAATAACCGCTGTTTCCACTCTGACGGACGATTTTCAAAGACATATAACAAATTGTTGGGCCCCCGATGGAAATGAATTTTCCGGCCACAAATATGCTACGAAGTATGTTATTCAATTTGGAACTGTCAAAAGACCGAGAAAATTGAATACCAACCCTTGGCGAATTTTTAAAATAACCGCTGTCTCCACTCTGACGGACGATTTTCAAAGACATATAACAAATTGTTGGGCCCCCGATGGAAATGAATTTTCCGGCCACAAATATGCTACGAAGTCCGGTATTCAATTTGGAATTGTCAAAAGACCGAGAAAATTGAATACCAACCCTTGGCGAATTTTTAAAATAACCGCTGTCTCCACTCTGACGGACGATTTTCAAAGACATATAACAAATTGTTGGGCCCCCGATGGAAATGAATTTTCCGGCCACAAATATGCTACGAAGTCCGGTATTCAATTTGGAATTGTCAAAAGACCGAGAAAATTGAATACCAACCCTTGGCTAATTTTTAAAATAACCGCTGTTTCCACTCTGACGGACGATTTTCAAAGACATATAACAAATTGTTGGGCCCCCGATGGAAATGAATTTTCCGGCCACAAATATGCTACGAAGTATGTTATTCAATTTGGAACTGTCAAAAGACCGAGAAAATTGAATACCAACCCTTGGCGAATTTTTAAAATAACCGCTGTCTCCACTCTGACGGACAATTTTCAAAGACATATAACAAATTGTTGGGCCCCCGATGGAAATGAATTTTCCGGCCACAAATATGCTACGAAGTATGTTATTCAATTTGGAACTGTCAAAAGACCGAGAAAATTGAATACCAACCCTTGGCGAATTTTTAAAATAACCGCTGTCTCCACTCTGACGGACAATTTTCAAAGACATATAACAAATCGTTGGGCCCCCGATGGAAATGAATTTTCCGGCCACAAATATGCTACGAAGTATGTTATTCAATTTGGAACTGTCAAAAGACCGAGAAAATTGAATACCAACCCTTGGCGAATTTTTAAAATAACCGCTGTTTCCACTCTGACGGACGATTTTCAAAGACATATAATAAATTGTTGGGCCCCCGATGGAAATGAATTTTCCGGCCACAAATATGCTACGAAGTCCGGTATTCAATTTGGAATTGTCAAAAGACCGAGAAAATTGAATACCAACCCTTGGCGAATTTTTAAAATAACCGCTGTCTCCACTCTGACGGACAATTTTCAAAGACATATAACAAATTGTTGGGCCCCCGATGGAAATGAATTTTCCGGCCACAATTATGCTACGAAGTATGTTATTCAATTTGGAACTGTCAAAAGACCGAGAAAGTTGAATACCAACCCTTGGCGAATTTTTAAAATAACCGCTGTTTCCACTCTGACGGACGATTTTCAAAGACATATAATAAATTGTTGGGCCCCCGATGGAAATGAATTTTCCGGCCACAAATATGCTACGAAGTCCGGTATTCAATTTGGAATTGTCAAAAGACCGAGAAAATTGAATACCAACCCTTGGCGAATTTTTAAAATAACCGCTGTCTCCACTCTGACGGACAATTTTCAAAGACATATAACAAATCGTTGGGCCCCCGATGGAAATGAATTTTCCGGCCACAAATATGCTACGAAGTATGTTATTCAATTTGGAACTGTCAAAAGACCGAGAAAATTGAATACCAACCCTTGGCGAATTTTTAAAATAACCGCTGTTTCCACTCTGACGGACGATTTTCAAAGACATATAATAAATTGTTGGGCCCCCGATGGAAATGAATTTTCCGGCCACAAATATGCTACGAAGTCCGGTATTCAATTTGGAATTGTCAAAAGACCGAGAAAATTGAATACCAACCCTTGGCGAATTTTTAAAATAACCGCTGTCTCCACTCTGACGGACAATTTTCAAAGACATATAACAAATTGTTGGGCCCCCGATGGAAATGAATTTTCCGGCCACAATTATGCTACGAAGTATGTTATTCAATTTGGAACTGTCAAAAGACCGAGAAAGTTGAATACCAACCCTTGGCGAATTTTTAAAATAACCGCTGTTTCCACTCTGACGGACGATTTTCAAAGACATATAATAAATTGTTGGGCCCCCGATGGAAATGAATTTTCCGGCCACAAATATGCTACGAAGTCCGGTATTCAATTTGGAATTGTCAAAAGACCGAGAAAATTGAATACCAACCCTTGGCGAATTTTTAAAATAACCGCTGTCTCCACTCTGACGGACAATTTTCAAAGACATATAACAAATCGTTGGGCCCCCGATGGAAATGAATTTTCCGGCCACAAATATGCTACGAAGTATGTTATTCAATTTGGAACTGTCAAAAGACCGAGAAAATTGAGTACCAACCCTTGGCGAATTTTTAAAATAACCGCTGTCTCCACTCTGACGGACAATTTTCAAAGACATATAACAAATTGTATGGCCCCCGATGGAAATGAATTTTCCGGCCACAAATATGCTACGAAGTATGTTATTCAATTTGGAACTGTCAAAAGACCGAGAAAATTGAGTACCAACCCTTGGCGAATTTTTAAAATAACCGCTGTCTCCACTCTGACGGACAATTTTCAAAGACATATAACAAATCGTTGGGCCCCCGATGGAAATGAATTTTCCGGCCACAAATATGCTACGAAGGTTGTTATTTAATTTGGAATTGTCAAAAGACCGAGAAAATTGAATACCAACCCTTGGCGAATTTTTAAAATAACCGCTGTCTCCACTCTGACGGACAATTTTCAAAGACATATAACAAATCGTTGGGCCCCCGATTGAAATGAATTTTCCGGCCACAAATATGCTACGAAGTATGTTATTCAATTTGGAACTGTCAAAAGACCGAGAAAATTGAATACCAACCCTTGGCGAATTTTTAAAATAACCGCTGTCTCCACTCTGACGGACAATTTTCAAAGACATATAACAAATCGTTGGGCCCCCGATGGAAATGAATTTTCCGGCCACAAATATGCTACGAAGGTTGTTATTTAATTTGGAATTGTCAAAAGACCGAGAAAATTGAATACCAACCCTTGGCGAATTTTTAAAATAACCGCTGTCTCCACTCTGACGGACAATTTTCAAAGACATATAACAAATCGTTGGGCCCCCGATTGAAATGAATTTTCCGGCCACAAATATGCTACGAAGTATGTTATTCAATTTGGAACTGTCAAAAGACCGAGAAAATTGAATACCAACCCTTGGCGAATTTTTAAAATAACCGCTGTCTCCACTCTGACCGACGATTTTCAAACACATATAATAAATTGTTGGGCCCCCGATGGAAATGAATTTTCCGGCCACAAATATGCTACGAAGTCCGGTATTCAATTTGGAATTGTCAAAAGACCGAGAAAATTGAATACCAACCCTTGGCGAATTTTTAAAATAACCGCTGTCTCCACTCTGACGGACAATTTTCAAAGACATATAACAAATCGTTGGGCCCCCGATTGAAATGAATTTTCCGGCCACAAATATGCTACGAAGTATGTTATTCAATTTGGAATTGTCAAAAGACCGAGAAAATTGAATACCAACCCTTGGTGAATTTTTAAAATAACCGCTGTTTCCACTCTGACGGACGATTTTCAAACACATATAATAAATTGTTGGGCCCCCGATGGAAATGAATTTTCCGGCCACAAATATGTCTTTTGACAGTTCCAAATTGAATAACATACTTCGTAGCATATTTGTGGCCGGAAAATTCATTTCCATCGGGGGCCCAACAATTTGTTATATGTCTTTGAAAATTGTCCGTCAGAGTGGAGACAGCGGTTATTTTAAAAATTCGCCAAGGGTTGGTATTCAATTTTCTCGGTCTTTTGACAATTCCAAATTGAATACCGGACTTCGTAGCATATTTGTGGCCGGAAAATTCATTTCCATCGGGGGCCCAACAATTTATTATATGTGTTTGAAAATTAACATTAAATACGTCAGCAATGTTTACAAAAATTGCAAACACACAGTTATAAATAATTTATTGGGGATCATTGATTATGTTTTTGCAATTAAACCTACTGTGGCCAGGTCCAAAAAGGTAATTTATCGAGAGTGATCATAATTCGGGTGATGGTGGAGGCGCCAAAATCCGTGGCTGGAAAGTTATGGCTAACTTCTCGTCGGTAATAAAAACACGTACAAGTTTCTTCCAGCGCCAATTTAACCGGTACGTAAGTACTCCCTTCTATCCTATGTAAAGGAAAATAGTGTTTAATATTCAGTTTAAAATGAACTGAAATGGTTGCAAAAATTTAAAAAAATCAACAAATTATTTCACCGTTTCGATTATTTTAAAGCAAAGTCAGAAATCTGCTACAAGTTCTAAATAAATACCAATACCAAAGTCTAAATCAATTATGGGCAACCTGCGGGCCCAAATTCGGCCCTTTGTATGATTTTGAGCGGCCCGCGCTCGCCTCCTGCACAAAACGGACTTCCCGAGACGTGTCAAACATTATACGACAATTAGTTGCAGTAAAACAGTGGTGCGAAGTATTGTCTGTGTAACTATAGTTTGATCAACGGATCTTTGTGTGTTCGTCATTGCCGAAAACAGAGCATTCTCGCCTTGAATGACATACGTAAGTACATTGTTGCGTCCTAATGGACTGCTATCCCCCCTCCATTTCCCATATGATCAGTTGTCCACGAGCTGGAGCCCGATATAAGTCCCGCCCCGGAGCCGAAAACGGAGCGTAATTTAAAAACCGGAAAGCAAAAAAAATATTTCTCGATGTATTCATCAGCAACGTGGAGAATACAAATGCGAGCATATTTCGGCAACTCGGGTCCACTTTCCTGCCTGTTCTTTACAAGCAAAGCATCAACCCATAACTTGCGAAGTTCCGGATTTGATGGAAATCTAATTCAGAATTTTAGGTTATAAGTCAAAAGTCAACTGACGTGTACATCAGCTGACGAGTATTATAACCGCGTTGGCATATATTCGTGGACGTATTGCAGCCTTTTGCATAGCAATATTTTGACATAGTTTCAATATTTGACAATATAAACGTTTATATATTCAACGGTGTGAATAAATTACAGGGTATCACAATATGCAATGAGAGCTCATAGAGACATATGTCATGGACACAAAATAGCTACCAATTTAGTAACATACCGCAACCATTTAGGGTCCCGCCGCGCCACCGTTGCTTGGAGACACACATGAAGCGGCGCTAGCAGTCCAATAGTATATAGTCAAAGGTTGCGTCTAATTTAACTTATCGTAGAGGTAGAGTGAGTGCATGAAAATATTGTCTAAATTCAGTAGTCTATGACTTGCACGCAAAGATCCTTGATCGAAGTACCGCATGTTCATTAAAAAAAAAATATTTTTAAAAATTTAAGTTGGCACACATGTTAGGAATTGACATACAAAACGTCAGATCGTTCTAAAAGTCACAATTATTCTGTGGTCACAATGGTTTACAGCAACGAGCAAAAACCTTTCTAGTTGAAAGTTACTTTCGAAATGGGACTAAAGTGGACGGAAATTGGGTGTATTCATTCGACGCACCTATGGCAGAGTTTCAGGAAGAATTTCCTAAGGTTCTCATTATTTATGATGAATTTTAAAATACCTTATCACGATCTGTTATATGATTTGATAAAACGGGTAGTGGTAGACCAGTCAAACGTACTTAGAATGCTATTAACACAGCCCAGGAATTTCGGAAGGTGAACCTACGACTTCTCTGCGTCATTTGTCACAGCAAATTAATTTATCCGTAGGAACATGCCGCAAGTAACATAACCTCAATATGTGCTACCAACTTAAATTAAAAAAAAAATAAAAAATCATGGCACACTTGAGGTCTTTTTTTAATGAACATACTTTATATACACATGCAATCTACTGGTCACTGGAAATCAACTGGCATATACCGAAGAAACACATAAATCGACTTCGACTTTTGAGACTTCGAAGCAAATTTCCGGTAAATGATTTTTAAGTTTTCTTCTAAACGCTGAACAAAATTCTTATTCAAATTTTAATTGTTCCTCAGCCAATTTTTTTGTTTCCAATTGGTGCATGTCAATTGTTTGATTGATTATCAAATATGAACTATTACATTTTTTAGCGTTTCAGGATAGTCCAATGTTTTTTTTTTCTTGGTGAATTATTTCTGGTTCAATTTTAAGAATTCCAAGCAAATTTCTGTTATAAATATTTTTATTATCTCTTTAAAACCATGACAAAATTTTAATTTCTCTTATTCAAGTTTTAATTGTTCCGCAACAACATTTTTGTTTAACTTGTCTACGTCAATTGTTTGATTGTTTATCAAGAATGAATTAGAATATATTATATTGAGGTTTTAAAACAAATTTATATTGTTCATATTTTTATATATACAAACATCTTTATTTAAGAATTGATACAAATATATATATACATACATATAAAAATTTATGGTTTTCCGCAATTCTTAATTGGCTATCGACCTCATATTTTTATTTTTGCTCAATGTTAAATAAAATTTTCGAAATCTGCTATTAAAATACGAAATGTTGAGATTTTGATACCAGTTTATTTTTATGGGAAAGAATGAATACATTATATCTTAATCGATTTGGTCATTTTCAAAGCCAATTTCTCGAGTTGTTAATTTTGCATACATTTTCTAATCGTTGAATGCAATTTTAGATTTTTCCAGGTGTAGTTTCGAGTTTTTAGCTGGGATATATTATTTCAGGGGCGGCTCGTGATATAGAGCCAAGGAGCCATGATACTACTTGTAGTTTCAAGCTTAGCAAGAATTTTTAATAAATTCTTAAAACACTTTTTCGCCAGTTACTTTGGTCTAGGAAGATTATTATTATCAGATTTGCAAATCATTGTTTTATCAAACTAAATAGAGATTTTGAAAATCCACCGATTATATCGAAAGTTGTGAATTTTTAAAAATTTTAGATCTCGAATTGTGTAATACTCGAGTTAAAAATTAAAAAATATATAAAACATGTCTACTAAATTCTACCAAAATTAAACCATATTTGCAAATCATCGTTTTATCAAATTGGGTGCAGTTTTTGTAAATCCACCAATTATTTCGCGAGTTGTGAATTTTTAAAAATTTTAGTTTTACTATTGTGTAATGCTCGAGAAATTAAAAAAAATATATAAAACGTGTCGACTAAATTCTACAAAAATTAAATTAGATTTACAAATCATGGTTTTATCAGATCAAATGAAGTTTTTGAAAATCCACGGATTATTTCGCGAGTTGTGAATTTTTGAAAATTTTAGTTTTACAATTGTGTGAAAAATTAGAAAAATTTATAAAACGTGTCGACTAAATTCTACAAGAATTAAATTAGATTTACAAATCATGGTTTTATGAGATGGAATGGAGTTTTTGAAAATCCACCGATTATTTCGCGAGTTGTGAATTTTTAAAAATTTTAATTTTCGAATTGTGTAATACTCGAGTGAAAAAATAAAAGAAAATATGAAACGTATCGACTAAATTCTACAAAAATAAATTAGATTTGTAAATCATCATTTTATCAAAATAACTGCAGTTTTTTGAAAATCCACCGATTATTTCACGAGTTGTGAATTTTTTAAAATCTTAGTTTTCAAATTATGAAATATTGGAGTGAAAAATTAAAAAAAACTATATATGTAAAACGTGTTGACGAAATTCTACAAAAATTAAATTGATCGTTTTATCAAATTAAGCAGGGGCGGCTCATTATGCAGGGCCGAAGAGCCACGGCACTACCTGTAGTTTCAAGCTCAGCAAGAACTTTTAATTAATTCTTAAAACACTTTTTCGCCAGTTACTTTGGTCTAGGAAGATAAATCGTTTTTTCTTTCTTCAAACGGGAGTGGGGGGGGGGTATATTTTTTATAAGTGGCTCTACCATCAATATGTTCCACGAGCCGCCACTGTATTATTTTGATGGAAAAATCAAAAGTACATTATTTATTAATGAATTTTGAAATTTTCAAGCCAATTCCCTAATTTTGTAATTTTACACAAATTATCCAATCGTTTATTGCAATTTTCGTTTTTTCAGTTTAAGATGTAGGTGTTTCGTTTCTACCTGGGATATGTCAGTTAATGATGGGAAATTAAAAATAATATTTCTAATTGTGAACGATCCATTAGAAATCACCCAGACCACGTTGCTCAACATTTTTGTTTTTTTCTAATTTTTTACCAGCTACTCCCCAATATTAGGTAAGTTCAAAACAATAGTATGAAAAATTTTCAGTCTAATACTTTTTTTGGCGGACATTTTAAGTTTGCTTCGTAACCGTTTTTCGAGCGAAAACAAGTTTTGCGTAAATGTGTATAACTATACATATCAAGACAAAATAAAAACCAAAGTTACCAGAATAATGATCTAGATTTTTGTCTTTACATAATAGTACCTACGTAGTGACGAAAAAATGCACAACTGTAAATTGAAAATTAACTTAAAACCGAGAGATTTAATGCTGCAAAATTATTAAAAGGAAGAAAGACTCACCTTTCATTTTTTTTCTTGCAAAGATTTATTATAGGACTACTTGCTGTAGAAGGTTGTTGCTTGAGAACTTTGTTCTTTTTTA
This sequence comes from Ocypus olens, assembly GCA_910593695.2. Lineage (NCBI taxonomy): Eukaryota > Metazoa > Arthropoda > Insecta > Coleoptera > Staphylinidae > Ocypus > Ocypus olens. Next base: position 42,076,561 of record OU343048.1, read on the forward strand.
ATGTAATTTTTCAAAAATGTCTAAAATCGTTCTCAAGTTTGAAACTTCTACAGAAAGTAGTCCTATAACAAATCAATGCAATAACAAAATTGAAGGTGAGGCTTTCATCCTTTTAATAATTTTGCAGCACTAAAACTCCCGTTTTAAGTTAATTTTCAATTTATAGTTGTGAATTTTTGTCTTCGCTTTTCTCACTACTTAAGTAATAATATGTAAGGACAAAAAAATTAGAGCACCATTATGATAAATTTTGGTTTTTATTTTGTTTTGATATCTATAAAATTAACTGAGTTAGATACTTTTACGCAAAACCTGTTTTTAGCCCCAAAAAGGTTACGAAGCCAATTTAAAATGTCCGCAAAAAAAATTTGGGCCTAAAACATTTTTCTTACTACAGTTTTGAACTTACCTAGTATTGAGGAGTAACTGGTACAAAAATTTGGAAAATCAAAAATGTTGAGCAACAACTTTTATTCTATTTGGGTGATTTCAAATGGATTGACCCGAATGTAATTTTCGTTTTCTCCAGTTTAAGTTTTGTTGTTTTGTTTCTAGCTTAGATGTGTCAGATGTTTTAATGATAAATTAGAAATAAGATACTTGTGAATCGATTTAGAAATGTTTAATGCAATTCCCTGAGTTATTAATTTTTCATAATATTCCTAACCGTTGAATGCAATTGTAAGTTTAAGGAATGTGGTTTTGTTTCTGGCTTCGATTTGTCAATTCTTTTGATGTGAAATTAGAAATACAATATTTCCGAACGTTTTTTCGACTCTTGATTATTAAAGTACTTATATTAGTGATAAGAATTAGCATTTTTATTTATTTATAGCAGATTGCAAACTTAAAAAAAAAACTTTTTTAAAAGGGGTGAAAAAATATAAAGGGTTAAAATTAAGGGTTGATTATTTTTGTGTTATTAATTTAGACCTTCCCTAATGGTATGGTTCACTTTTTTTTCGAATTGATTTTCTTTTCTCCGAGATATGAATTTTTTAAATCTATTGCTGGATCTATTGCTAACTTCACACCCGTAGATAGCAGCACTGACCTTAACACGATTACAAGTAAAGGATGGCACTTAAATTTTAACTTTTAAGCATCTTCATCCCTTCTTTAATAATTTCACCCCTGATATACGCTCGCGGCACCCCAGTTTGAGAACCGCTGCCGTAATTTATACTAATTTAATGTGTTTGTTTCATCACTATATATCTGTGAGTTTCCCTATAATTCAAAGATGCGTACATGTTGGTTCTAAAAATAAATTTCCAACACTTTCTCCACTAATGGTTCTTAATTCATTTTACATTTGAATCAAGCGCAATAAATATTTATTGTAAAATGTGAAAGTTGTTTAGAAAAAAAAAACTACGCGTATTAAGATTCCAGATTATAAACATCATCGGATTAAAATAATATTTACCTCTTGAATTGGGTTGTTTTATATTCCACGTTTGATAGAATTAGTCATACTTATCTAGTCTGCAACTGTTTTAATTTCAGTTTATGCTACCAATGTTTTGTATTACGAAACCTATAGATAGTTTTACAGTATTGTGTTAACACGTTAACACCGGTGACTGACACCGGAGTATTTCAATGGGGGCTCGTCAGTCACTGGTGACTGACAGCTAGTACCTATTTTGAACTTACTATTTAGCGCTGTCAGTCACGAAAATGAATTAAATAAGCATATTCTTACTCATTTTATAAAATAAAACTTAAAAACAAAGAAAGCTTTTTTTGACATTTTACAAAAAAAAACTTGTTGGCAGCCAATGTGTTAAAGATGACTGGCAGCACATTTGATAAAATTCTCGTTGAGTATATGGTGAAATGTAAAAACATTTAAAACTTGGTTGTTTCCCAGATATATTTTTTATAATTACAACATGTTGGAATTTTAAATAATATATCTGTTAAGTGTTTTAAGTTTAATGGCCATTCATATTTGTAATAGAATACATGATTTTAAAAATGAAAACCCTCACTTATAGAAGCATTCAATAAATTAAATAAATACGTCTTTATTTAATTTATGTCCGAATTTCTGTCCTGATTTAATCTTTGCTAATTTTAATATGCTTGTATTATTATTGTATGCAAATTTAGACATCAAAGCAGTCGTTGATACGCCTTATACACAAATTAATTTCATATGTCAAAATGAAAGTTGTAATACAGGTTATTTAAATGTACAAAATTTCCCCAAAAATTTGTTAGCTTCTCGCAGTAGTATTACTTCTTTACTGAGACCATTCCAGAACATTTCCATACCTTGTTCTCTTTTTAGAGTAAATTTGCCGTGGTCATAGTACTCGTGTCGAATTATACAAACACGTAAATGGAGCGGCCTGGCACGAGGTAACGATCGCCGTCTCTCTAGAATTATCATAATGAAATGCAAATAAATTAACTGGAGCGTTCGCAAAATTGTGTCGGAATGCAATAAAATCAGCAGGTAATTACCGCGAATTACAATCAGGGGAATCTGCCGCGCGACATTTGCATGAAACGAAAATGTGTCCGCGTTACGATTGGCCGGGGACGACATTTCATGGGTTGTTATCTCGGGCTTCCCATCGAGGAAGAGGCGGTGAACTCTTGCCAGATTAGGGAATTCAACCGGAATTATCTCGTGTGGACATACGGCTGACTAACGACTTCCCCTTTTCGAACAAAAGGAAAAGAAACGAATACGCCATGAATCGTGCAGCAATTTTTGCCTTATCTGCGAACCTGGGGAAGTGTTATTAAGACGCCAGTTATAATTCACAGTTTACGTTTCAACCATCCAAACTGGAAAACTATAGATAACGATTTTTCTCAACTAGATAAATGAAATAAATAAATATTCATCCTGATCGTAACTCTTAAGTTTTACTAAGGGTTCAAATAAATAACTTTTTAAAACAGCTATTTCCCCGACTTTAATTTATTTAATGATTCTGCAACAAGTGAGGGTCGTCATTTTGAAGTGCTATTATTTATTATTAACTGCAGACCGACGGCGGTTCTTGATGCTAGAGATAAGATGGTGATATTTTATCTTTTTAATTAATCTAAATATAAATAAACCTTAAATTTATTTCTTAGGCGCTCTGTTGTTTCCGTTACAAAGGCGAATCTATCCATCTGTATTGTGAGAAATTTCACCTCCTTGAAATCTCGAAGCAGTAAACGGCTGAATCATTGTTAGTTCCTAAAAGGTCTCCCAGTTACATTTATTATTTCTTTCCCCCTCTGGAAAACGCAAGCGAGGAAATCTCTTGCACCCCCCGGTGTTACATCGTAAAAGAAAATCCCACCTTTCGCCCCCGGATGATCACATGCATACAACTCGTGATCCTGCTACGTGACGATACGTGATTTCTGCACCCTAATGCACCTTGCCACAAATAAATGGATACATTTGGCCTTCGGGATTTTCTCGCCTTATCCCTTTTAGATGATTTCCCGTCTTTATAAAAAAACTGAATAATTTTAGTCGTTATTGAGTTTTCATTCAAATGAACATATATTTTTTTAGGGTGCAATTTGGGTTCTTTATTATCTTTATCAAGGGACTTCTGATAATCATATAATAGTTATTAAATTCGTTAGAAATAGCCTAATTGGGCATCTTTGTTAGCAGAAGTGGCTCGTGAAAGAGCGGCAAAATAACTATGAGGGAAAATAGAGACCCAATACTTGTTTCCTTTGTAAGGAACTAACTGTTTGTTAGGTTAGATAAAATTAAGGAACGTAATTTGTAGAAAAAAATTTCGATCACAAACTCAAATTATGACTATAGTCTATTTTTCGTAAGATTGCAAACAGGGAAGGATAGGGCAAATATGACCTTGTTCAGTGATTGTTGGTTGAAATTGTGGAGAAACTCACACCGGAGACATTTAATTCTCCATCTTCATTTTTCGACTGGTCTCTGTCATTTTACCAGCTGGCATAAGCGTAGCATAAGGGGGTAAATATTATACTGTTAATGTAGTATTACCGAATAAATTGAAGTATAAAATAAGAGTACTATATTTAAATAACATAATTGACAATGAATTAAACTCTTGCACTTAACTGAAATGTTAAATTCTAAGAAAATATGAATTTAAGGAGTATTGCGGCGCGTACGCTCATGCCAGCTGTGCGAGCGTCCGCCATTATAGATACACCGTTCACGTGTTACTGTTTTGTTTTGTTTAGTGTTTCTCCTTATTGCTGTGTGGTGTTTCTTTAATTTTGTATTTGTACAATGACTGATAAATTCATCCCATGCTTTTCCCTCACAGTGTCCATTATACATGTAATCCACTAGATTTAAATTTCGCACCAATATTTGTCACCAGATTCACAAATGTTAATGGTGTAAATCAGTCTTCTAGTGTTTGCAATCTTAAGAAAAATAGGGTATAGTTTATTTATTTCAGCTTTCACTGTTTCTTTTTGTTAACCCAAATAATTCGACAATCAGAAACTACACAATCAAAAAATTGGAGGTATAGTAATATACAATTACGAAGCAATACCAACTAATATCCGTTTTAAGGGGACACATAAATGTGAGCTCCTGGCATATTCATCGGGATGTAATTGAATAAATGTCTGTAGATCTGCAATAACGGGAAAACATCAATCTTTCTCGTGACTAGGTAATACACAAGGCAATCTGGGGTGCATAAGTAAGTACTTTCACCCCAAATTTACTCTCATTAATAATGAAAGTGCATCCACTCGCAGCTGTCACGCTTTTCTAAAAAAAATAATCAATGAAAGAATTTGCTTTAAAAGTATAAGCAATGCATTTCTCGTCTCCTATAAAAATTATTGCCATATCTGGAATCAAAACAAAAAAAAAGTCCTAATTTGAACTTGAAAAGCCAAAAGATATTCAATAATTAAAAACATTGTAAAAAATCATCTATCAAGAATTTACTTCAATAGCTCAAGATCTATAAAAAAAACAATGTATTTCTGATTTTCCATAAAAACAATTGCCACATATAGGTGAAAACGAAAAGCCATCCTTACGAACTTGAACTGGAAAATCAAAATTTGCATTAATGGATTTGAAAAGTTATAGAAGATTAATGTATCAAGAAATTTGCTTCAAAAGCCATACAAAATAATGCATTGCAGATTTCCCACAAAGATAACTGTTATATTCTCTGGGTCGGTGTTTCTCAACCTTTTGGGGCCAAACGCCCACGTTGTCAGGTCCGGTTCTTAAAGGTACGTGCACACTTGTCGGAATCGAACGGACGGCACGCATCCGATAAATTGCTTAACGCAGTTGTAAACGAGTTAACGCACATTTATCAGTACGGCATGGAACGGATAAATGTGCGTTTACTCGTTTACAACCGTGTTAAGCAATTTTAGCCGATGCGTGCCGTCCGTCCGATCCCGACAAGTGTTCGCGTACCTTAATTCGCCCCCTTTAATTTTTAATAGCTTAAAATTATCCAATAATCCCTAAAATAAGCTTAGCTTTAGGTTAGGTTAACAAAAAAATTGTAAAACAACATTTAAATTATTATTTAACTTAAAATATTTAATTATTTAATATTTAATAAAAAAAGCGGGAAAATTATTAACAAAATTAATTAATGAAAACCTTGAGGTATTTAGTATATTTAATTAATACAAAAAGTGTTAAACAAGATCTATCTTACATTAGATAAGCGCAAATTGACAATATCGTAAATTTTTCACGTTTTGAATTTCTAAAATTTGCCGAGTTGTTGAACGCTCTTTTTAATTTCAATGATTTATATGTTGAAATTATACACTTAGTACTAAGAAATATGCACGACGAAATTTTCAAAATCGAAGAAAAATAGAAAAAATATACAAGGTGCTTAGAAACTTTAGAGAACATACTGATCTATATACAGGGTCTTCATTTCAAAAGGAGCCACCCTGAATAACTGTGGATCTGAAGTAGTTACAGATTTAAGAAAAATACGTCAATTTTGTTTTCGAGGGGGAACTTAAAAAACACTGTTTTTAGAATTTTATCTTTCACCCCCTGGCCCCCAGCCACCCTATCTTTATAATTTCAAATGGCACCCCCTATTGTGCGATTCCTAATTTTAAAGGGCATAAAAAATACTACCCAGTACGAGTTCATTTTTTTTCAGAGAGAGAGAGGGTCTTCATCTCAAAATATGCCACACCAGAGATGTGCTGGCTGGGGGTGAGGGGGTGAAAGATACAATTATATAAACAGTGTTTTTTAAGTTCCCCCTCGAAAACAAAATGGATGTATTTTTTCTTAAAACCGTAACTACTTCAGATCCAAAGTTATTCAGGGTGGCTCTTTTTGAAATGAAGACCCTGTATGATGCAAAAATACAAAAACTTGGGCGAGGTTTAAAAATATTGAAAAAATATACAGGGTGCTCTGGTCGATAGACAGTTAATAATAGTGATAGGCCAATTTATTTTGAATGTATCTTAAAAAGTATTAATGACTATTAATAAAGATATTTGGATAGCAGGGTGCCCAGAAAATTCTAAGAACTTGCTAATTTACAGATGTATGATTGATTTAATACAATTAATTTGTTTTTCTACTCCGAATCACTTTTCAAGAAAGTTGTGTTTTTTCAAAATTAAAGATGCAAAAATACAAAAACTCCATTAAGGTTTAACAATGTGGAAAAATATACAGGGAGCACAGAAAACTCTGAGATCTTTACAATTTACAGATGTATCATTTATTTAACACCATTCATTTGTTTTCTCAATTTGGATCACTTTTTAAGAAAGTTATGCTTTTTCAAAATTAAAGATCCAAGTAAAAAAAATATACAAGGTGTTCAGAAAATTTCAATAACTCGCCAATTTACAGATGTGTCATTGATTTAATACAATTAATTTGTTTTTCTAATCCGAATCACTTTTTAAGAAAGTTGTAATTTTTTAAATTAAAGATGCCTAAATACAAAAACTCGGTTGAGGTTTAACAATGTGGAAGAATATACAGGGTAAAAAATACGGATTCTAGATGAGGTTTAGAAACGTAGAAAAAATATACAGGATACTTACAAAATTCAAAGAATACGTGTGATCATGGAGTTATCATAATTTATTTGTTTTTTTTTCAATTTGAATTCCTTTTTAAGAACGTTGTGATTTTTTTTAAATTAATGATGCAGAAACATAAAAACTTGGGTGAGGTACTCAGAAAATTATGACAACCTGCTAATTTTAATTAGTAATTGATTTAACACAATTCATTTATTTTCTCAATTAGAATCGCTTTTTAAGGAAGTTGTGATTTTTTTTAAATGAAAGATGCAAAAATATTACAAATTCGGTTGAGGTTTAACAATGTAGAAAAATATACTGGATGCTCGGAAAATTCTGAGAACTCTACAATTTACAGATGTATCATTATTTAACATAATTCATTTGTTTTTTTTTTTTTAAGAAAGCTGAGATTTTTTTAATTAAAGACAGGGGCGGCTCGTTATATAGAACCAAGGAGCCATGGCACTACCTGTAGTTTCAAGCTCACTTTCAAAACACTTTTTCACCAGTTACTTTGGTCTAGGAAGATAAATCGTTATTTCTTTCTTTAAAAAAAGAAGTGGCTCTGCCATCAACATGTTCCACGAGCCGCCACTGATTAAAGATGTGAAAATACGAATTCTAAATGAGGTTCAGAAACGTAGAAAAATATACATGGTGCTTAGAAAAATTCAGAGAACATACTGATATACAAATGTATCATAGATTTCGCATAATTCATCCGTTTTTCAATTCGAATCCCTTTGCTTTTTTTTCATTAATGATGCAAAAATACAAAAACTTGGGTGAGGTTTTAAAAATGTGGAAATAATATTCAGAGTTCTGAAAACCTGCTAAATTAGCTAAATTGTTTTTTTATTTATTTTTTTGTAAATTATAGTATCACTGATTTAATATAATTAATTTTGATTTTGATTTTTTTTAAATTAAAGATGCAAAAACATAGAACCTTATATTGAGGTTTAACAATGTGGAAAAAATGTACAGGGTGCTCCGAAAATTCCAGAAACTTTCCAATTTATAGATGTATGATTGATTTAACACAATTCATTTATATTTTTAATTTGAATCACTTTTTAAGAAAGTTGTGATTTTTTTAATTAAATATGCAAAAAAGCAAAAACTCGGACGAGGTTTAGAAATGTGGAAAAAATACACACGAGTATTCAGAAAATTCTGAGAATTAACAATTTACAGATGTATCATGTATTTAACACATTCATTCGTTTTTTGAATTCTAATCACTTTTTGAGGAAGTTGTGATTTTTTTTTCAAATTTAAGATGTAAACATAATAGGGTCTACAGGGGTAAGTGTGACTACCGAATTTAATTTTTGACTTTGACAGAGCATTACTCACCTGTTAAATGGTCGATTTCTATTTTGTAAACGGCTATAGCATGTTCAAGTAATGCCTAAGCAGTGTAATTTTTTATATTAATTTTTTCCTTACAGTTTTGTAGTAATAATATTTTTCTAAAAATTTGGTTTGTTATCACACTTGCCCCAAAAATGGGGAAAGTGTGATTTCATATGGGGCAATTGTGGTATTTTTTTTTTTTACAATTTCTAAAATGTGATATTAAAGTATAGAAATTGTACTTTCACACAGATTTTTTTAGCACTTCTACCTAGTATGGAAAGGCTTTATGTGGTAGTACAAAAATACCTCTAAAACAAGTAACGAACAATTTTAACAATTTAGTGTTTTATTAAGCACAAATATGATTAACTTTTAAACCATAGTGTAGCCTATAACCAAAATCTTACTGGACTATAATAAGGCTTAGGCTATTACAATGCAGACGATTTTAAGCGAGGCTATTACAATGCAGGTCTAATTCACATATTATAGACAAAAATAAACCAATGGCACAAATCAAAGTAAAACACACAGGTAGCAAAACACAAATGAAAAAAAAGCCTAAACAAGGATGTTAGATTTTTATAGGCTATGCTATGTAAAAAAAATGTGGCATAACAATTACTCAAATATATCGACTCTTCCAGAAAACTCGTAACGAACTCTCAACCCTTGAAAATTAAGGTCGGGTTGAGGCAGCACTCCTAAAACATTGTCAAATTCGACAAACGAAACGTCTTCTTCATTTGTTTTGAAAAAAGTTTTGTTATCCACACATTTCATACCCATAACCTTAACCTCTCCATCGTCAGGATCTGGCTCCTGTAAGACCATACACAATGAACGATAATAAGTTGACCCTCTTCTTCCACCCTTAAACTTAGCCAGGATAAATGCTCCATTTGCAATGTTCTGTAATGTTGGTTCACTCATTTCTACAGGATCAACAGCTGTCAGACTCTCAACATCGTCTTCATCAGACTGATTCAGCTCTTCTTCAGAAACACTTTCTTCTGATGTAGTGGAACCTTCTCCTTCACCTACTGGTTCAGGTTGATATCCAGCTTTTTTGGTTTTCAATTGCTTTTTTGCTGCAGTCGATTTCTTTTTATCTGCAGTCAATTTCCTTTTCTCTGCCATTTCAATCTTTTTCTGTTCTCATTCAGCGATTTTCTGCTCTTTTTCAGCCATCTTTCTCTTCTTTTTCCTGTGCGTCATCTATCATCTGCTGATAATATTCACGATGTGTTATAACTTCAGCAAAGTCAATTCTCTTTTTCTTTCTTGCATGTTCTGGAACTTTGGGAGTCCAAGCAGCAATTCTTGGAAACTCCTTTGTGAATTACCATTGGCGGAAGTGCTTGGAGATTCAATATCAGCAGGCGTTTGGAGAACTGAATCAGTGTTGTTTGGGGTAGGCATATTTGTACTTGTTGAAGCTACATCCTCTTCAATTCTAATTTGTACATCAGTAGGAATCTGTGCTTCTGTTGAAAGATGTGCTGGTGTGTTCACGTCAACAACATTGGTAGTGGTTGGATTCGGCATAATTAGTACAACAACTTCATTCAATCTGGCCGCATTCTCTTCTTGCATCTCTTTGTACCTCCTAAGTTTCATAGGATCAAATTTGTTTTCTGAAACGACAAACCGGTTTACTCGATCAGGAATATTGGATCAAATATACCCGTTTTACGAAATCCACTTTTAATGCTAGATGCTTCCGTAGATCTCCAGACTTCTCCTAGAATGTTAGAGAATTCTGACCTTGGTAGTTTACGCATTATATTCAAGTTTTTTCCCAATAGGCCATCCCATTTGTTCTTTAATCCTCGAAATACGCACACATCGAGTGGCTGCAACACATGGGAAGTATATGGCGGAAGTTTCAAAATCACTACATTTGCTTCAATTGCACTTCTAACAATATTCAAATTGATGTGGGAGAGATTTCCATCGTACAACAAAAAAGCTGGTTGGGTATTTAAGAATTTCAAAAATTTATTGATGAACTAATTCAAATACTTCCTCCGTCATCCAGCCATTTTCACTAACAAAATATGACATATTTTCGTATCCTCCTCCTGGATTGCCGAACATACTGTCCCACAATCGTTTACCTTTCGTGAACAATTAATGGAGGGAACTTTTCTCCCTTAGCATTAACAGTCATCAGCACCGTTGTTGTTTCTCGCCCTGGTCCAAAAGTGACACGTTTAACAGGTTTCCCAACAGGAGATACGACTTTTGTGCTTGACGGGTCAATACGAAATCCTGTTTCGTCGCAATTGAATATTAGCTCAGGTTTATCTTGAAGACTGTATTTGTTTATCGCGGCAGCAACTTTATCAAAATGATCATAGATGACGAATGGATCTGACGATTGGCGAGCACGAGAACTTTGACACAATTCTGCTTTTTCAACGATAATTTGTGTCGTTTACAAAAATCCAAAAACCAGTCATTGCCTAGCCAGGGGTCTCCAAACTACGGCCCGCGGGCCAAATACGGCCCGCGACCTCATCGAGTTCGGCCCGCGGCAAGCATTTTTCGCAAATGTCACACTTTAAAATTCTACAACGATTTTTTGTTATAGATTTTGAAATTAGTTATCAAATTGATCATATCTCGGCCTAGTAGGTTATGAAGAATTGTATATATGGCCCGCGATGGAAAAATTTTGGAGACCTATGGCCTAGGCGGTCATCTTTGAAAGGATTTGAGATTTTATTTTTGCGAACATTGTTTTGGACCACATTTAAAACTTCAGGTTTAGAGAGTCCGAAACCCCTATCACTCATACATTTCAAACAATCAGCTAGTAAAACTTCCGTTTCAACTGGAATGGCTGTTTTTCTTCCTGCTCCACCCGTCTCTGTAACTGGAGCGTTTCTTGGTGCTTTGCCTTTCCATCCTTTAACTCTTAGGTATAATGCAGAATACGGAATTCCAAAGGGTGCACTAGCATCGCAAACTGTTTGATAACCAGATATCATTGAGTCAACCGCACTAAGCAAATTTTCATTAGTCCATGCTTTGTTCAACCCTCTATCCCTCTTTCTTTTATAGTTCCTCACCACGTTTGCTCTTATAGGTTAGTAACAACGATTACCTGGAAGAAGAAAAACCATTTATAACGGTGGTCACACTTTCCCCACATGCCATATCATAAAAATTTTCATGTCGGGACAATGTAAATTTCCAAAATCCGAAATTTCCCATCAACAAAATCAAGTTTTTAATTTTGATAAATTATTTAACTTACGAATTCTGTTTTTTTTTTAATATTAAAAAAAATCATTTAAATCAACGCAACTTCGCAAATTTACAAGTTTTTTTGACTTTAACATACTTTAATAATATTCGGTTCTAATTTCGACACATAATTTTAAGTCGCATTTATTATTTTTTAGGCGATTTGGGCCATCTCTGCAAGCGGGTATTCAAAATGCATTCGCCCCCGCAAAATGCATTCGCCCCCTAAACGCAGAGTGTCAGAAAAACGCCCAATTTAAACGTCGATCGCCCACCAGGGGGCGATATCCCCCACGTTGAGAAACACTCTTAGGTGGTAGGGAAACGGCTAGATTCCATACTTGAATTGTAAAATTGTAAACATTTCTGTGTGAAGAAATTTGCTTCAAAATCTCAAGATTCATGGAAAAACAAAGCAATTTTGATTTTCTCTAAATATAATTGCTATATCCTAGTTGAAAACAACGGCAACAATCCAAGCGTAAGCATAATAGCTGCAAATAACAAGCATGGAGAAGTAGTTTATTTCGGGCTTATTTATGTTTAATATATGTATAGGCAGCATTAGAATATGATTGCAGTACAGTGAGATCAGAAAGTCGAAAATAGTTGGCAGCACATTTTCTGAAAATAATTCAGGTAATATTATGTTGGCTGATAAAAAAATTAATAATAAATTATTATAGGGATTTTTAGAAAATGTGCTGCTAACTATTTCCACTGTACATGGTTTTTAGCGCTTAAACATTTAAAGGTCGCGGAATTAATATCAACTGCTGGCAAATAAACTCACTCCACTGTAGAGGACCGTAGAGTCTATAATACCTACTACGAATGTGATATAGATTATACTTCAATTTCTAATGCACTTTTTGTAGCAAACACCGTTTTTTTTTATTATTTCTACTGAATCCTTTTATAACGATAATTCTTCGTTTCTATTGGATTTAACCCGAATCACGGTCGGAATTTGGCATTCGAAACGGCGAATATCCATTTTCAGCACTTCCCGATAAATCTCGTCGGTGTCTCTTCCGCCTAGAAGTCCTGATCCCTTACGGAGATGGATGGATCCACCCGGGAATCTTATATCCCCCCGACGCGGAACTTTTTCATTCCTCCATTCACCTCGCCAGACAACTTTCTCTCTTAACTACGGCCGGGATTCAGTGGACCTCCACTTTTAACTTCCTGGGGAGGACGGATGATGATGGTCCGCCCTTTTGTAACGATCGTCCAGACACGGATCTAAAGATTAATGATTCGATTTTGCGACTTGTTTCTGGTTTCGCGATTAATCGCCATCGGGAAGGGAAATGTTGGTTGGCTAACTGAAGTCGTGTTCTCTTTAAGCGGCAGCCATTAATTGTGAGTGGACTCGGTCAATAATTATGGCAACGGTTTAGATTATTCTAATTTCTAAGTGCTAATTAGCACACGTACGCTGAGTGTGTGGAGCTGTGTGAATGTTCATGGTTGTGATTATAATTTTTTTTTGCGCTGAGTTATCTTGATTGAGTTGCGTTTTATTAAGTATTGGTGGCTTGTGAAATCTTTAGAAACAGACAAGGAATTTATAGAAATTTTTTGTCCATGAAATGCGTGTATTCACCACTGATATAATCTAATGGAATCGGTTAAAATGTGGATACAATTAATTATATGTGCATGTTTGATTGAATTCTTCCTGAAAACTTGGTAAAACATCATGTCTATTAGAAATTAACCCTTTGCACTCGTATTTATTAGTGATAACACGTATTGTGTCGACAATAAGTCGACATACGAGTGCAAAGGGTTAAAACACGTAGACATTTCCTCTTCTGTGCATTTCTTGAAAATGTTCGAAAGGTCGAAACTTGTCGGATTTGTAATAACTAAATAAATTATAATACACTCGGCGTCAAAAAAAGCGCCACTCGAAAAATCGCGAAAAAACTCGATTTTTCAAACCGTCATAACTTGGTTCAATTTGGTCGAAAATCGATTAATCTTTCAGTTTGGGAAAGATTCAAGTTTTATCTTTAAGAATGTGTAATTGATTTTGACCCCAAGTCCAACCCACCCCCCGTAACAACACGATGGAAAACAAATGTTTTTCATGTAAAAACTTTGACAAGCTGTACCGTGCGCAAAAAAAATCGGCCGGAAATTTCACCACAATGGCAAAATTTTTTATCAATTTCCTTCAATTGCCTTGAAAATTCGAGTCGTTTCGATGATTTGGAGCAAAGTTATGAATTTTTGAAAAAAAAGACATTTTTCACTTTTTTGGCCATAACTTGAGTAATTTTGCACCAAAATCGATGAACTTTTGCAGTCTGAACAGTTTCAAATTTTCTCTTCAACGTCATGTGCATTGTTTTGTTGCTAAAACGATTCCACCCCCTGCCATCCCCTAAAGGAAGAAAAATGTTTTTGAAGTTTAAATGTGCAAATTTGGTTTCTTGTACCGTGTGCAAAAAAAAATCGTGGACTCAATCGGTCAACATGGCAATAAAGTTCAATCATTTTCCTCCAATTTCCTCCAAAATTCAAGTCGATGCGATGATTCGGCGCGAAGTTATGCAGTTTTGAAAAAAAAATACATTTTGCGCCTTTTTGGCCATAACTAGGCGAATTTCGCACGAAACTCGATAGAATTTTACGATCTAAGAAGTTTTCGACTTTCGTGACCCCCTGAAAACCCCTACAAAAAGTGTTTTGGATTGACAAAAATGTTAAATTTTTACAACTTGTTTTCATTTTCAATGTCTTTTTGTTCATAACTTTGCTCCAAATCATCGAAACCACTCGAATTTTTAAGGCATTTGAAGGAAATTGATTAAATTTTTCTACCATTGTGGTGAAATATCCCGCCGATTTTATTTGCGCACGGTACAGTTTGTCGGAGTTGGATAATTTTTTACATAGAAAACATTTTTTTCCATCGCGTTGTTACGAGGGTGGGTTGGACTTGTGGTCAAAATCAACTACACATTCTTTCCCAAACTGAAAGATTCATCGATTTTCGACCAAATTGAACCAAGTTACGACGGTTTCAAAAATCGAGTTTTTTCGCGATTTTTCGAGTTTCGCTTTTTTTTGACGCCGTATAACTAGTAAAATATTTTTTTTTGTGCAACGAGACATTAATTAAACGTATACTTAACATTGGTTTTCACTGGTGAAACAACTGTCTTAAGTGTTTTAATGTTTTTATGTGCATCCTTCCACAAATATATTTGTAGGCACTTTAAGGATAGTCGTCACAAACTATAAATAGTGATATTCTATTAACACTGTAATTTAAACCATAAAAGCTCCTTAAATACCAATTACGTGATATTTTTTTTTTCGATTGGGCGGCGACATTTCTTTATACACTTCGATCTTTTACGTCTCGTTATCGTCCGCCCTTCGTTGTTTTATTTATAATGTGACCTTATTATGGGCCGTAAATGGGAAAAAGGGTATGGTATCGTCGATAAAATTGGTAATAAAAGAAATTAGAAAATATCGGTCGTCGGCGGAGTATATCACTCGTTATTGTTTGTCCCCAACATTTGAGGAGGTTTTTGCTGAAATTGCGGCTCAACCCCACATTATTGAGGGAAGGTTCCAATTTTAGTCTTGATTAGGTAATCACTGCACTGTGTTTAGGTTTTAAAACCGTTCTGCAGTCAATTATTTATTAAACGTAGAAACTATAGTGTAAGCAACAGATATGAGTTATTGCAGAAAAATTAACATTTTTCAAGCAGACAGAACTGATAATTGCTTATCATATAAAAGATAACCAGATTCTACAGTTTTATTGAATGCAACAAATATTAAATATTTATTTTATTTAATTCATTAGTAGATCCATCCCAAAATGTCGTGACACCTGGGGGTAAAGTTTGCGCAGAGTAAGCGTAAGTAGATATGGGCGATATTTCACGTATCTGTGATTTTTTACTGGTATTGAAAAATCACAGGTCGTTACTGTTACTAATAGGCGAATTTCACTGCTACTTAAAATCACTGCTACTTAAAATCACCGCTACTTAAAATCACTACTACTTAAAATCACTGCTACTTTAAATCACTGCTACTTAAAATCACTGTTACTTAAATTCACTGCTACTTAAAATAACTGCTATTTAAACTGTGACAAACTGTGATTGTTACTTAAAACATAATTGTAAGAAGACAGTATAAGGTTATTTAATGTTAAATGTTATTTAATATTCATTACTTTATTCTCCCATTTGTGCATGGTATTGTTTTTAAAATTTGAATAAATATTTAATAAAAAAGACAAATATGAATAAAATGCCATAGTATGCCATATAAAATGAAATAAATTACAACTTTTTAGTAACAATTATTAAATAATTAATTGAGATTTTATAAAAACGAAAAAAATATCTTGGCCGGCATGGAATTGAACCACAAGCTCGCTCTGAACTAAAGTGATGAATCCGACGACTTAATAAACCCAAAATAATTTAAAATTTATTTGAATTTAAGATTCTAAACATATATTTTAAAATAATACCAAGAATCTAATTTTGAAATTGCAAACTTCTTGAACTGAAAAAAATAAATAAAAACTGCGAAAATTTCCAAATGGTCCTTGTTCAGGTGCTCAAAAAATTTCAACAAAAATCCATATCTCTATTGAAAATTGTTGAATTTTCAAGCCCTAAATTGACTTTGAATAAGCGATACTTCGGCCGCTGAGGATAATTTTTTATGGAATTTTGTCTGCGCGTTTTATTTTTTTTTCTGCGATGTTTTCATTCAAGTGCTCAAAAAATTAAAACGAAAATTTTCAAAAATCCATATCTCCATTAAAAATTGTTGAATTTACAAAAACCAAATTGATTTTGAATAAGCGATACTTCAACCATTGAGGATGTTTTTTTAATTATTTTTTTCTACGCGTTTTATATTTTTTTCTGCGACGTTTTCATTCAAGTGCTCAAAAAATAAAACGAAAATCTTCAAAAATCCATATCTTGATTGAAAGTTGTTAAATTTACAAAAACCAAATTGATTTTAAATTAGCGATACTTCGGCCATTGAAGATGATTTCTTATGGAATTTTGCCTGCATGTTTTATATTTTTTTCTGCGATGTTTTTCTGCAAGTGTTATAAAATTAAAACGACAATCTTCAAAAGGATTTTTAAAGATTTTCTATATCGAAAATAGTTGAATTTACAAAAACCAAATTGATTTTGAATTAGCGATAGTTTCGTCATTGAGGATATTTTTTATAGAATTTTGTCTGCGCGTTTTATATTTTTTCTGCGATGTTTTCATTTAAGTGTTCAAAAAAATAAAACTAAAATTTTTAAAAATCCATATCTCCATTAAAAATTGTTGAATTTACAAAAACAATTCAGGATATTTGTTTAAGGAATGTTTTCTACGCGTTTTATATTTTTTCTGCGACGTTTTCATTCAAGTGCTCGAAAAATTAAAACGAAAATCTTCAAAAATCCACATCTCTATTGAAAATTGTTGAATTTACAAAAACCAAATTGATTTTGAATAAGCGATACTTCGACCATTAAGGATATTTTTTTAAGGAATTTTTTCGACGTATTTTATATTTTTTTCTGCGACGTTTTCATTCAAGTGCTCAAAAAATTAAAACGAAAATCGGATAATTTTTTTATGGAATTTTGTCTGCACGTTTTATATTTTTTTCTGCGATGTTTTTTTGCCAAGTGCTCAAAAAATTAAAACGAAAATTATCAAAAATCCCAATCTCCATTAAAAAATGTTGAATTTACAAAAACCAAATTGATTTTGAATTAGTGATACCTTGATCATTGAGGATATTTTTTTAAGGAATTTTTTCTACGCGGTTTACATTTTTTCTGCGACGTTTTCATTCAAATGCTTAAAAAATTAAAACGAAAATCTTCAAAAATCCACATCTTTATTGAAAATTGTTGAATTTACAAAAACCAAATTGATTTTGAATAAGCGATGCTTCGACCATTAAGGATATTTTTTTAAGGAATTTTTTCTACGTGTTTTATATTTTTTTCTGCGACGTTTTCTTTCAAGTGCTCAAAAAATTAAAACGAAAATCGGATAATTTTTTTATGGAATTTTGTCTGCAGGTTTTAAATTTTTTTCTGCGATGTTTTTTGGCCAAGTGCTCAAAAAAATAAAACGAAAATTATCAAAAATCCAAATATCCATTAAAAAATGTTGAATTTACAAAAACCAAATTGATTTTGAATTAGTGATCCTTCGATCATTGAGGATATTTTTTGAAGGAATTTTTTCTACGCGTTTTACATTTTTTTTCTGCCATATTTTCATTCCAGTGCTCAAAACATTAAAACGAAAATCTTCAAAAATCCATATCTCTATTGAAAATTATTGAAATTACAAAAACCAGATTGATATTTAATTAGCGATATTTCGGCAGTTGAGGATAATTTTTTTAAATTTTGCCTGCACGTTTTATATTTTTTTTCTGCTATTTTTTTTGGCCAAGTGCTCAAGAAATTAAAGCGAAAATCTTCAAAAATCCATATCTCTATTAAATATTATTGAATTTACAAAAACAAAATTGATTTTGAATAAGCGATACTTCGACCATTGAGGATATTTTTCTAAGGATTTTTTTCTACGCATTTTATATTTTTTCTGCGACGTTTTCATTCAAGTACTCAAAAAATTAAAACGAAAATCTTCAAAAATCCACATCTCTACTGAAAATTGTTGAATTTACAAAAACCAAATTGATTTTGAATAAGCGATGCTTCGACCATTAAGGATATTTTTTTAAGGAATTTTTTCTATGCGTTCTATATTTTTTTCTGCGATGTTTTCATTCAAGTGCTCAAAAAATTAAAACGAAAATCGGATAATTTTTATGGAATTTTGTCTGCACGTTTTATATTTTTTTCTGCGATGTTTTTTGGCCAAGTGCTCAAAAAATTAAAGCGAAAATTATCAAAAATCCATATCCATTAAAAAATGTTGAATTTACAAAAACCAAATTGATTTTGAATTAGTGATACTTCGATCATTGAGGATATTTTTTTAAGGAATTTTTTCTACGCGTTTTACATTTTTTCTGCGATGTTTTCATGCAAGTACTCAAGAAATTAAAACGAACATCTTCAAAAATCTATATCTCTATTAAATATTGTTGAATTTACAAAAACCAAATTGATTTTGAATTAGCGATACTACGGCCATTAAGGATGATTTTTTTATGGACTGTTTCCTGCATGTTTTATATTTTTTTTCTGCGATGTTTTTGTTCAGGTGCAACAAAAATTTACAAAAATGCATATCTATTGAAAATTGTTGAATTTACAAAAACAAAATTGATTTTGAATTAACGATACTTCGGCCATTGAGGACCATTTGAGAAACCATTAACAATTTCAGAAGGTGCTACGACGTTTACTAAACGTGATCACAGTCACAGTTTAAAATCACTGATATTAGAAAGTAGCAACGTGATTCAAAAGTAGTGGTTTTGCCCATCTCTAGTAAGCGGTATGCGGAGAGAACGCAAGAGAATGCGATAACAAATCTACGCATCACCGCATCACCGAATTTAAGATGAATCATCACTTCGTGACCAATTCTGTGTCTATATTTACATTATGTTTACGCGGCGCTCGCTGAATAATTATGAGTTTCCAGCGTCCCCTCTCTTGAAATTTAAGATGTTCACTGCGCAATAATGTGTCGACGACATTTTGAGAAGGCTCTACAAAAGAACTAACCAGATCGCAGTGATGTTAGTTTATCTGTAGCCAATCAATCCCGTCTACTTATTTAGTGGATTTTCAATTTTAATCCAAAGATATTTTACATTTTTTTTTACAAACGCTTGCAATGTGGAAATTCCGCAAGGATCGACAACACGCCCGCTCGGGGCCGCGGTGGCCTAGTGGGTAGCGTTCCTGCTTCTGGGCCTCGTGGTCGTGGGTTCGAATCCCATCCGTGCAGTCACTTTTTCGGAACGAAGAAGTGGCCGTGCGGGTCCATGGATGTGGACATCATTATCAAAAATTAAATCTCAGTAATTATCGTTAGTGGCCGAATAGTACATGCTTACCTTACGCCACTTCCAAATCATCCGCACTTCCTCAACCCGAATTCCCGTCCTTTAAGAAAAAAAAAACACGCCCGCTGATTCATTTAATTTCAACGCTGTGATATCATCACAACAAATACCGCCTATTTCCAAACCGTCATCCTTGACGGAAAACTTGGCAGAAGGGGCAGGCATCCGTTTTTTCTCTTTTTACAAAGTGTGTAATTATTTTAAGCCGAGCATTGTCTGCAGTTGCACTGCAGCAGCTGGTTTTGAAAACCGTTCCGGTTTTCAATCATCACGTACATGTGGTGCACATTACTGGAGCTGCAAGTGTCGAGAGTTTTTGTGCGCGCTTTGTCGAGGAAAACTCTGCAGGTGCTATTCAGGACATGGATTACGTAATACCATAAAATTGACGAGGCACATATAAAAAAAATATGTGACGTTGTGGGTAGATGTCGACGGCAACTGATGAACTTCGTTTTCCCGATATTGGATCGATGAGGCTGTTGCTTGTTGAAACCTTATGGCATCACTCAATAAAACACTGACGCAGTGTTTTTATTGTTGTGAAACAATTATCGTACAATAATAAAAAGATTTTGAAACCTTACATTGCGTCAGTGTTTTATTAAGTGATAATGTAATATGTATGTTATTATTTTTTTTATAATAATTTTGTCTTTTACTGTTAATTTAATTACTATCTTAATTGATTAACTGAAATGTATTTTTGTAAAATGGTTATTCCGTTAAATAAATAAATAAATAAATAAAAGATAATAATTACACTGTCCGATTGTAAACCTAAGGGTATTGACAGTTTATTTATTCATTTCAAACACAATTGCCATATAGACCAGTTATATGATTAATTAATATGTACAGGGTGGGCAAAATTCGATGTTTGTATAGGGGATCTCGATAACTAAAATAGATAGAGAAAAATTGATGGCGCATCCTTTATCTCTATTTGAAGAAAAACTCAATGGTGAAAACTAAATTTATTTATCATCTTTTGTTTTCAATTTTTTCCATTTTCGATATATTGAAAGTTATATGTTGTCGGAGCACTTAAAAAAAAAAAATAAGCGTAACAGAATTCCGATATCTTCAATACTATGAAAGTTATAACATAAAGTTGTGTTTTTTTAATGTAACCTATGGTTGGCTTAGTCCTATTTTATGTGGGGGTTGTACCTGCAATTTCATTAAAATATATTTAAAATTATTATTTTTAAAACATCAAATATATTTTCTCAGTTTCATCTTAGTCGGCTTGTGTTATTTATAGACACATTAATTGTTTTTTATTAAACAAACCAATTTTCTTTCAAGATCGACACGATACGATAGTGAAAACTCAGAAAAATCAGCTAGAGGCGTAATTAGAGCCGAGCCAGCTATTTCAACTCGTAAAATTGAGAAGAATCTTGGATTTAAATTTTGAAAAACATAAATTTCGGCCTTACACTATTCGAAAACAACATTAACAAAATTTTCAATTTCAATTCTTTTTGCCGTTGTATTATTTGAACGCACGAAGCATACATTAGCTCTGGAGGAATATTTAATAGGTATAACGCTCATTGTTGGTCTAATTCCGACTCTCGCCATGTTGTTGATGTCCAGTGCCAAAGACGCTTAGGTTTTAGTGTTAATAGTATGCCCTAATAGCAAACAAAATTTTACCATCCGAAATTTATGAACGAAACGTTGACAGATGACAAAATTTTGGACCAACATGTTATTAAAAACCTTTTGGATACATTACCATTAATTCAACGAAGAACTAAATTCTTTCAACAAGATGTCGCGCCAGCCCATTTTGCAAGAATAGTGTCAAACCTATTAAATATTAATTTTGGGAATAAGAGGATAGGAACAAATGTAAAGTGGCCACCACGATCACCCAATTTGACGCCGCTAAATTTCTTCTTTTTGGAACTTATAAAATAAAAGACAAATTGTATAAAATGGGAAATGACAATGTTAATAATTTAAGAGAAAATTGTTATAAATCAAATTTCAAATGTTCATATCCATAATGCATGCAAAAGTGTTATAAATAGTTGTTACCTTTGCATTTTTAATAATGGGCTCATTTATTGAAAAAATGATGAGTTTAATTTATTGTTCATTTATTATAATTTTTGAAATAAAGGTTTTTAATAAATAAAACATCTAATCTTACCCCAAAAATACAAGCCAACTAGCATGAACGTGAGAAAATATATGTAATGATTGAAAAATAATAATTTTTACTAGATTTTAATGAAATTTCAAATACAACCCTCATATGCTATGTATCGTTGAAAAGAGAAAAAAAATAACCTAATAAAATAGGCCGAAACTAACTATAGGTTATATTTAAAAAAATACTACTTTATGTTATAACTCTCATATTAATGAAGATATCGGAATGCTGTTAAGCTTATTTTATTCTTTTCAAAAAAGTGTCTCAACAACATATAACTTTCATTATTCTCAAATGATAAACAACTGAGATATTTCAATATATCGAAAATGGAAAAAATTGACTTTTTCGCTATAACTCGAAAACAAAAGAAGATAAATAAATTCAGTTTTGCCCATTGAGTTTTTCTCGAAAAAAGTTATCGAGATCCCCCATAGAAACGTCGAATTTTTCACACCCTGTAGAGGGTGGGCAAAATAGATTATGAATCCTAAATGTATTATTAATAGTGATGATCAGTTCTGAAAATATCTGCTAATGTTTAAAATAGACAAAATCGGCAGATAGAAACACACAAAACTATTTTTAAAACAAGTAACCTTTAAAAATCACAAGATGTCAAAATTAACAAAATGTACACTGCACTGCATTGGAGAATTCCAGACAGCCAATATAATTTTACTTGAATTATTATAGGGATTTTCACAAAATGTGCTGCCAACTATTTTCGACTTTCTGATCTCACTGTATATTTCATCGTTTTAAGCAAAAAAGCAAACGATTTATATATCGCTGTTGAGATAAGCCAGAATGCTATCTTCTATGGGGGATCTCGATAACTTTTTTCGCATGTTACATTAAGATTAGCAGCATTGTTTCTACTTTCGGCGGAAATTTCCGAATTACTTTGCATTTTTTAAGTGTAATGAATGGAACGAATGTTTGAATATTTTTTTGTGTAAATAACATGAGTAACGAAGCAACCACAAAACAACCACTGTATTATTTATTACTCTATGCAACACGTACATAATAAGGATTTATCGACTTGTCGAATAAAGCCCTTAATTATGCACTTGTTACATAAATAGCTATTATAAATTTTATCAGGGTTAATTAAACGCCCTTTCAATAAATGAACTAATAATTAAAAATGCGCTTTGTTCGAACTTATTCTGTTTCAAAGACGCATGAAAAATCTTCGATTCCATTAGTCGTAAAAATTTAGTAATATTCTGGGTACAATGGTATATCTGGCATTTAGGTGATAAGGTATACGTTTTTTTTTAACATTTTACCTTTCTACCATTACTGGTGCAAGGCTTACATATTTATTGTTTGGTAATATTTTTTTAATAATAGTTTTCTCCAAAGTAATCTGCCCTGTACTGTTTTCTTAATTCCCTCCCATATGATGCAGTGCCGTAGCGTAGGGCCCGACCCAAATAGGGGTCAGACCGAATGGTGAAAACAATACAATCCTGAATTTCTATCGGTGAAAGTAAAAATGCAGGGGCCCATTTAATTTCCGCGGTGTTGTCCAAAATTTGACGCTACGCTACTGATGTTATGCCTTTGCTTTCTGCTTCTTCTCTGACTCCCTCTATCCATGTTTTTCTTGGTATTCCTTTGTAATTTTCCCTGTTAGTCACGTTTCGAAAACTCGTTGTCCTTATAACAACACTTTTCTAAAGCTTTTCTTAGCTGAGCCTCTATTATTTTTACTTTCTCCGTTACGTACAAGAAAGTATTGTGATCTTGATTTTTTTTCAAATTTTTTTTTACGGAAATATCCGTTTTGGGGTCCGTAGATGTCATTTCAACAATTTCTGGAAAAAAAAAATTGTGCTGTGTGTGTGTGTGTGTGTGTCTGTCTGTGCGCGCTGTATCTCAAAAACTAATACAGCAATTGATATGAAACTTTAAACATACGTCTTATTTGATAATCTGAAGAACTGAAAAGCTTTTGGTAAAATTTCGTACACCGGAAGTGGGTGTTTACCTTGACTGTTTTTTGTTTTTTGCCAATATTTTCTTAAAAATAAAAAATATCGCAAAAACTTTTAAACAAACATTGAGGACAACAAAGAAATGAACATCTTTTGCTTGAAAACATTTTTCATAAAATCATTTATATTAGAGAAAATATTTTTTTATTTTTGGTTTATAATTATAAAACGATAATAGTTACAGCAAATTTATATTAATAATAATGTAGAGAATGCTAAAATGAACAACTTATAAAGAATAAGTTTTTTTCGAAATCTCTTTAGTTTTTGAGTAAACTGAGTTTTTGAATTTGAAGTATAATTTTTCCATCTTTCATAATTTTGACGTTTTAAACGTCAGTTTCATCCGAGTTTACACAACGCTCGATGTACACTTAAAATATGATTTCAATTAAAAATAAACCATGAAAGTGTAAATTAAATGATGATACCATCGGAGAAAGTAACATGATGGACTCATCACCATTTTTTTCATTTATATCTTCTATTTGTAGGTTTTATCTGTGTGTTTCATCCTTATTTTATCTATTCTTGTCTTATTCTTGATCTTTCGTATAAATCTCATTTCCATTACTTCTATCCCACTTTGGTGTTTCTTTGTTATTGTCAACGTTTCACTGCTGTACATTATTGTTGGTCTTACTACCTTTCTCACAATCTTTGTATTTTTTTCAGTATATAATTATTTTTAAAAAGTGCTTCTTTCATGTTAAAAAAATTGCGTGTGCCCATTTTCTCGTTTATCTCATCATCTATTCTCCCATTTTCTGCTATAATTGATGTTTGAGCCTATCCATTGATCGATTTGTAGACTTTTGTGCTTTATGTTATTTGTTTTCGCATGTCTCGAGAGAATAATTATTTTCTTTTTTCCATGTTTACTTTCATGTTTATTTCTTCTAGTTCTTTTGTTATTATTTCCACGTTGTGTTGAAAGTCTTTTTCGGTTTCGGCTATTTTGACCATATCGTCTGCGAATGCTAGTTTCCCTATCTCCGTTCTCTTCATATGCCAGTATCCCATTTTTAGCTATATCATCTTTATCTTTGCTTTTTTATTGCTTCGAGAATAACAATAGGCTCAGTGCGTCCTTGTTTTACTTTGTTTTTATGCTAAATTCCCTCAATTCTTCGTTGTTTGTTCTAACTAATTTTTCATTGTCCATGTACATATTTTTTATTAATTCTATTATTCTTCTTTTCTTCTATTGATTTCCATATGTATTGTCTTCTGATTTTATCTTGCCTTTTCTAAGTATATGAAATATATATGTAAATCTCTGTTCTTGTTTATACATTTTTCGCTTATTTGTCTTATTGTAAATATCAGGTTTTGTGTCCTTCTTCCTCCTCTAAAACCGCATTGTTTATCTTCTTTCGTTTCTTCAATTTTATCTCGTATTCTCCTTTCTAGTATCCTTGCCTGGCACTAATAAGGATTGCATTCTCTCCTGTCTTCTTTCTTAAAAATAGGTGGATTATCCCTGTATTCGATTCTTTTCGCACCTTTGCGCTTTTTATTATGTCATTTGACAGATCCGTGAATTTTTTTATTCCTTCTTCGCTCATATATATGATCCTTTCTGGAGTTATATCGTCTATTCCTCCTTTTAATTCGTTATTGGCTTCTATTACTTCTTCTTCCATTTCTTGTATCTTCCCTGTATCTTCTTTCTCCTTTTTTTTCCTATTAGTTTCTCAACGCATTGTCTCCACTTTTCCATTATTCCATCCTCGCATTTTATTATGTTTCCGTTTTTGTCTTTTATATTTCTCTTGGTATGTGGGCCAATTCACATCAGTTCACCCAGGCCTTTGACTATACAGGGTGACCGTTTTTCGAGCGGCACCATGGGGACTTCAGTTATCTTAAGAGATACGAGGTTGGTTAAATTAGGGAAAAGTTGTGTATTATAACGTTGAGAAATTTGAGTTACCTTTTTTGTTTTAAAAAAATCGCGAAAAAATAAAAAAATTAAATTTTCATTTTTAATTTTTTATTCGAAAACTATTACTATTACGCATTTTGCACTAAGACATTATTAGAACGCATTATTAGAACACTTTTTAATGGAGGATCTAAATATGTTATTAGATTTATTGTAGCTTTCAAGATGGCGGAGAAACAATAGACAACTTTTGTTTTTCTTATGGGCGCCATATTGGATTTTTACATTTTCTAATGCAAGATTTGTTTCTGTTTACGATGATATATCACACATTATGTTTTAATTTTACATTTGAGCCAAAATTTTAAATGTATTATTTTTGTAAAGAGTGCCAAGTGGACTTGAGTTGCCGAAATATGCTCGCATTTGCATTCTCCACGTTGCTGATGAATACATCGAGAAATAATTTTTTTTTGCTTTCCTGTTTTTAAATTACGCTCCATTTTCGGCTCCAGGGCGGGACTTATATCGGGCTCCAGCTCGCGGACTACTTTTGGAGCAGTGATCATATGGAAAATGGAGGGGAAATAGCAGTCCATATGTCAAAGACCCAGGCTATGTCACCCATCACGTCAGATTTTGATGATTTTTTTTACAAGTTGATATGACCGAATCTTAAAGTTACAGAAAATATTGTTAGTCTTAGTTCTAGATATTCAAGTTGAAGTTTATACAAAAAAAATGTTTTGCCGTTCTCGTGCCTCCGCGGCAGTCTTGCAGCTAGTAAGAAATAGTAGATTGTTTAACAAATTTTGAAAGCTTCGTTTTGCATGCGAGTGCCAATTTGCATTTACGAGCCCGTAGGATTATTAAATACGAGCATGCAATGTAGCTTTCAAAACGTGTTGAACACTCTACTTTTCCTACGACCAATCATTTTCTTAGGTATGCTTCAATCATAATTTTTCTAGAATTTACCCGCGTTTATTAAATATGTGCGTATTATTTGTCTCAAAACATTCTTAACTTTTAATCTAAATTTGCTTATTACCATTTTAAAATAGAATAATAAATAATTAATTGTTCTTCGTCACTACCCATTTTATTTTAATGATTTCGACACATTTTTTGAAGTTTGAGGATTTTACTTTTCAAGCATGACATTACTTGTCAAAAGTGACAAATATACAATTAACCAGTGGCGGCTCGTGGAACATGTTTGTGGTAGAGCCACATACAATATGTCCCCCCTCCTTTTTTTAAGAAAGAAAGAACGATTTATCTTCCTAGGCCAAAGTAACTGGCGAAAAAGTGTTAATTAAATATTCTTGCGGAGATTGAAACTACAACTAGTGCTATGGCTCCTTGGCTCTATATAACGAGCCGCCCATGCTTCGACAGCAAAATATACTACTTTCGACAGCTGAAAAATACAATTTCTGACATTTCATAATGTCGAAAAAAACAATTTAATTTTTATTAGCTGAAAAATACTGTTTTTGACAGCTGAAACATAGCATATTTGGTAGCTGAAGAATAGCATTTTCTACAACTGTAAAATACCACTTGAAATAGCTGAAAAATATTATTTTCAACAGCTGGGGATTACCATTCTTGACAGCCAAAAAATACCATTACCGACAACTGAAACATGCCGTTATTGTCAGCTAAAAACTACAATTTTTGACAACAAAAAAAAACATTTTTTGATAAAAAAATATACAAGTTTTGACAGCTGAAAAATGCCATTTTTGACAGTTAAAAAATGTCGAAAATTCTGCTTTTGATAGCTAAAAAATACCATTTTTATAGGTGAGAAATACTATTGTTGACAGCTGGAAAATATCATTTTTGACAGCTGAAAAATATATATTTTGACAGCTGAAAAATATAATTTTTGACAGCTGAAAAATATAATTTTTGTCAGCTGAAAAATATCATTTTTGACACATGAAAAATATCATTTTTGACAGTTGAACAATACACTTCTTAACAGCTGAAAATGCCATTTTTAACAGATGAAACATACTATTCTTAACAATTGCAACAAACCATTATTAACAACTGTAACAGAAATGACTTTGAAAAATACCATTTTTATAGGTGAGAAATACCTTTTTTAACAACTGAAAAATAACATTTTTGACAACTGAAAAATAACATTTTTGACAACTGAAAAATAACATTTTTGACAGTTGAATAACACCATTCTTGACAACTGCAAGAAACCATTATTGACAACTGTAACATAGCATCATTGTCAGCTAGAACATACAATTTTCTTTAATAGCTGAACAATACAATTTTTATAGGTAAGAAATTACTTTTGACAGCTGAATAGTACCATGTTTGACAACTAAAAAATATTATTTTTAACAGTTGAATAATACTCTTCTCAACAGCTGAAAAATACCATTCTTGACAACTACAACAAACCATTATTGTTAGCTAAAAAATACAATTTTTGACAACTCAAAAAATACAAGGTTTGACAGCTAAAAAATGTAATTTTTGACAATTAAGGAAAATGTCGAAAAATACTGCTTTTGATAGCTGAAAAATAACATTTTTATAGGTAGGAAATCGCATTTTTTGACAGTTGAATAATACACTTTTTAACAGCTGAAAACTGCCATTTTCAACAGATGAAAAATACCATTGCTGACAACCGCAACAAACTATGATTGATAACTGTAACATATATCATTATTGCCTGCTAAAAAATGCAATTTTTCACTACAAAAAGACAATTTTTGACAGCTGAAAAATGCCATTTTTGACAATTACAAAAATGTCAAAAATGTTGTTTTTGACAGCTGAAAAAATAACATTTTAATAGGTGAGAAGTACCTTTTTTGACATTAAAAAAACATTTTCGAACTGAAAAATATCATTTTTTATATTTGAATAATAGACTTCTTAACAGCTGAAAAATTCCACTCTTGACAATTACAACAAACCATTATTGACAACTGTAACAAACCATTATTGTCAGCTAAAAAATACAATTTTTGACAACAAAAGAAAGAAAGAACTATTTATCTTCCTAGACCAAAGTAAATGACGAAAAAGTGTTTTAAGGATTAATTAAAAATTCTTGCTGAGCTTGAAACTACAGATAGTGCCATGGCTCCTTGGCTCTATACATATAACGAGCCGCCCCTGCAATTGACAACTCTTAATGCAAAGGTATTGCGACGATGCGTCTGTTTTCGGGAGCGGTCGTAGGAAAAAAATAATAACTCTGTAAGTTATAAATATTTTAATGGAAAATTTATTACGTGGAATATGCAGTTACTGTAAAAATAGTTCCAATGTATTGTATTGCTTTAAATCATGGTAAAAAATATAACTATATATATACTTTCACAGATTTGAAGTAACAAAACATGAAAATGAGACAGTGGAGTTGCAAAGCCAATTTTTTTTTAATGTAGCTAAAAGTATGATCTGAGTAGTTTTTATTCCGAATTTTGCTTACAATTAGTTCACTTCTTTCTTAACTTTAATTTTTAACTAACATTTCCACTCTTCTTAGTCCACTGATTTTTTTATCTTTATTTTTAATTTTTATCGTACCGCAGCTTGGCTTTGCAGCCTCTAGTAGTTTATTTTAATTTTTTCCCATTTTTTGTTATAAGTCTATCATTTCTATATTTTCTTGTAGTATTCTTTTCAGTGTCTCTTAATATTTTTCTCAACATTCTATTTCTTTTAGTTGTTGTGTTGTAATTTTCTCATTTGCCATATTTATTATTTTATCTTCTCTTTCCTGTCTTATTTCCTCTTAATTTCCATCTTTAGCAAATAGTAGTCACTTCCTATCTCTGCGTGTCGTGTAACTTTTACATTTTTAACATTTTGCCATTTATTTCTGCTGATCAGAAAGTATTCTATTATTGACTTTTAATTTTTAGCTAGTTCATTTCTTGTATACTTGTGTAACACTTTACGTTTGAATTTTGTGTTTGTTATTACTAAATTGTTTTCTATACTTAATTCTATTATTCTTCGTCCGTTGTTGTTTTTGGTCATTTTCTCCATTGCATCTTCAATTCCTGTATTTATCTTGCCCACACGTCTATTTAAGTTCTCCATTTTTACCCCCTTCGTCTATTTCACTTTGTATATTTTCAAAGAATGCATCTTTTTCTTCTTTTCTTGCGACTTCGTTCTCTCCATATGCACACGTTTCGTATTCTATTACATCCATTTCTATCGTCAGTATTCTTTCATTCGCAAATTTTTATTTTTTACATCTTTTTTATTCTTTTGGTGCGATTATTAGTCCTACCCCTTCTGTCGCTCTTTCTTTTACGTCTATTCTCGACCAGACTAACCTTGTTGTATTTTCTTTATACCCTTTCCTTTATTGTTTGTTTCAGTGATACCCAGTATCTCTATTCTATGTTTTATCATTTCTTCTACTAACTCTTCCTCTTTTCCCATTACGCTTCGTATGTTCCAAGTACCTATTCTCATTTTCATGTATTATTTTTGTCTTGTGTCGTGTTTGTTATTCTATTTTTCTTATCTTCTCCTTTATTTTTCTGTCGTGGACCTTTTCTTTATGATTCCATTCGTATTCCTTTCCATTAATTGTCCATTTTTTTGTATTCTACCTTTGTTCTGTTGTCTTTTTATCTTTCTTCTTTGGCAATGTTTCTAATTTCTTGTTGAACTCTTCTTTCTTCCGCTGTTATATCATTGTCTACATATATTTTGGAATGTTTCAATTTGTTGCTTTGGCTTTCATTATCTCTTCTTTATTTTCCCTTGGTTCTAATTCTACTGTCATAACTTTCTCCCCTTTGTTTATTTTGTATACCTTCTATTTTCAATTCTTTTGATATAAATTGTTCCAATCCTTCTTTATATTCTCATTAGCCGTTCTAAATGCTTTGATTATTATATTATTTATTTTCTTTTCTCTCTCTTCCTTCTAGTTTTTCAAATCTTTCCAGCATTAATCCTTTTCTTTTTCACACTTTCTCATTTTCGAGGTTCCTATTTCATTTCTTATTTCCTACATTTTATTACCCTATTTTTTCGAGATATGACGTCATCGGCAGTTTCTTTATATGGATCACTTTGTATATTTTGATATTTTTAAATAGACACCTTTTAAATTACAATGATATAGGGTTTGGTGGGTGTGCGAAATGTGATTTCTTGAATATTAAATAAAATAATAAAAAATTAAATTTGGGAATTTCGTGAAACGTCTATCAGGGAATGTTGCATTACAAATATTGCATGCATCTTGTAGAGATCTTTGCCAATCTCCAAAAGTAACCCCCCTTAACAACGTAATTCTTTCATGTTCAGTTAGTTCACCCATAATTGAACAGCAATGTTAATATTTTACATGGACTATGACTATTCGTCAGTGATGGGAAACATATCATGAAATTGTTTTATCAGAAAACAGTGTAACAAGATGTAAACAACCAATTCAATGTAGAATTATTGTATTTAATATTTATAAAACCACAAGTCACACACCCACCAAACCCTCATCATTGCAATTATTGAAAAGGTTCCTATGCAGGGTGATTAAAAAAAATGTTTTCAGGTGCTCTTTTTTGCAATTTTTCGTTTTATGTTAGTCACAAGGAAACTAACCCAAGTGTTCCTCTTCGATTTTAATGAAATTTTGTGGATTTGTAGAGAAGACCAAAATATTGGATACGTATTTTTTGTTTTGGCTAAAAAACATGTTTAAGGGGTGGACTCGCCCCTCGATAATCAGACTTATTTTTATTTTTTGGCTATAATTTTTTAACAAATCGTGGTAAAGTACATCGCGCGGAGATGACAGTGACTCATCGCTCCATGTTGCCTGAATTAAGTTTCTAGTAAACGTATGTCCATAAAATAATTCGATTCAGTCTAGGCGGGAAATTTAAAAATTCTCGAGCGTGCAAATATTTTCCCGACGAAACTTTGCGAGTGCATTTTTCAGCAATCGGTAAAGACAACTGGAAATTGGTCATTCAATTTAACCTTTTTATTAATGAAATGGATACAATCAATTCTGCTCTTAATTAAATCGAAATCGGATACAAGCACGTGAATTTTGAGGTTAGAATAGATAGAATGAGGAAAGACATACGTTGCACTTAGCCCTTGAATTTACATATCGACATACGTTTCGTATTTCATTTCGTTTTTCTTAAGCATGCGAACGAGTATAGATATTTATCCAGACGCGATGATTAGATCGAAAAAGCATGAGTCACTGTCACCTCTGCGCGATTGTACTATAGCATAAATTTGTAAATTTCGACAATTTCAATTGGTGTAAAAAAATTGTATAAAAAATATAAGGAGTTATAAAACTCAATTTTCTTGTTTTCCGCTAGTGCACATGGATCTATATTTGGATTCCGCGTTTGGAAAAAAATATTAAAGTATTTTCGGTCATTGTCATTTAAGCTTCATGTATTAAATTTTTTTAACGAATAACATTGCAATATATACAATCCATAAATATCAATCCTTTTTTGTGCAGTACGAAATTACGCTATCAAGATTCGTTCAGAAGTTATAGCCAAAAAACAAAAATATGGCTTATTTTCGAAGAGGGAGTTCACCCCCTAGACATGTTTTTTTAGCCGAAACAAAAAAATGAGTATCGAATATTTTGCCCCCCTCTACAAATCCACCAAATTTTATTGAAATCGGAGAGGAACACTTGGGTCAGTTCCCTCGTCAGTTGTATTATTTGTTCTACTGCTCGTTTTCTATTGTTTCCGCATTTCCTTTGTTTTATTTATTTTGGCCATGTATATATTTCACTTATTATTTTATCTTATGCAACCCAATATACATTACTTCGAATTGGCTTCAGAAGTTATCCACAGGTCATCTCTCTGAATTTTTAACCTCTAGATATTCCTTTCTCGTGTACTTTTCTACTAATTTATAATTCTCACCTGTTAATCGCTTTTTTCCCTATTCCCTCAGGTGCTTCTTGTTTGGTATTACTCGTATATTCGAGTCGACTTGGGCGACAATAACAAAACTCTTCTGGTTCTGGTATAAGTAGTTTTCCATAAATATATTTTTTAACAATTCTTTAAATATTTCATTATGCATACCGCCTAGCCTTAAATCCCCTGTAATTTAGTTAAAACCAACATTTTTTTAGATTAATTAAATTAACGAGACGTGCAGTGCCGATAAAAATAAAAGGATACAAATAAAATTACTGCACTCAAATAAAGTAAAATGTGAGTTCAGCGGGTGCTGAAAATTAAATGGAAAAGGAGTGAACTCTCCTTCAAGTTGGTTTATGCTGTTTCACTTTAATTACTATAAGTGTGTAAAATCATAACAAACAACAGATCCGCTAAGCTTCAGTCGTCTTTTCTATGTATCTTCAGTCGCTGGTATTGCAAACGTTAGCGTGTTTGTTTAATTACCTTTAGAAAATAGAAGGCGTAGGGTTCTTTTTGATGGTCGTTATGCCTTTAACTGGTCAACTCTTTAACTCAATGTATTGCCATGGGAAAAATGTATTGGATTGGAACCATCACCATGAAGATAAGCTACAGGTACGAGTGGAAGAT